>JANAVB010010794.1:8361178-8668678 GCA_029216955.1 Iris pallida | reverse complement strand
CCGACCCGGTCCATATTAGTATAGGGCCGGGCTTGGGCTATGCATCCGTCCGTCCGAGCCCGTCCCGATACAAACTTGGACTATGCGTCCGTCCGAGTCCGTCCCGATACAAGTTTGGACTATGCATCCGTCCGAGCCCGGCCCAAGAAAAATTATTGGATGGTCCGACCTCACCATGTGACAATAATAAATGGTGAGCCCGGCCACTAATTTTTTGATAATTGGCATTATCCATTATATTACTACATTTCTCTTATTTTCTAGGTCAATTTTTTTAAATATTTTGAAAGGAAAAAAATCTGTTTTTTCTAATTATATGCCAAGTGAATTTCTATATATATATATATATATATATATATATATATATATATATATATATATATATATATATATATATATATATTTTACATTTTTTTGAAAATTTCTATGTCAAATATTATACTATGTGTCAAAAAATTAGTGATCGGACTCACCATTCATTATTACCACGTGGCAAGGTCATATCACACAATAATTTCTCCGGCTCAAGACCAAATGATGATTCCTACCTGAAAGTCCGAATTGTTAGGAGCATGGTTGTTAATAGCATTACAGTTCAATACTCAAGTCAGTTGTGTAGCTGCCATTATTAAAGCACACATGTTAAGAATAATTAATGCACAACTTTTTTACTTGAAAATTGTTATCAACACTTAATAAACATTAAAAAAATAAAATTTTGCATTGGAAAATATTATCAAGAATTAATGCAGAAGACTTTTTGTATTGAAAAATTATTTTATTGGATCTTGATTACATTTTTGAATTCAAATTTTTTTTATTTTTAATGTTTATTAACGGTGTGTTTGGGAACCTTTTTGAGGAAAGTAAGGAAATTTTGAGGGGAAGAAAATGGAGGAGAGTAAAATGGAGGAGAAATTAATTTTTTTCTAATTTTTTTTTCTTCACTTGTTTGGATAACCAAAAAGTAGGGGAAGAAATTTTTTAAAATATTGTTTTGTTATTTATGAAGAAAGATACAATTACCATTTAGTCCTTGATTTTTTCAAATCATAATTAATACTTACTTTATTGGAGGGTAGTTGGTTAATTTTTCTCACAATCCTTGCAATCCTCTTCATTTTTCTCCCACTTTTGGGAGAAAAATTTTTGAGTAGGGCCCACCTGAATTTTCTTCCCACATTTCTCTCCCTCATTTTTCCTCCCCCTTCCCAAACACCACTACTTTTAATTTTTCTTCCACTTTTCCATCAACATTTTTCTTTCCCCCATTTTTTCATTCTTTCCAAACAATACCTATGTAATGATAACAATTTTCAAGTAAAAAAATTATGCATTAATTATTCTTAATATGTGCCTATGGGACATATATTAACAAAACCCATTAAAGAATAGTGCAGCTTTGGAATACTTGCGCCAGTATGGCCCATCATTTGGAGGAATTCATGGTAAGACAAATAAATTTAAAGAAATACAGGGTTGACAAATGTGAAACTAGCAAATGCAAGCTCATTAGTCTTGATCAAGTATATCTGTAATCTGTCATCTATGCTATGCTGGCCATATCTGCTATTATTATCATTAATGAATCAGCATCAATTCTTCGCCACCATTGCCTTTCACTAGGAGTTGATTGCCAAATTTCTGACCACCTAAGCTTCAACTTTCAAGTAAACAAATGTTTGTTTAAACCATCAATCATCAACATTCTAACACCAACTTAAATATCAGCTCACTTCTCTAACAAAATTGAAATAAATATAATTAAGAAGAGATTACATGCAATTGTAGCCTATAATAAAAATTAAGTCCGGTCCGATCCAACTTGATCCGAAAAGTTCGAATGTTGTGAGCAGATTTGGGCTTTATAAATAATAATTAAGTTTGGCCCAAAAAAATTTAGGACAAAAAAATCGGCCCATGTCCGGTAGTACTTTATGGACTTGGACGGTCCAGCCCAATGTCGATCCCTACATCAAATAAATATTAAAAAAGTAATTATTGTGTTGTATTGGAAAAAAATATCAAGACTTTGATAATAAAAAAATTCGCATTGAAAAATTGTTGTATTGGGTCTTGATAATATAAAGGCACATGTTAACACATTTGATAAATATGTATCTTATATCGGTGCTCCTGCCATTATATTTAAATGCATATTTTACATTTACTAACACACATTTTAAATAAAATGTGAATGGATAAATATGCTGGTAAAAATAATAATAATATAAAATACACATTTATCAAAATCAAAAGATAACGTGTATCGGTAAGTAAGTAATTGATTGAAGTTGGAACATTTTTATTTGTTAATGTGTTATAACAGTAAACATTAATGGCAGGGTCGATTCAGAAATTTGTTCGACAAGATTTCATATTTGGACAACTCCTTTCTGTTGCGGACAACTTTTCGTAATGACTCCACGGTCGACCCCTAAGAACTGGTCCACAATGGATAAAGGAGCAACCAAAATTTGCTCCGAATATAACAAGCCCATTCTACTGGCTTAGTGGCACACTTAGAAAGTCACCAATAAGCATGCCAGCGGAAGTGCGACTAATGAAGACAACAAAACCAAATTGACAATTTTACTTCACATAAATGGATATTTTTCTGAAAAAACTCTTTGGCCTCGTTTGGTTGGCGGAAAGGAAATCAATTCCTTGATGGTTTCTCTCTTTTGAAAAATTATAATTTCTATCAATTTTTTTTTGTGTTTGAAAATATCAAAAAAATTGGAAGGAAAAATAAATATTCAAAAGGTGAAAAAGTGAATGATGAAACCATTTGTTACTCTAATCCTTAAAAATTATTTTTCTTTCTTCCTAAATTTCTTTGACACCAAAACAAAGAAAAGTTATTATTTTTCCTTTCAACCTCATAATTCTGCACGAGGTCTTTGTATTCATCTATTTACCACAAAACCTGCATTTTCATTACATTTAGACCTCATTTGGTTCGCGGAATCATCTGGTTGGAAAAGGAAAGTGATTACTTTCATATGTTTGGGTGTCAAATGAATTGGGGAGGAAAGGAAAGTAATTCCCAATGAAAGATAGGAAAAAATTGATTACATACATCCAAGTAAGGAATCACTTTTCCGCATTGAAGTATTCACTTTCCTTTCCAAATTTTTTGTTATTTTCAAACATCAGAAAAGAAAAATCAATATGAATTGTAATTTTTCAAAGGAAAAAAAATACCAACAAATTGATTTTCTTTACCTTTCATTTTGCGAACCAAACGAGGCCTAATGCCACGAAGACTTGCTTATCTAATAATACCTTCTGTCAACATATACAACCATTATATAAAGGATTTTGTTTACATCATGTTAACACGCCGATAAATACCTAATTTGTATGGGTACTCCCACAATTATATTTAACAATATGTATTATAGATGAAAGATGCATTAATAGATATGATGATGAGAGTATTAAAAAAATGTTCATGCATGCAAATTACATATTTATCGATGTTTGTAGTAACATGTGTTCTTAGAACCCATGTTACTAAAACCTTTGTATAAATGTTCAAGCAAAAAATGTTCGTACTATGACCAGTAAAAGCTTTATCGAGTTACTTAAGAATTCTTAGTTATATTTACACGAGCATGAATATTGTTAGTGCCAAGGCACAATTTTCGATGAAAAATTCTGAAACTGAAACAATTGTACACACAACGTTTCAAATGCAGCACCTTAAAGAAGATGTGCAACAGAGATCATGGAGGATTCTGAATTACGAGGATCTAAAAAGATTCTACGTAATACACAAAAAATCTAAAGAGACTTTGTGCAAGCAATTATCGGCAATAGAGCTTCTAAAAAGAAGTTACTGTAAAAGGCAACAGCAGCGACGACAGGCGAGAATGAGATACTGGGGTGAATGAACCACCGTTGCTCAAAGCTTTATTCGCCCCACACGAGCACGAACAGCTTCCAGGAACTAGCAAGTTCACGAAGAACTTCTGGAACGCTCGTAAGTCAATATTTGAGACTTGAACGGGCTTCCTGGACTTAACAGACTCCCTCTACTCTCTTCTTGGTGCATCTTTCAAAGGAGGCCAAGGGGCTCTATTTATAGAGTGGAGTTGAGACTTCACCTCTTCTCCTATCCGATGTGGGACTAAAATACCAATACTCAAAAATAGAGTTTGATATTTTAGATCATCCCACAATCAGCATAAAAGTGTGCCAGTCCACGCCTATCCCCCGAACACTCCCGTGCATGCACGAGACATCCTGGAGTCCGTGTCCGAGTCCGAGTCCGCACAACAAAAATTAACTTGCATCCTTGTTGGATTTAATCCTTTTTCCTTCTAGGAAAATGCTTCCACATGGCACAAACTTGTGCCCTACTACACCTCATGTGCACACCTCAACACAAGCAATGCAATATATTGAGATACTCACCATTTGGTGTAGCCGATGTGGGACTATCTTTTCTAGTCCAAAGGCAAAAACACCAACAATCCCCCACATATCTCAATATATGGGTTGAGCGTTTCCCACAGTGACTGTCCATCATGCATTAGGAGAGATGTCGCTACGACTTGAATCTTCCCGCATAGGTTAAATAACAGCATGATACAAGAATGGACTAAGCCTTGAATTCTGCACCATAACTGCAATTCTTCCTACTCACATAATGACATCAACTGTGCTTCTGGCTGCACATTGAAGGCCTTGTGCCAGCCTGGTTTCAGTGTATAATTTTTGGGCGTCTACAAATTTACCCTCAAGAGACGGCCTGATATCTCTGTCCATACACTATAGGTGAGTTCTTTATAAAGAGTCATGGCATAAAGCATTGCGCTTCTTTGCGGTGCTACGCCGCTATGACATGGCTTAAAGCCGAGGCTTTACCCCACCTGGGTACCTCATCGTAGTGTCATACTACTGTAGCATGAGGTCACAGGCCTCTTTGTAGTGCCAAACTACCCAGCATGAAGCCTTGCGCTTCCGTGCGGTGTTACGCCGCTATGACATGGCTCACAAAGCCGAGGCTTTACCCTACCTGGTACCTCTTCGTGGTGTCATGCCACTGTAACATGAGGACATCGTCCTCTTTGTAGTGATGTCTACCTCTCTTTATTACGATTATCATACAGCATTAGGCTACCTGCCTATTTGCGGTGCTACTCCGCTGTGACTTGGCTTGCAAAGCCGAAGCATTACCCCTACCTGAAAACCTCATGGTGGAGTCACCCCACTATAGCATGGAGTTACACTCCTTGTAGTGCTGCGCTACCGTGCTTCCTGTAAAGCACTCCAGACATTCACTCTGCCTGAGAACTCATTAAGGCATTTAAGCCAACCTTCCCACAGGATCCATTTTTCGCAGAAAACAACAGTAGACAACAGTGGTTGTAGGTCCGTAACCTCTCCATGTCACAGAGGACAAGTACCCACCGTTCCTGATATTCTTCTGGTTAATAGTCCTCCCTTGAACCAAAAGCTAGATGCCTAGTAGATTTTTCTTTGAACTAATAGCATAAAATTTTATGGTAGGATTGTAATAACACAATATCAGAATGCCTTCAAGCCTATTTTACAAGCTGTATCATCGACCAGCTGGCGCTTGATGCCCTTGGTGAACGGATCCGCCAGGTTCTCCTGACTCCGAACATCAATCACTGCAATAACACCCCTCTTGAGGAGATCGTATATTGTCCTGTGCTTCAACCGCACAGTCCTCTTCTTTCCGTTGAAGAGGTCATTTGATGCCACTGCTGCTGCCGTCTGGTTGTCACAGTATATCGGTTTTGCCGGTATTTGAGCCCCAACCACCGGAAGATCATACATGAGCTCCCGAAGCCACTCTGCTTCATCTACAGCAGCATCCAATGCAAAAAATTCAGATTCTATGGAGGAGCGAGATAACATAGTCTGCTTCTTCGACTTCCATGATATAGCAGCTCCATCCATGGCGAATACGAATCCACCTGTGGAATACTCGCTCTCCATATCTGAACACCAGCTAGCATCACTGAAGTCTTCCACTACTGACGGATCTCCGCTGTAGAAAAGTGCATATGTCTGAGTTTTCTTGAGATATCTCATAACACGCTTCACAGCTTTCCAGTGCTCAACGCCTGGATTGCTAGTGAACCGACTCAGCATTCCCACTGTAAAAGCTATGTCAGGCCTTGTGGCAGTAGTAGCGTACATCAAGCTTCCGATGACGCTAGCGTACTCCAACTGCCTGACGCTTTCCCTCGAATTTGGCTCCAGCTTTTGATCACTCCGGTACGGTGTATCAATAAAAGGAAGATCTTGATACCCGTAGCGAGTGAGCATCTTCTCAATATAATGAGATTGTGACAGCGCTATTCCAGTGCCTGTCCGGATGATCTTGAGCCCCAAGATTACGTCGGCATCCCCCAAGTCCTTCATACTGAACTTGGTCGAGAGGAATTTCTTTGTCTCTGTGACGCAGCTTAAATCCGTACCTAGGATTAGCATGTCGTCCACGTAAAGACATACGATTACTCCTCTTCCGTCAGCAAACTTCGTATAGACACACTTGTCTGTTTTACTGACCCTGTAGCCATTTGACCTTATCACCTTGTCAAACTTCTCATGCCACATTTTGGGAGCTTGTTTCAAACCATACAGAGACTTCATCAACTTGCAGACTTTGTCTTCCATACCTCTGACGACAAAACCTTCTGGTTGTTGCATGTAGATCTCTTCGGTCAGCTCGCCATTAAGGAATACCGTTTTCACATCCATCTGATGTATCACCAGCTTGTGTATTGCTGCTAGAGCAATTAACAATCTGATGGTTGTCATCCGAGCTACTGGAGCATAAGTGTCAAAGTAGTCGATCCCCTGCTTCTGAGAAAACCCCTTGGCCACTAGCCTGGCCTTGAACTAGTCAATGGTTCCATCTGCTTTCATCTTCTTCTTGAAGATCCATTTGCATCCGATGGGTCTTGCTCCTTCTGGCAGGTCAACCAATACCCATGTGTTGTTGGAGGTGATTGAGTCAATCTCGTTGTCTATCGCCTCCTTCCAGAATACAGCATCTCTGGTCTTTATCGCCTCATCATAGGTCAGCGGATCTGCTTCCACATGATAGGTGACGAAGTCACCTCCGAAGTCTTTCGGCCTCCTCGTTCGCTTAGTTGACGGCTCAGCGAGTTCTGGTTCAGCTGGTGTCTCCTTGACGACAGCTTCATTTAGGACTACTGGTTCATTAAAGACTTCTGTCTGCTTTGTACCCTCATCATTCTCCGGAAGATCCGCGAGAACAATATTCTTGTATTTTGCAAACTTGTCTTCAAAGTATTCAGCATCGCGAGATTCGATGATATGGTTTGACTCGATATCAAGGAATCTCCGAGCATCACTCTTCTCGGCATACCCCAAGAAGATCGCCTTCGTAGTCCTTGTCCCCAGCTTCTGAATCTTCAGATCTGGGAGCTTCACATAAGCCAGACACCCCCACACTCGAATGACATTCAAGTTAGGTCTGACTTTGAACCAGAGTTCATGAGGAGTTATGTCGGAAGTTGCATATGGCACTCTGTTCAGAATGAACGTTGCCGTTAGTGCAGCTTCTCCCCAGTAGCACTTTGGAAGACCCGCAGTCAACAGCATGGAGTTCATCATCTCTGTCAACATTCTGTTCTTCCTTTCTGCTACTCCGTTGGATTGAGGAGAGTACGGAGCCGTTGTCTCCTTGATGATTCCATGTTCTTTACAGAATGATAAGAATTCATGAGACCGATACTCCCCGCCTCGATCACTCCTTAACCTCTTGAGTTGTTGTCCAGTTTGCCGCTCAGCCTCGGCCCTGAACTCCTTGAACTTCTCGAATGCTTCGTCTTTAGACTTGAGCAAGTAGACGAAAGCATACTTTGAGAAGTCATCGATGAAAGTAATAAAATACTTCATCCCGGCCTTTGTAGAGAATTGTTTGAAGTCACAGATATCTGAGTGAACCAACTCCAGAAGATCTGTGCTTCGATGGACCCTGTGAAAGGGTTTCCTTGTGATCTTCGTCTGAGCACATACTTCGCATTTCTCTACCTTACCCCCACACTTGGAGATAAGTCCTAGACTAGACATTCTGTTAATCCTTTTACAATGAACATGTCCTAGCCTATTATGCCACAACTCAAGAGAATAATCAGAAAAAGTGATTGCATTTATATTATCATGCTGGGTTACAACAAGCTGAAACTTGTACATTCCTTCAGTTTGGAAAGCTTTTCCGAAGAATGTACCCTTCTTGGACATCACCAACTGGCCAGCATTGATGTCCATCCTCAAGCCTGCGTTGCAGAGCAGACTTCCAGAGATCAGGTTCTTAGCAATTACTGGAACATGCTTCACACCTTGAAGCGTCAGAGTGTTCCCCGATGTGAGTTTCAGCTCCACCGTCCCGATCCCCAGTACTTCAGCTTGTGCCTGGTTTGCCATTATGACCTTCTCTGAAGTTGGCTCATAAGAGACGAACCAGTCTTTGTTTGAACAAACATGGCAGGTCGCACCAGTGTCTATCCACCAGTCCAAGTCAGCCCCCACAGTTGCAACATGTGCTATCATGGCAACTAGATTAGTAATCATAGAAACCTTACTAGGCTCACCTTGTTCTTTGGGCTTGGACTTGCATTCGGATTTGTAGTGGCCCTTCTTGCCACAATTGAAGCAAGTCACATGGGACTTGGACTTCTGCTGCTTGAAAGCATGATCCTTCACTTTCAGATTCGTGAAGTCCTTCTTTTTGCGATGAGAAGCAGCCTGCTTCCCCTGGTACTCTCTGGTTTGGACCAGATTTTCCTTCGCCAGTTGTTTGGACAGAGTATCCATCTTCTGTTGATAGCGCATGTCGTCCTCAACATGGATCTCTTGCAAGAAATCTTCCAAGCTAATTTCCATCTTCTTTCGATGCATCCTTGCATAGAAGTTGCTCCATTTTGTAGAAAGTTTCGCGACGATCCCTCCAACGACAAACTTGTCGACGAGGGGCATGTTCTCGTCTTCTAGTTTCTGACGCAACTTCAGAAACTCCTTCACTTGGAGCAGCATCGCCTTCTCGTCTTCGAAGGTCCACTTGTGGTATTTTTCTACCATGAAGATCTTGGACCGGTTCTCGTCATCTTCATAGAGCTTTCCCAAGGAGTCCCATATCTCTTTGGCAGATGTCTTCTTGGAGTAGGACTCTGCCAGAGAGTCTTCCATGGAATTGAGTATCAGTAGTTTGCATATACTGTTTTCTCTCTTCCACTTCGCTTGCTTGGTCGTAGCAGCGGCCACAGCCGCAGCAGATCTAGTGGTTGGAACGATCGGTTCTTCTTCTGACAGCACGTGATCAACATTCACGAGTTGAAGATTTAAAGTGACCTTTCGTCTCCATATCTGGAAGTGTTCGCCATCGAATTTCTCCAACTTGTTAAAGCCGGTATCGATGAGCGAAACACGAGAATTATCCATCTTCTCAATAAAGATTTGAGATTGTTAGTGCCGAGGCACAATTTTCGATGAAAAATTCTGAAACTGAAACAATTGTACACACAACGTTTCAAATGCAGCACCTTAAAGAAGATGTGCAACAGAGATCCTAGAGGATTCTGAATTACGAGGATCTAAAAAGATTCTACGTAATACACAAAAAATCTAAAGAGACTTTGTGCAAGCAATTATCGATAGTAGAGCTTCTAAAAAGAAGTTACTGTAAAAGGCAACAGCAGCGACGACAGGCGAGAATGAGATGCTGGGGTGAATGAACCACCGTTGCTCAAAGCTTTATTCGCCCCACACGAGCACGAACAGCTTCCAGGAACCAGCAAGTTCACGAAGAACTTCTGGAACGCTCGTAAGTCAATAGTTGAGACTTGAACGAGCTTCCTGGACTTAACAGACTCCCTCTACTCTATTCTTGGTGCATCTTTCAAAGGAGGCCAAGGGGCTCTATTTATAGAGTGGAGTTGAGACTTCACCTCTTCTCCTATCCGATGTGGGACTAAAATACCAATACTCAAAAATAGAGTTTGATATTTTAGATCATCCCACAATCAGCATAGAAGTGTGCCAGTCCACGCCTACCCCCCGAATACTTCCGTGCATGCACGAGACATCCTGGAGTCCGTGTCCGAGTCCGAGTCCGCACAACAAAAATTAACTTGTATCCTTGTTGGATTTAATCCTTTTTCCTTCTAGGAAAATACTTCCACATGGCACAAACTTGTGCCCTACTACACCTCATGTGCACACCTCAACACAAGCAATGCAATATAATGAGATACTTACCATTTAGTGTAGCCGATGTGAGACTATTTTTTCTAGTCCAAAGACAAAAACACCAACAAATATAACACAATATAGTAGATACGTGGAGACAAATGCTAACACCTATTTTGTGTCATGTCACATCATAAACTGTCAAAGTTATGTCCAATACATGTCCGACATAATTCAAGATGAGCTTGATTATTGCAGTGTTTGTGCATTTCCAAAAACGTTCATATAAACTGAAAAACTGAAAGGATAACTAAAACTTGTCACAACAAGGAGTAGCTTTCATGTTCAGTGAGTGGTAAGCCAAGCAAATGTCGATACACCATTTGATGTTGTCTGACATTCAAACGTACAACAAACAAAAAAGAAAACAAAATTTCTTAGGATCAGAAGGCAAGTTGTAAATGGCGGCATGCGGGTGTGGCGGTAAGAGTTCGCCTACCATCTAGACATCGTCCAGATAATTGATACATTTTAAATATTTTTTACTATTTTATTACTGCATAATATGCATATTTAAAAATGTCAATTTCATATATAGGGATAAAATTAGTTGTATTTAAGCAGAAGAGAAATAGTTTGAAAATTTTATACAGAAGGGCTGGGGTCTGGCGCCATCATGATGGAGTCTGGTGTCATCTAAGATGGCATCCAATAGCCTCATATGTCTGGCGCCATCTTAGATGGCGCCCAATAGGGATACCCAAAAAAATTTTGATATTGTCCCGACGTGAGAAAATTTATTTCCTCATACGTAAATAATTTTAACTCTTTGTATGGAATTTTATTTTTTAATTGTTTTCAAAAGATATTATCACATCTTTTAAACTAAATTTATTATTCTTCTAATTTATATATAAAAATTATGTCAATCTAACATAAATTTAACTCGATATAATTTTAAATTGTTATCAATTTTATCTAACATTTAACTTGAATTTATTTTTTAATTATAAAATTGGTAACAATTTAAAATTATATCGAGTTAGATTTAGATTAGATTGACATAATCTTTAAATATAAATATAAGAATAATAAATTTATTATGAAAGATGTGACAATAAGTTAAATAAAAGATTAAAAAAAATGCTAATATTTAAAATATCATAACATTGAAAAATAAATTCAAGATAAAAGTTAGATAAAATTGGTAACAATTTGAAATTATATCGAGTTAAACTTAGGCTAGATTGACATAATTTATATATATAAATTATAAAATTAATAATTTTAGTATAAAAGATGTGACAATATCTTTTGAAAAAAAATTAAAAGATTAAATTTTATAAAAGGAGTTAAAATTATTTATGCACGAGAAATAAATTTTGTCAAGTTGAAAAAAGATGTCAAAAATTTTTTTGGGCACGCCAAATCTTATTGGGTGTCATCTAAGATAGCACCAAACATATGGAGGCTATTGGGCACCATCTTAGATGTCGCCAGACTCCATCATCACATGGATCGTCATCTTAGTTGTCGCCAGACACTATGTTTTAGTTGGACGCCATTGTAAATTTCTTAAATTCTTCCTCTTCTGGGTACATACAACTAATTTCATCTATCTATATAAAATTTTGTGTAAAGTTTTAGTTTTGTAAAAGTGAATGGCTCATAATGCTTGTAAAATATTTTGGCCAATACATGTTAAGTATTGCTCCGTCTAGGCGTCCGCTTACGTCACACTCCACCACCTACCGCAAAAGCGGTGCAGAAAGAAACCGTCTACCGCTTAGATGTCACCTAAGCGGCCGTCTCAACCGCCATTTAGAACACTGATTAGAGGATGAACAGTTCAACATAAATTGATTGCGAGGCAAACCTAGCCGAGATACATTGAACATATTTTACTCTTTTGTACATTACCTCTTTCACCTTCACTACAACCATAAAAACGGTTACTTACATCCCAACAACTAAAACATAGTATATTATCAATATTTCTATGCTTTTGGTGTTAAGAAGAAAGAAATTATAAGAAAAGAAAGAAAAAAAAAAAATCAAGAGAGAGAGAATTGCAACCTTACGTGTGCTAGACCTAGAGGCGTTCGGCAACGAGGGAGGGAAGACCTAGAGACGTTCGACCAGACCTAGAGTCGCCCAGATCCAGACCTTCCGGCGACGACCCGGTCGCCTGGACAGCGGAACCGATTCCTGGTGGACACCCGTCCCTGGTCAACGTCACCTTAACGGATCCGGATCCAATGTTTATAATCGGTAGGGTCAAAAGGGAGTCGCCCGTGAGGAACTGGGTGAGGATGGTGGATTTGGTGGAGAGGGACCATTCGAAAAAGATTTTTTTTTTTTTTTTTTTTAGAATAGAAAAAAAGTTGTTGCCACATAGGAATAATAAGGTTTTATTGAAAAAGTTCTTCTCTAATACAAATGTGGAAAATGTTAAGTTATTTGTCTAGTACTCAGGGCCGGCTCCAGTATTTTGGAGGCCCTAGACAAGTCCCATAAATGAGGCCCTCATTTTTTTATATATTTTTTATATGTAAATTCAGCAAATCCAAAATACAATATAATAATTAGTCCTTGAACACACATAATATTTTTTATTAAAATTCAATAAATTCAGCAACTCAAAGCTCCAACTTTATTACAAAAATGAAACCAAATGCTCAGAGTCAGTGAGAAGATTTTAGATGTCAAATAGCCAAACAAACAAATGCTCAAATTTATATTAAATTCACAAGAGAAAAAAGAAAAGAAAAGAGACATTAGAGTTAAAGAAGAGAATTAGAGGAATACATGCGGGAGGAAGAGAACTGTTTCTAGTTTTCTCCCGTTTCCACTTCTTCTTTTTCTGTTGAGAACAATTTTCGGGAGAGGGAGGGAGGAGATGTAGGCCAACGATTTATTTAAAACCTAAAACATATCTTTTATTTGGCAAGTCGGATTTGCAATAAGAATGCAGCCGTGTACTTCTAGGGAGGCCACAGGCCCTTATTTAGTTTTTTGTTTGTTTACTCCATGGGCGGTGGGCCAATTAGAGTTGTTTGGTTGTTTTTTCTAAAGGCAAAAAAAAAAAAACAGCAGTAAATTTTTTTTTTAGGCCCCATTGGGGGCGGAGGCCCTAGGCATAGACCTAGCCTGCCTCCCCCTAGAGTCGAGCCTGCTAGTATTATACAATGAACTTCACAATATCTTTACCTCCGTATCATCAATTATGAATAAAAAAATTTAAAAAAAAGGGAAGGAGTTGTCTTGAAAGTTGAAAAAAAATATTTTATTGTCTGCTCAATATTTTTGTATTGGAGAAGATTTTTCTACTTCATTGTCTTGTGTTAATATAATTTTGCCACATAGGAAAGACATTGTCTTGTGCCTCATGCCACATAGAAATCACATCATATTACAAGACATTAGGATTGGAGATGCTCTTAGTTCAATCTTGGTCATAAGATGTAATTCAAGTTAGATTTCGTGGCCAGAAAACCATCCGTCCAAAATATTATCATGATTGCTCCTATTAATTCAAACTAGATCCAAATGCCAGCATCTAATTTCCTTATTTACTCAATTAGTAGAGGAAGATCCTAATATATAAACAATTTAATGTATGCATACAAACAAGATAAATACATAGTAAAATGTACAATTTTTTTCCTACACTTTACTTGCTATAACAGGTCATCTTAATCTTTTAATCATTGTTTGTATTAAATTAAAATTAAAGTAAAGCATGAAAATGAATCATGACCTACAATAGTAGGTAACCAACAAGTCAAAAAAATACAACATTAAATAGTGTTCGCTCGTAATGATCGTTCATAGTCATATTACGAGTCCTTTTAATAAGAACCACTGGATCATAAATAAATGGTTAAAACCATTACTTCTATCGATACAATTTTTTAGAATTTGAATTGTAGAAGAATATATATATATATATATATATATATATATATATATAATTCGGATCAAAAGCCTCCCAGCGGGAGCTTCCCAAAAGCCTTTCTCCCTAGTGCACCGTTGGATCGAGCGGACTGCGTGGGGCCCGCGGGTACATCCCCTCGATCCAACAGTATAGTAAGAGAGGAACTTTTGGGGATATATATATATATATATATATATATATATATATATATATATATATATATATGCTTGTTGTGTGTGCAAATTAACCACCGATCTAGCTAATTTCTTGAAACTTTTATATTTCAACTATCGAAAAAAGTTTCAATTTTGAAATTAATATGAAGAATGGGTGCACATTCATCTCATTCATCGAGGCCGATGTTCTTCTGTAGCAGTTTTTCGTGGAGGAGACGACCTTGGAGTCCAAGCTAGGGCAGCCATGGCCACCAGTACGTAAACATAGGCCGATCTTGGCTAAACCATGATGTTAATATTATGTTCTTGTACTATTTTATACATTATTTCTGCTGCTTTCTTATTCGTTGTCATAAGATGAACTCTACATTTCCGTGGTATTATGAACTTCAAGAATATAATCAGTGTTCATTCTCTAAAGAACATGGTATTGCATATGCCAACTATATGGTTTAGTGCAAACCATAGCATGCATGAGGATTGAGGCAACCCACATTTGAATCATTTGGAATCTATGTACTATGCATAAGAAAATTGACATTTTGCTCGCAGTTTATAATCACGGACGTGACCGCCGGTCGATGTGGCGGCCACCCATTGACTCCTCCCTGCTCTTTTTGGGTACCATCCGGATTAGGGCCCAATGGCCGGCCGCCACGTCGGCCGACGGTCACGTCCACGATTACAAACTGCGGACAACGTAGCAGCTCCGTTATGCATATATAGTCATATACTCTGTCGAAAATTCGAATCCGTATCCGAACTTTCGAATATTATTTGAAATTTCGGATATCGGATTCGGATATCCGAATATTTTTTCAGATATTATCTTTTTTCGGATACGAATTTGGATATTAAGTTATTCGAATCCGTTAATATATGATTCGACTTTAAATTGCAAATTTCGGATATTAGATTCGGGTATCGGATTCTGATATCCAAAATTTTATATATATTATAGTATAATGTATATGTAATATATATTAATTACTAGGGAAGATTAAACAATTTTATTCTCAACTGACTTTTAGATAAATCAATTCATTTATTACTTTTTTATCTCTATATTATAATATATATGTATATATAATAGTAATAAATATTAATTATAATTTACAACAGAAGATGAAATGGGCTCAAATATGTAGAGCAAAATATATATATATATATATATATATATATATATATATATATATATGTCCAACTCAAATTGAACATTCTTGGAATTTTCAAGAGAAGATAAAAGGACTCAAATAGAAAATATGTAGAACAAGTCAATTGAGCATTCTTGAAATTAAAGGTCTCAAATAGAGCAATTGAATTTAGTTTTCGGATATTCGAGCAATAACTAAATTTTTAATAATTCGGTTTTCGGATATTCGAATAATAACATTAGAATTTTTTTAGCTAATCGGATATGATATTATCCGGTATCCGTTAAACTAACGGATACGAATTCGAAGTGCCAAAAAAGATCCGTTCGGATATTGGATCGAATTCAGATATTTAAAAAAAAAAATCGGATACGGATACAGATATTGTCCTATCCGTACCGATAAGCATCCGTTGATACTCATATTTATGAAAAGTTGAGTAAACCGTTATAAAATAAAAGTCGAGTAAATCGTTATAAAATAGAAGAGGAAGGAAATATTTTGTAGTCGAATTAATAATCTTTCTCATTGCTAATATATGTGATAATATATAAGGAGAGGGAATATGATAGAGATGGTTGTAGATAGGGATAAGTACATCCATATTTGTATTTATTCTAAATCATAACACTCCTCCTTGTATGTCCACTTTAACTATTGATTGTCCACTTTAATTATTGACTCGTTAAAAAAATTATAGAAAAATTTGTCTTTTTAAAAAATCCATAGTAAAAGGAAGGAGTACAATAATATCCTTCAGTAATATTATTATTATTCATGAATCAAAATACAATAATATTATTCAGTAATATTATTATTTAGGAATCCAAGTGTGTGCGATCTTTTGAAGGAACAACTGGATGGGAAAAAAGAAGAAGCCTAATATGGCCAGAGGTGATCCAGGGAGGGAAATGGGGTGCGGCCACGCAGCGGGCGGGCCAGCCCGCCTGCAGGCAAATGAACTTTTTCGTTATATAAAACTATTTGTTGTTGGGTCAATATGGAAAACCTATATATGTCATATTCTTCTAAAGATATGAAGTTCTCAAACAAAACACATTGCGATTGATCGAACTTATTGCATTAAGGATGCTATCCTGTTTAAGGATTCAATGTTCTTTATTATCAATTTTTTTTATAATAGGTCATGGTAAAAAAAGTTGTAGAGAACATAATAAACAAAAGTAGGACTAGATCTGACCTTCGGGAGATCAACGGAGAGAAATTGGTAGCAAAAAGAATTAAGATTTTTCTGAACTTGTGTTGTTCGACGGCATGGAGCTTCTCGAGTTCGTCAAGCAATCGTGCCGATAACATGTTATAAAATAGAAGAGGAAGGAAAGGTCTTGCCAAATCAATAATATGAGACTTTCTCATTGATAATTGTAGAAGCATGAAATTTCAGGACAAGAAATCCTATGCGCCTAAACATTACATGCGCCAGGAAGCTCAGATGTAGTGCTTGGCACAGCAAACAGCAAAAGCATAGACATTAAAAGAAGATTTTTATTTCATATAAAAGTCTATTACATGTCTAAAAGAGGCTGTACAAAGGAGAACTTCTACAAAAAGAAAAGACCCTAAGTCTACAGCCAGGCGCAGCAACCACCATGCGCTCTCAAACAGGCGCATATCGTCATGCGCTCTCAAACAGGCGCATCTCTTCGACGTCTCAGTTTGGCGCACCACTTCAGCGTCTCAGCCAGGCGCATCCCTTCAGCAGCTCAGTTATGTGCATCCTCAGTTATGTGCATCCCTTCTGCAGCTCAGTTATATGCCGCCCTTCAGCATCTCAGTCAAGCGCATCTCTTCGGCGTCTCAGTCAGGCGCATCTATTCAAGAGTCTGTGCATCATGAAGTCTCAGCATATGCGCCACTTCGACCCGATCAAATGCTTCGACTAATGAAGCATTTATTGAGCAGAACGAGGGTGGGCAATCAACCCCCTAGCTGGAGGAAGAGCTCTCCAAAGGAAGAGGAGAGCACCGCAATCGACCTGCGGCAAAATGAGGCTTTCAACACAACCAGAATGGGCAACACCCACTCTAGCAGGAGAAGGAGCTCTCCCAAAGCCCAAGGAAGATGATCGGAGCACCGCAATTCCGATCTGCGGCTCTTCCAGCATAACGGAGATGGGGCTCGAGCATCCCGATCTTTGGATGCAACAGGCACCTTCCGCCTGCCTCAGAAGCCCTCGACTCCGACTTTTGGATGTAACAGTCACCTTTAAGTGCATCAATGAAGACAATGCGTCGCATCTTCACCCTCGGGAGCATCTCGTCAACAGAATGTACTCGAGCAAACAAGTTCATTTCGGGAGGACGTAAGAGAACGAGAAGCAAACTCTCTCCTTGCCGCTATTTATAGGCCGGACAAATCAAACCCATGCGCCAAGTGGCGGGCTCTCCGAATCCCGTACAATAAATTTGTATTAATGGTGATGAACCTGACGCTTCGAATTCGACCAAGTCAAAAACGGCTATTTAAAGCACTCGAAGAACGTAACAGTCGGGACAATAAAGACGTGTCATACAAACAAATGCGTCGGTCAGACCGCGCATCACAATGACGCGCCCATCAGCACCAAGCGCCTTATAAGGATGCGCCCATGCGTCCCCATGCGCCTAGTGGAACGCAGATCGACGCGCCTACTCAACAGCCCATCATCCGTCAAAGAACATTAAATACTGAAGTCTGACACGACAGCGGCCAGTCCCCGAGGACTGAACAGTTGACAGCTTTTTCAGAAGACGAAGCGTCGCCGACGTCAACATCATCATTACTTTCCTCCGGCGGTTACAAGCCACGTGGCCGCCCAACCATTTCGCATGCGCCTCCGCAGCCATGCGTCCAAATCTCTGCATGCGCCTCAAAAGTCATGCGCCTCAGACTTTTCTCTGATCCCTAAAGACAGAAGTCAAAGTCACTACTGAAGCCTCGCATGCACCTCAAAAGCCGTGCGCTCAGACTGGTTCGTGACTCCTAAAGGTTACAAGCCAAAGTCTACTCATGCGCCCAATCCTAGGCGCATCCTATCAGATCACTCTCCACCAAATTCGAGATCTTCGAGCCATGGACCTACGACACGTGTCCTTTGACTTGATTCAGCCTATGAAGGGGTGCTAATCACCCAAGATCTCAGCAACTGAAAGATTCTCTCCATTGCTACGTGTCAGCTTGGCCGCAGCCCACAAAGGCAACAGGAAGGGTTCAACTCCTCAATCAGAGCGCATCGTCCATGCGCCTCCATCAGCAATCACCACGTAGCATCCCCACAAACCGGCGCATCCTACATATGCGCGCATGAGCAGCCAGTCTGCAAGCTATAAATAGAGGGATCATTTCCTTCTTCCACACACAGCTACGAACCTACGAACACACACACAGAGAGGCAGATACAGACACTCAACGTCTCCCTCCTCTCCGTAAGCTCCAGCACCCAGAGCAACTCAGACTTTCAGAGAAACGATAACCGTCGTTAGATCGTCAACGGAGTCAACGCATTACCACTCGCTCCATCGGCACAAGGGACCCAGATAAACAAAAGTGTACTCCTAGGACTACATCCAAGTCCTACATTGTAACACTGTTCTGTTTGTAATTGAAATTACAATCAAAAGATTTTAATGGCAAACAATAATATATATTGAGAGAGAATATGATAGAGATGGTTAAAGATAGGAAATATGATTTAGGATAAATCCACATTTAGATTTATCCTAAATCACAACAGAAACAAATTAACTCTTATAGTTAGCTCGAAATCTTGCTGCTTCTGAAACATAAACATGGGGCCACACAGACAGTCCAGCTCAAATTGTGTCACATTCAATCTTGCTTGAAATTCTTCAGTTAGCAGGAGCTTATTATATTTGAGCACATCATATCCTGTTCAAGCATTAATGTATAATTGTTCAAGTTGGTTGAGCTCCCTTCTGTAAATCTCCCCGAAGAGCAAATTAAGATTTAAATGATTGATTTATTTCTGAAGAAACTCTTATTGCCTAGAATACAAGCTTATAGTAACTCTTAAGGTTGAAGTAGAAAGTAGTAGTTATGTAGCATTTCTATTTTCCTGAGATGATTTGTAAGACTGCTGGGCATAATTATTTTTCATATATTCTTTGACCCGTTATTGTGTATTGTTTATCAAGCTTATAGCCTTTCATGGTGGACATACATTAGAAGAAAGGAATTCTTTTTCAAATAGAACATGGAAAATAACAAGCGGGTTGATGGGTGAGTCGATCGATGAACTCAAGTACTTACTGAAAACTCCAACAGCAAATAGAATTTCCTAGTAATAGTGGAAATTGTTAACCTGTGGAACTCGATCAAGATGAAATCAACTAAATGTGTTGAAATATACTAGGATTTCTGGCCTACTTGATCCTGAAGAGGTTCGACTGGTCGAGGCAGGTCTAGCTTACTCTTTGTTCAGTTGCACCAAAAGAAAATCTATGGAGCTGACCTACAGACAAGGCCGGTCCGGAGGGTTGGGTTGCCCCATCCTGGAGCTAATTTTGGTTGTCCCTTGACCTTTATTGTCAGCTGGCCCTGGTGGTCATCCGTGATCCTGACCTTTGGTGGGATCATACTGAACCTGGGGGGTTGCCCTAGCAAAGGGGGGTTGCCCAAGTCCCAGGGCTTGTCTGGCTTACCCCATGGCCGGCCATGCCTACAGATAAACTACTAGTTCAAATCTATTGGTAGAAACTGTATCATCTCGTTCCATCAGTCCAATGCCTTGCTTAAACTATCGTTATATTCGTTAAACTTCGTTTACTGCATCTTGTCCCAAGAATGAACGGAAATAAACATGCAACAGAGCATGCAACTGGCATTAACTATCACCAGAACTAAACAAGATGTGTGTGACATGTAAAGATGGTCCACACCAACTCTATAGTATAGCAATATTGTCTAGCCAAAAGCATCTGCTTAACAACAAAATTTAAGAAGGTACAAATCATGTACAACAATGAGAACATCTAACAACTAATTCTACTCAAAAGCTGACATTCTACCAAGAAACAAGTATGTGAAAGAAGTAATCACAAAGAAGAATGTGATAACAACATCTAACGTTACTAAACACACAATCACATTTTATGCACAAAGAAGCTAATAACAAACTCAAATGAACAAAAATGAACAAGACCAAGAAGTCCCTCTAATAGTTCAGCTTGTAAGAAAGATCACATTATATGTAAAGAACAAAATTATCGTCGAAAAACGAAGCTAAAGAAGTTGTGAATCATTGCCACAACTTGATATTCACTTCATAAACTTATGATTAACTAAAGAGCAAATGTGAATTCGATTCAAGTGTGATAATAACAAATGGAAGCAAATATAAATATATTGAGATCTGAACCAAAACTACATCGCAGTTCAAATCTTTTAGAGAGTTTTCCTTTGACATAAAAAAACAGTGGTTCTTGAACTAGCATTGAAATTTATACTTCTACATGTCGAGAAAAAGATCAATTTAGGGCCAAAGAAGCAATACCCACAAGTCAAGATTGGATCTTTTTGCCTCTCGATCGCCGGGTCCTCCTCTTCCATGGCTGGAGAACCGAGTCCCTGTACTTGGAAGGAACTGCTTTCTGCCTACTCTTCTTCCTCTGCTCCAAACGGACCAGGCCAGCTCCTTTTTCCTCCTCTTCAGCTCTGCCGATGTCGTCCCTCGCGGGCTCAAATGCTCCTTCTCCGTCCACTTCCAGGACTGCCATTGTCAGCAAGTCGAGGCCTTTGCAGCGGGAATTGGTGGTGGTGGTGGTGGTGGAGGAACTGGAATTGGAAGTGGGAAGTGAGGAAGCTCTGATCCTGATTGGAGGTGGGGGGTTTGGGGGATTGGGGAATTGAGGATTGGACATAGTTTTGGATGGGAGAAGGATTTAATTGGAATGGAAGAACAAGACCAAAGAAAGAGAGAGGAAAAAGTAATAGAGAGGAAGTTCTCTGTGTTTGTGTAGGGTGTGTACATCGAATGAATAATGGTGTATCTTTCGAATTTGGAAAATTTTATGCAATTGAGAATTTTAGGATGTTCTTTTTTTGGGTTAATTTTCATGAAAATCTTGGGTCATTATAAAGCCAAGTTCTATTTGGCCGACATCTCAAAAAAAAAAAAAAAAAAAATCTATTTGGCCACAATTCTTTCTCAGGATGCCACAAATCTTTGGTCTGGATCGGACCTGAACTGGCTTGGATCGGACCTCAGAATAGACCGAGCTTGGGTCTGATGGGAAACTTGGTCCGACTTGAATAACTGGTAGGTCGAACGGGTCATGTTGATCGAGTGTGGGTCAGCCCAACCTGAATTTGACATGGACAGTCCCAGGATAGGTTTTAGGTTTTGGATTGCCTGACCTAGTTAACCTCGTGACGAGACTTCATCTCAACCCGAAACAAAAGAAAAATAAATTTATTGACATATACCAAAAACTAACATAATGAATGAATGTGGCTTCTCCCAGGCTGTAAAATGTTAAACATTTGTCAAAGATGCAATCATGTAAACTGTCGATGCATGTCCTCTGCCAACGGCACAAGACGGTATGTGGGGTACAAATGGACCCGAACTAGGGGTGAGCATTATTCGGTTTTGGACCGAAAACCGAATCGAACCGAACCGAATAAGAGATTCGGTTCAGTTCGGTTTCGGTTTTGAATATACTAAATTTTCTTATTCGTTTTCGATTTCGATTTTGGGTTTCAGTTTCGGTCCAAAACCGAATATATATATATGTGTGTGTGTGTGTGTGTGTGTGTGTGTGTGTGTGTGTGCTTAATTGTATTGATACCCTCAACTATTTCAATTTTTTAACTTAATACCCAAAACTTTTTTACTCAACAACTCGATACCCTTAACTATTTTAGTTTTTCAACTTAATACCTAAAACAGAAAAAATTCTGAAACTACCCCTGACTCTCTCTCTCTCTCTCCCCATGCTTCCCTCCTCCCTCTCCGACGATGCTCCCCTCCCTCTCCGGCGATGCCCCCTGTAACCACCACTTTTCTAAAATGAGGATAATTTTGAACTTTTGTAAAATTGATTATTTAATAATAGGTTTAAATCATGTTATTAATTTATTGGTGATTTTGATTATTTTAATTTAATTTAATTAGTGTTTTGTGATTTTGTTCTTTGGCTAGTGTAACCTTAGAGCTGCTTAGCCTAGAGACTAACCATGACCATGGAGGCCTAACCCATGTGATTAGATTAGCTAATTACCACTTTTTAGGCTAAGGATATTTTGGTCAGTTTGTGACTTTTGAATTATTTAGGATTTTGATTAATTGGTGAATTTTATATTATTTTAATAATATTTAAATTGATGTATTATAATTTTGGTCATTTTTCATATTTTAAATATTTTGAGAATTTTTATATTTTAATATTGTATTTTTGGGTTTAGTTTGATCGGGTTTGAATTTTGGCTCATTTCGACTTGTGTTAGTGACCCGGGTAGCTTAGACTCTAGTTGGAACCCAGAGTTTAGCTAGACATGGCCCATAAATCTCACTAATTAGTATAGTGCATTTAGACTAATCCCACATGACTTAATTGGTCCATTTGGTCATTTAAACTTGACCCTTTTAGCCCCAAACTTTCACATAAGACAAAATTGACTCAAATGGACCTTGGAGGGCATTTTGGACATTTGGCGCCAAATGCCCCCAAACCCCATAAATATGGACAGCAGCAAGAGACCCCCTCTCCACTTCATTTTCTTCACATCTTGTTCTTCTTCTTCTCCTTTGAGAGTTCCTTCCCAAACCAAGCCAAAATCCTTTGATTTCAAGCTCCAAAGTAAGTCAAATCTCTTCTAATTCTCTTCCATACTCTAGATCCCTCTCTAATCTTGGTGCTAACCCTTGTTTATCTTTTATTTGTGATTTTTATCTAGGTAGAACCTAGCATGGAGGGGTTGGAAGCATATAATTGGCTCTTGACCCAAAAAGAACCAATTTTGGGGCTTTTCTTGGGATTCCAACTCCCAAGAGGTAAACCCTAACTCTAACTCTTGTAATTACTCCGAATTAGTGTTATTTGCATATTAGAGGATGTCCGAGGCGTATGACAACCCATTAGAAGAAGTTTGGAACCCATTGGACTCAATTCGGGACTTTTGGGCTAGATTTTGTGCCAATTTTGGAGAAATCCTAAATTAACATGTTTGGGTGTTACCCCCAACCTAATTAGACCTAATTAGGTTAGTTTGGGTGAGTTGAGGCTAGGTATGTGTCCATATTTGGATACGTGGGGTCATTTTGAGAGAAATCATAAAAATAGACTTTTTCGGGGTTTTTGAGTTCCAACACACGGGTGACTTTTTGCACCGACACTAGAATCGACAAGTTAGTACTTAAAATAGGTTCTAATCATTATTTAGAACTCGTGGGTAGAGTTTGGGTCAAATCCGGATAGGTTTGGTGTCCGTATCACGCGGTATCGCGAATCGGACACCCCGGAGTTGCCAGAATGGCCATTTGGCCATTCGGGCCTCGTTTCTCGTTTTCTCTCGCGTGTGCGAGTTAGATTTCTTGTATGGGGCACGTGTCTAGGCCCTAGAGGGTAGAATTGCAAGGATTGGATATTCGGATAAGGTTTTGGGTCGTTTAAGAGTATGTGCATATGTGTATATATATGTAGGTGTGTGTGTGTCTCTCTCTCTCTCTCTCTCTCTCTCTATATATATATATATATATATATATATATATATATATATATATATATATGTGTGTGTGGATATGTATATATATGTGTGTGTGTGTGTGTGTGTGTGTGTGTGTGCATATGTATGTAAATATGTAAGTGTGGGTGTGTGGAGCTTTGAGAGAGTGGTAGAGGGAATAAGATTTAGTGTGTGTGCGTGTTTGTGTATAGAGTTAGAGAGAGTGAGATAGGTGGAGAATAGAGAGGGGGGACAGTCCAAAACAGCCTCCCCCCCCAAACCAGCATATAGGCAGCCAAATAGCAGCAGCCATTAGCCCCAAATCCAGGTCCCAAACCACACTCAAATCAGCCTTATATGGCAGCCTACAAAGCTGTCCTAAACAGTCCCAAAACAGCCCCCTTTTGACACACAATTCAGCCCCATTTGAACCCCCATTTCAGCCATGTATTAGCCTATATCAGCCACATATAAGCCCCATGTTTGCATATATATTCAGTCATATATTAGCGTAAAACAGCCCCTATATCACCATACATTCAGCCCCAAATTTCATTCATCCATACTCATCCATCTATTCATTCACGTTCTCTTTCATTCACATATCCATGCCATCCATTTCTTCCATTCACTTGTGCATTTCATTCATCCACTCATTCCTTTATATTTCAGTCCCCCATTCAATATCCATCCATCAATTCATTCCATCTATTCAGTCTTCCATCCACAAGCATTCACTTAAACCATTCACTCTTCCATTCATTCAATATTTCACTCTATATCCATTCCCATTTCCCCATTTTCTTACATTCAAAATCAGTCCCTTGGTCCTATAGGTCTTGAGTTTGTGTTGTGATGTGAGGATTATTAGAGGGTAAGGTATTGTGGTAGGCTTGTTAGATTTAATATTAGATATTAGTTAGTGTTGGTGTTAGCTTGATGTTGTGTTAGTGTTAGTAGCAAGTTGGTTAAGTTAGTGTCCTAACTAGGTTAGTATCCTATTGGACTAGTAGAGAGGACTAACCTAGACACTAGGAGAGTATAGGAGAGTGAACTAGGAAGGTTGGTAGAGAGTAGGGTGAGGTATCTCACGATACCATAGCGTATCATGACGATACCCTAAGGTAATGTTGGGATGACCAACATGGACCATAAGATGGACTAGATGTCCTAGAACCCTAGATTTCTTGGTTGGTAAACCTTAGATAGGATAGTATCTAGCTACCCTAAGAAGCCTAGGCTAGTATCCTGAGATCTAGAGGGGTTTTCTTTGTAATGGGCAAGGTATTGGTATTTACCTTGTGAAGGATAAATGTAAGTAATGGGGTATTGTTAAGATATTGAGTTTGACTTCTAAGATGGGCTTAAAAATAGGTTGACTTGGTAGGTAATGTTAGTGTAGGTTAGTATCCTACTACCCTAGGAAGTCGGGAGTGGAACTCCTAAGGAAAAGCTACTTGGCCTTAGTAATTGGGGTAGAGAGGGTAAACGGGATAAGTAGGGATAATACCCATTTCACAACATATGGGTTTAATACCTTAAGATATAGCTAAAATTAGGTTATTATGGTTGGTAATGGTTAGAAATAGTGGGCTTGGTCTAGTTTTGACCTTGGTTGACCACGGTTGACTATTTTGACCTAAAGTCAACCGAAAGTCAACCGAAGCCTAAAATTTGCTAGAACTTGACCAGAACTTGACCAAACTTGACCAGTTGACCCAAAGTCAACTATTAGTCAACGTTAGCCAAGTTTGACCTAAAGTTGACTTAAAGTTGACCTAGGGTTGACCAGAGTTGACCAGTTGACCAAAAGTCAACTGTTGACTTAAATCGACCTAGTTTAATTTTGTTTAACTTACATTGACCCAGTTTGACCTGGTTAGGCCTAATATGACTTAGATTGACCCTGTACAATCTAGTTTGACCTTGTTTGACCTAGATTGACTTAGTTTGACGTGTCTTGACCTAGTTTGACTCAGTATGACTTAATTTCACTTCCAAACCATTATATTGATACAATATTCCATCTATAGGTCCTCGAGGCATTGTTTTTGGACTCAGTCGACTTATTCATCACATCACAGGCGAGTACATTTTCTGATAATATTTCTGTTTTATGATATCGTCTTTGTTTCTAGTATTTAGTGTAGATATCCTTGTTCTCTTGACACATTGTTCACACGGATTGGTATTTGTCTGGATTTCGTCATAAGATGTTATTCCTCTTATATATGGTATGCCTTGTGCAAGTCTTCCTAGTTCCTTATGCATTATATAGACAGGATTCCTGCGAAGGCTAGCTACCTTCTCAGAGAATCACGTGTCATGACGTGTCATGACTGGATCCACTATATTAGTCAGGGATGGGGGTGTTAGCGTAGATATGTGATTAATACCCCACAGTATTATATTGTATCATCATTGTATAGTGTTAATCATACACTCACGTATGATTAGCCAGGCCAAACATTGTATCAAGTTCTAAGCCGATCACATGTTGAAACTAATACTAAACTCACATAGATATAGTTCCAGATTTTTGTACAGGATATATACTATTTTCTTGTTCTTACATTCAGTTACAGTCTTGACATGCCTTACCATGATTCATGTACACATTATTTTACCTCGTATATTCTCTCTATTTACTGCTATATTTTCAATATCGTCTAACTAGAACTGTTATTTGAGATTTGTGCTCGTTCCATCCTGAATGGATATGTTTACAAAATTTTACAGATTATGGCGAGGAGGATTGTCCTACCTACTACAGTCCTCATGACGTAGTTGGCCTAGACTTGGAGACCCTAGTTCAGCAAGGGTTAGCTCCAGCCGATGGGGCTTTAGAGTAGCTTAGCTAGTTTAGTTTGGTACTGGACTTTGTCTCCAGATTATATTTTGGCTTGTTATTATTTTAGTATTGTATTGAGATTGTTGACTCTGTGACTGGACTTGTATTACTCTGTGTTGGATTTTTAGGATGATATTTCATATCTTGTTGTCTTTATCTTTCGGTATCATCTATATTTATTAGAGTTTATGATTGAGTATATTATATTATCATTGCTTGTCCTCCATTCGGAGTTGACCGTTCTCGACAGGTTTTGATATTATAATTGTTGTTAGATAGTAGACCTAGACAGCGTTTTACGTCGTTTCTGTGGCGTAGGCTGGGACGCTGTCACGCACTCATGCCCTTACTCCGGGTGCGGGTCGTGACACGTTTTTAGTGGTGGCCCATGCAGGTCAGAGTCGCAACTAGTACGATTTCGTAGTGGTGCTTGACTTAGAGTGCTGCTACGAGCCTGCTGTTAGGATATAGGATTAGGCAGTATAGAAAGTTATTCAATCACAGTTAGGACTACTTGAGAAGATTCCTGGGATGACCCTTGAGAATCTTATTATAAACTATCTCGAAATTCGATTCTGGCAGTTTCTGTCTACTTCCTTGTTCATCGTTGAATTTGATTCTTGGTATTCATTATTGACTTGATTTTCTACTAAGATAACATTATGGGCTAGGTTGCCTCAGTCATGGAATCTAGAGTCTTCTACATCCATATTAGCTGGTTTGGCGATGAGATAGAGTCTGATTTTGGATGTATTTCATGGGTGTGGGAATTTAAAGTTTTCGCAGCCAAGCTAGCGGCAATACGAAAATTTTAAATACCATGATTCTAGAGGTATGTATATTAGTTGCAGACTCTATGGATTATCGCAGCCATACTTACTGGTGTGACAAAGATTCTGGTAACATGGTTCTGGATAGACAGGTACGATTATCAGATTGCAGAATAGATACCATATAGATGGTGTCCTAGTATAATGGAGTGGAATATCAGTATGGATATTACTTGAGTATTATGGATTAGATAGAGGAAGCTAGGCCACCTGTAGCGCGGCACCGTGCCCCGCACCATCAGAGGTATATACCCCAGAGGGGCAAGGCTTTTGCGCTGACATTCGAGTAGACCGACGCTACGGGTGACGGATTAGCAGGTCCTTCTTTCATGTTCTTCTTTCCATCTTGTTGTGTGATTCCATTAGTACCTGTCAAGATGTTTTGAGCTGTGATAGATAGTATAGTGACCCTGATCACGACCAGTAGCACCACAATTTGTATGTTTTAGATATAGTTTTATTGACCTTGATTGTTGGGGTTTAACCTAAAAGGAGTATGGCCATCTTAATTTCGAGGACGAAATTTTTTTAAGGAGGGTAG
Organism: Iris pallida; assembly: GCA_029216955.1. Taxonomy (NCBI): domain Eukaryota; kingdom Viridiplantae; phylum Streptophyta; class Magnoliopsida; order Asparagales; family Iridaceae; genus Iris; species Iris pallida. The sequence continues at coordinate 8,640,304 of JANAVB010010794.1, read as the reverse complement.
ATTTGTAACCACCACTTTTCTAAAATGAGGGTAATTTTAAACTTTTGTAAAATTGATTATTTAATAATAGGTTTAAATCATGTTATTAATTTATTGGTGATTTTGATTATTTTAATTTAATTTAATTAGTGTTTTGTGATTTTGTACTTTGGCTAGTGTAACCTTAGAGCTGCTTAGCCTAGAGACTAACCATGACCATGGAGGCCTAACCCATGTGATTAGATTAGCTAATTACCACTTTTTAGGCTAAGGATATTTTGGTCAGTTTGTGACTTTTGAATTATTTAGGATTTTGATTAATTGGTAAATTTTATATTATTTTAATAATATTTAAATTGATGTATTATAATTTTGGTCATTTTTCATATTTTAAATATTTTGAGAATTTTTATATTTTAATATTGTATTTTTGGGTTTAGTTTGATCGGGTTTGAGTTTTGGCTCATTTCGACTCGTGTTAGTGACCCGGGTAGCTTAGACTCTAGTTGGAACCCAGAGTTTAGCTAGACATGGCCCATAAATTCCACTAATTAGTATAGTGCATTTAGACTAATCCCACATGACTTAATTGGTCCATTTGGTCATTTAAACTTGACCCTTTTAGCCCCAAACTTCCACATAAGACAAAATTGACTCAAAGGGGCCTTGGAGGGCATTTTGGACATTTGCCAAATGCCCCCAAACCCCATAAATCTGGACAGCAGCAAGAGACCCCCTCTCCACTTCATTTTCTTCACATCTTGTTCTTCTTCTTCTCCTTTGAGAGTTCCTTCCCAAACCAAGCCAAAATCCTTTGATTTCAAGCTCCAAAGTAAGTCAAATCTCTTCTAATTCTCTTCCATACTCTAGATCCCTCTCTAATCTTGGTGCTAACCCTTGTTTATCTTTTATTTGTAATTTTTATCTAGGTAGAACCTAGCATGGAGGGGTTGGAAGCATAGAATTGGCTCTTGACCCCAAAAGAACCAATTTTGGAGCTTTTCTTGGGATTCCAACTCCCAAGAGGTAAACCCTAACTCTAACTCTTGTAATTACTCCTAATTAGTGTTATTTGCATATTAGAGGATGTCCGAGGCGTAGGAAAACCTATTAGAAGAGGTTTGGAACCCATTGGACTCAATTCGGGACTTTCGGGCTAGGTTTAGTGCCAATTTTGGAAAAAATCCTAAATTGACATGTTTGGGTGTTATCCCCAACATAATTAGACCTAATTAGGTTAGTTTGGGTGAGATGAGGCTAGGTACGTGTCCATATTTGGATACGTGGGGTCATTTTGAGAGAAATCATAAAAATAGGCTTTTTCGGGGTTTTCGAGTTCCAACACACGGGTGACTTTTTGCACCGACACTAGAATCGGCAAGTTAGTACTTAAAATAGGTTCTAATCATTATTTAGAACTGGTGGGTAGAGTTTGGGTCGAATCCGGATAGATTTGGTGTCCGTATCACGCGGTATCGCGAATCGGACACCCCGGAGTCGCCAGAATGGCCATTTGGCCATTCGGGCCTCGTTTCTCGTTTTTGCTCGCATGTGCGAGTTAGATTTCTTGTGTGGGGCACGTGTCTAGGCCCTAGAGGGTAGAATTGCAAGGATTGGGTATTCGGATAAGGTTTTGGGTCGTTTAGGAGTATGTGCATATGTGTATATATATGTAGGTGTGTGTCTCTCTCTCTCTCTCTCTCTATATATATATATATATATATATATATGTGTGTGTGTGTGTGTGTGTGTGTGTGTGTGGATATGTATATATATATGTGTGTGTGTGTGTGTGTGCATATGTATGTAAATATGTAAGTGTGGGTGTGTGGTGCTTTGAGAGAGTGGTAGAGGGAATAAGATTTAGTGTGTGTGTGTTTGTGTATAGAGTTAGAGAGAGTGAGATAGGTGGAGAATAGAGAGGGGGGACAGCCCAAAACAGCCCCCCCAAACCAGCATATAGGCAGCCAAATGGCAGCAGCCATTAGCCCCAAATCCAGGTCCCAAACCACACTCAAATCAGCCTCAATTCAGCCTTATATGGCAGCCTACAAAGCTGTCCTAAACCTGTCCTAAACAGTCCCAAAACATCCCCCTTTTGACACACAATTCAGCCCCATTTGAACCCCCATTTCAGCCATGTATTAGCCTATATTCAGCCACATATAAGCCCCATGTTTGCATATATATTCAGTCATATATTAGCCCAAAATAGCCCCTATATCTCCATACATTCAGCCCCAAATTTCATTTATCCATACTCATCCATCTATTCATTCACGTTCTCTTTCATATAAGCCCCATTTCAGCCATGTATTAGCCTATATTCGGCCACATATAAGCCCCATGTTTGCATATATATTCAGTCATATATTAGCCCAAAACAGCCCCTATATCACCATACATTCAGCCCCAAATTTTATTCATCCATACTCATCCATCTATTCATTCACGTTCTCTTTCATTCACATATCCATGCCATCCATTTCTTCCATTCACTTGTGCATTTCATTCATCCACTCATTCCTTTATATTTCAGTCCCCCATTCAATATCCCTCCATCAATTCATTCCATCTATTCAGTCTTCCATCCACAAGCATTCACTTAAACCATTCACTCTTCTATTCATTCAATATTTCACTCTATATCCATTCCCATTTCCCCATTTTCTTACATTCAAAATCAGTCCCTTGGTCCTATAGGCCTTGAGTTTGCGTTGTGATGTGAGGATTATTAGAGGGTAAGGTATTGTCACCCTCATTTCCCGTATTTCCCTGATTTATATTTATACTCGTATCTGGATTTTGGCATGTATTTTTATTTTTTCTCAACTTGTGGAATTTCGGTATTTCCCGTATTTTGGGTTTTGACATGACCCGGTTTTAATTGGTTTGGGTTGGTTTGATTTGGTTTAATGTGTATTGGAACACCTTAGCCTATGCTCCACCCTCAACACACCACATCCCACCCTCTTTAAAACTCCACCAACTTTTTCTCTCTCCTCATAAACCTCCATTAATTTCTTCTTCTCCTTCCTCTACACAACACTCTTCTCCTTCCTCACCACTCTCCCAACCCATAGGCAAGTGCACCTTGCCACCACATGAGAACCCTATTTTATTTATCCATTTGCAAGATTAGGACATGGTGATCAACATTAGAACTTGGTATTTTGGGATTTGGAGTCTCCATTGTTCTAGATCTAAGTTTTCTCTATTTTCGGTTTTGCATAGTTTTGGTCTATTTAGGTTGAATTTTTATGAGTTTTGATGTTTTCTTGTGGAAGAGAATTCTATTCCACCCTGGTTGGAACTTTGGAAATCCGAATTTGGAGTTCGGATGGCCAAGTTGTGATGCCTTGAAGTTTTGGAGCCATGGGAGCTTCTTCTCAGCCATGGAGAAGAAGATCTTTTCTCCTGCGTGCGTGTTCTTACGCGTACGCAGCTCTTCTGTGTGCGTATTCTTACGCGTACGCAGCTCTCTTGCGTGCGTGACTTTTCACGTATGCAGCTCTTCTGTGTGCGTGTTCTTACGCGTACGCAGCTCTCTTGCGTACGTGACTTTTCACATACGCAGCTCTCTTGCGTGCGTGACTTTTCGCGTACGCAGCTCTCTTGCGTGTGTGATTTTTTGCGTACGCAGCTCTCCTGCGTGCGTGTCTTTTCGCGTACGCAGCTCTCCTGCGTGCGTGTCTTTTCGCGTACGCAGCTCTCTTGCGTGCGTGGTTTTGTGCGTACGCAGCTTTCCTGCGTGCGTACTTTAGCTCTCCTGCGTGCGTGCTTTTGTGCGTACACTGTGCGTGCCCTTGTGCGTACGCTCCACCCTGAATCCCTTGCTTAACCCATTGGCTCTAGCAGTATTGGTTTTATTTTTCGACTTGGTTTCCTTGTTTGTGAATTGAGTTTTCCTGAGATCTGTTCAAACAGCATGACTATCTTGACCCGACACGGCCTAACACGGTTTTCAAGTAATTGTTTATGACTAGTACGGTTTTTGTAGATTATGATCCTGGTATTTTCTGATCTCCTTGCTAGTAACCCAGTAGGGTGCACACCTAACTTGTAACTTGTAATTAATCCTTGTGACTTGATAACTTGATAGTGGCCCGTGGCGGCGCACTCCTGACTTGTAGCATGACTTGATAACTTAATGCTGTTGCGACGGCTAACTTAACTTGACCTGCCTTGACACCGTGGGTGGTTCTTTCTTGCTTGCTTGTTAAATCCACTTGTCCTGTCTTGCATCATGTCTAGGATGGGACCCCTGAGTACCACGGTCAGGGGTACCTACCAAAATGGATTAAGGCTAATAACTAGATTAACACAGTAGTCATGAAGAGATGACACAGCTACAGGCAATCCCGTTACCTGGGCGCTCTTGGGATCTGTAGCCTGCCGTCGAGTAGGGCACATTTCCAGCACACCGTCGCGTGTTGCACCCTCTAAGTCACCTAAGGGTATATTTGTCTCCCGGGAGATGTACCCACCAGAATTTAACCCCTAATTTTCGACCTGGATAACCTGGATGGTCTGCAGGGCTTGTGGCTGTGAAATCATCTCACTGCATCTTGTTAGTAATTAGGTCTGTGATAACCCTAGTTAGTTAAAGTAGTAAGCCGTAGTATCTGCTTGGTCGGGATTGATTGAATGAGGTATAACCAGTCTAATCATGTCTTGATCTAGTACAAGATTTATTTCCTGTCTTGATTTCTTACGTTATTATCTTGCCGATAAATGGTGGGAAACCAAGTTCTGTTCAGATGAAGGGTTACAACCCCAGTCCTTGTTTGGTTTACGGGTTGTAACCTGGCTATCGGAATAGTTCCATGGTTATCTCGTCGTATATCGTCCTGACATGTTTTCATAATTCTAGTGTTAATATTAGATTTTTTTGTGCTATTTGCTGGCTTTTGTTCTTATTTCGTGGCCCCCTTGTGGCACTTGCTCTTTCTGGGGTTGACCCAGCTGGTTTTGTGTGGCCAGATTTCGGAGCAACTCTCGAGGATCTACCAAGCTTCCAGCCCAATGGTGACAACTAGACGGAACCTGGGCCAAGAGTGGGTTTTCCTTTTTGTCTTGCCCACTTTATTATAAAACTATTCTTTTGAGGCGTTTAGCCGACGAGCACCTGTTAGCTCGATGCACTTTTACTTACTGTCTGCCTACGGGCTGTAAACATGATTAACAAATCCTAGGGTTGATCATGTACTACTAAACACTTGCTAGTCCTAACATTTTGTAACGACTAGCTTCATGATCAGCTGAATATGTAATATTTGGGACGCCTTATTATTGTATATTTAATGATCATACATCTTGCGACCTTACTTACTTGCTTGTGATTGAGACATTAGGCCTTTTCATGACCATAAGAGACTGTTGGCTTGTAGTAAACCCTCATATATCTATACGGCCGTGACCGTATATCGAGGTGGTTTCCATTTCAATATACGTAGCTGGCTATGTCTGCCCCCGCTCTTCAGTATTCTGGTTCTGGGGTGTGACATGGTTTAAGTGGTGGCCCATGCAGGTCTTGTAAATCAAGATATGTGGGGGTTTACCAGATAGATGTCTCAATCAGTACTCGTCCTTGATCTCTGTTCATATCCTCTGAATCCCTGGATTCTTGCCCTGATCCTGTGCTTATATCATTGATCTGTCCTGGTCCTTTCTTTATTGTTCCCTGTGTCGTCTTCTTCAGCGGCACTGTACCTGGTCCTATCGATCAACGAGGTGGAGCACGTCCCGTGGATCAGCAGCAACCTGGAGATCAAGCCCAGCATTCCGGGGTAGCCTCCAGAGTTGTGCCTACTGGAGGAGAGTCACCAGTTCGGCCCGTCCAGCCCGTAGAGCCAGATGATGGTACCTTAGTAGGCCTCATCAGAACCTTGATAGCTTCCCAGGATCGTCGAAGCAACGCCCTGCACCAGACAGTTCAAGATGCTTTGACTAGAGGCGGTCATCCAGGGAACCAGGCGACGAACAGTTTCAAGAGATTGAACCCTCCTTTCTTCGACGGCAGCGAGGATACGATTGCCGCGGATGCATGGCTTCAGGATACCGAGGTGATTCTGGAAGCAGCTAGGACATCTGAGAATAAGAAGGTGGCGGTGGTACGCCTGCAGTTGTTGGACTTGGCTCGCAGTTGGTGGGCGGCACAAGCCATGGGATTAGTGGCACCCATTGCTTGGACAGTATTTAGAGAGAGATTCCAGACGAAGTACTTTGATGCTGTGGCTCGGTACGACCTGCAGACCAGATTTACCAACTTGAAGCAAGGAGGCAGATCAGTCGACAGTTATGCATCGAAGTTTTCTAGACTCAGTAGGTTTGCCCCCACCTTGGTGGCGACCGAGTTTGATAGGGCCCAGCGGTTCCAGCAGGGACTGCATTTGGAGATCTTGTTGGCGGTGGAACAGTTCGAGCACCAGATGTTCGATGCAGTCTTGAGAGCAGCTAGGAGGCATGAGTATACCTCCCAGAGGATCGTGGATAGGACCGGAGGTAGGAAGTGGTCCCACAGTCAGATGCACCAATCATCAGCTCCAGCCCCGACAGCTAGGGGATTGACCATTGGAACTCCGAGGCGGGCGGCCTCAATAACGTCGGTTCAGCATTCGACCCTGACGTACCCGCAGCAGCAGAAACAGAAGCAGACTTCCGTGATGGGATGTTCTCATTACGGGAAGCCAGGGCATGTGGTGGCAGATTGTCGCAGGGCGCAGGGATTGTGCCTGGCTTATGGAGCAGCAGATCATAGGATAGGGGCTTGCCCGAATAGGGGTGGTTCATCAGCATCCAACCCTTTTAGCTCTTCGGTGAGAGGACCGGCCCCAGCACCAGTTCAGCAGCAGCAGTATCAGTCTTCGAGGCCCTTGCCGCCTCAGTCTCAGGCATTCCAGCAACAACACCCCCAGCAGTATGCACAAGCCCAGGCTCTGATCCAGAATAGGCAGAGAGGTTTCCAGCAGAGGGGACCAGCAACCAGAGGACAAGGTCAGGCCATGATGATGGCTATGGAAGAAGAAGTTGCACCAGGTGAGGTTGTGGCAGGTACTATTCTCGTCAACTCCTCTCCAGCGTCTGTATTATTTGATTCTGGTGCATCGCATTCATTCATGTCTGCACGATTCGCGACACGGATAGGATTGGAGCCCGAGTCATTATCAGTGAGGCTCAATATACTTACTGGTAATGGTCTTGTGGGAGTAGATCGAGTATTTTCCTCGTGTCGGGTCGTGGTTAGCGGTAGGGAGTTCTCCGCTAGATTCATAGAGTTTCCTATGGCAGACTATGATGTAGTCCTAGGCATGGATTGGTTGAGGAACCAGTATGCTAGGATAGACTGCCATATTGGCAGAGTTGTCTTTAGTATCCCCGGCGAGCCAGAGTTTTCGTTTTCCAGAGGCGCAGTGGAGCCATCTTTCCCAGTATTACGGATGGCAGTAGCAGTAGTGCAGTTACCCCGGATAGTTAAAGAGTTTCCAGATGTCTTTCCAGAGGAGCTTCCAGGGATGCCGTCAGAGCGGGAGATTGAGTTCACTATAGACTTGATTCCCGGGACAGCACCAGTATCAGAGCGAGTCTACAGGATGGCGCCTTCAGAGTTGGAAATTTTGTATAAGATGATTGAAGAACTGAGGACCAAGGGATTCAGTCCGTACAAGTGGATCGCCTTGGGGAGCCCCGATGCTTCTTGTGAAAAAGAATGATGGTACGTCCAGGCTATGTGTTGATTATCGTACCTTGAATTCGGTGACAATCAAGAACAGATACCCTCTTCCGAGGATAGATGACTTGTTTGATCAACTCAGAGGGGCTTCAGTGTTCTCGAAGATCGACTTGCGGTCGGGGTACCACCAGATCAGAGTCAGAGAGCAGGACATCCCGAAGACAACATTCAGATCGAGGTATGGACATTGGGAGTTCCTTGTTATGCCCTTTGGAGCGACCAATGCGCCGGTCCGTATTCATGGACCTCATGAATCGCATTTTCATGCCTTACTTGGATCAATTTGTGATCGTGTTCCTAGATGACATCCTGGTCTACAGCAAGAGTGAAGCAGAGCATGAGCAGCATCTCAGAGTCGTCCTCCAGACGCTTAGGGAGCATCAGTTGTACGCCAAGTTCAGTAAATACGAGTTCTGGCTCGATCGTATTTCGTACTTGGGTCACATCATTACCCGAGGAGGAGTAGAAGTGGAAGTGGATCCCCAGAAGATTGTAGGCTATCGTGTCATGGCCGGTACCCAGCTCAGTGGCAGAGGTTCGCAGCTTCCTTGGATTGGCCGGCTACTACCGGCGGTTCGTTTCAGATTTCGCAAGGATTTCAGCGCCGATGACCCAGTTGACCAGCAAGGATGTGCCGTTTGTTTGGACGGACAGAGTGTCAGGAATCATTTGAGAAGTTGAAGCAAGGTTTGATAACGGCTCCCATTCTCACCCTTCCAGATGGGACCGGAGGATTCACGGTTTATTGCGACGCTTCAGACAGAGGATTAGGGGTGTGTCTTGATGCAGCATGGGAAGGTAATATCTTATGCGTCACGTCAACTTCGTGATCATGAGAAGAATTACCCGACCCATGACTTAGAATTGGTGGCGATAGTGTTTGCTTTGAAGTTGTGGAGACACTACTTGTACGGAGATAGAGTGGAGATCTTTACTGATCATAAGAGCCTGAAGTATGTTTTCACCCAGAAGGACCTTAATATGCGGCAGAGGAGATGGCTCGAGCTACTGGTGGACTATGATGTGGATTTACAGTATCATCCCGGGAAGGCCAACGTTGTAGCAGATGCATTGAGCAGGAGAGCCGGAGTTTATTTCCTGACGGCACAACCAGAATTATTGGCAGATCTTCAGAAGATGGGAATTGAAGTGGTTCTTCCAACCAGCATGGCATTGATGGCCAGTCTACAGGTTCAGTCCAGCATAGTTGAGAGAATCCGGATGGCGCAGTCAACAGATTCCAAGATCCAGCGACTCAGAGCAGAGTGTGAAGCAGGAAGAAGGCCAGAGTTATGTATCCATGAAGACGGTACACTTCGGCACGACACTCGTCTTTGTGTACCCAGTGGAGATATCAGACAGAAAGTCATGGCAGAAGCCCACAGTTCACAATATTCTATTCATCCGGGTGGTACGAAGATGTACCGTGATATTCGTCAGCATTTCTGGTGGAATGGCATGAAGAGGGAGATAGCCCGGTTTGTCTCTCGGTGTTTGGTTTGCCAACAGGTTAAAACTGAACATCAGAGGCCCGCTGGACTTCTTCAACCCTTACCGATCCCAGAATGGAAATGGAAACATATAACCATGGATTTCGTGACCGGATTGCCCAGATCTCCGGCCGGCAGAGATGCTATTTGGGTAATTGTGGACATGATTACCAAGGTGGCACACTTTCTCCCATTCAGAGTTGGACAGTCGACGGTGCAGCTAGCAGAGATATATCTCAGGCAGATCGTCAGGCTTCATGGTGTGCCAGTCAGCATCACCTCGGACAGGGATTCAAGATTCATATCACACTTTTGGCGCAGCTTGCAGAAGAGTTTGGGGACTCGCCTTCAGTTCAGCTCAGCTTACCACCCGCAGACGGATGGTCAGTCAGAGCGCACAATCCAGACTCTTGAAGATATGTTGAGATCTTGTACCCTTGACTTCGGTGGTTCATGGGAGAATCATCTGCACCTAGTGGAATTCTCGTACAACAACAGTTATCAGGCCAGTATCCTAGATGGCACCCTTCGAGGCTCTTTATGGCAGGAAGTGCAGATCCCCGCTAGCATGGGACGATGTCGGGGAGAGGCAGATGCTCGGACCCGAATTGATTTCCCAGACGGTTGAAGTGGTCAGGAAGGTCAGAGATCACCTCCGAGTTGCCCAGGACCGCCAGCGCCATTGGGCCGATGCTCATCGGCGTCCCTTAGAATTTGCTGTCGGCGACCATGTATTCCTTAGGATCTCGCCTAACCGCGGCGTCATTCGCTTTGGCGTGCGGAGAAAGCTTAGTCCTAGGTATATAGGGCCGTTCGATATTCTAGAGCGAGTAGGAGATGTATCCTATCGTCTCGCTCTTCCGCCGTCGCTAAGTGAGGTACATGATATATTCCAAGTATCCCAATTACGATGGTATATTCCGGACCCGAGCCACATCCTAGACCATTCGAATTGGTTGTTGGTACCAACCTTTCGTATGAGGAGAGGCCCGTGTCTATTTTGGACCGGAGGGAAAAGATACTCAAGAACAAGACTATTAAATTAGTCCGTGTTGCTTGGGGTCATCACTCTCTAGGTGAGTCAACGTGGGAGCGTGAGGACGACATCCGATCGCGATATCCCTACCTGTTTGACTCGTGAGATATAATGTCTTTCTTATGCCTTACGTTTCCCTTCCTTGCTTGCATTGTATGATTGTATGATTGAACTGCTTAGTGTAGCTTGCCTGTGCTTAGTGTAACTTGTCGTGACAATCTCTAGCTCCTTGATTAAATTCGAGGACGAAATTCTTTTAAGGTGGGTAGAGTTGTCACCCTCATTTCCCGTATTTCCTGATTTCGTATTTATACTCGTATCTGGATTTTGGCATGTATTTTTATTTTTTCTCAACTTGTAGAATTTCGGTATTTCCCGTATTTTAGGATTTTGACATGGCCCGGTTTTAATTGGTTTGGGTTGGTTTGATTTGGTTTAATGTGTATTGGAACACCTTAGCCTATGCTCCACCCTCAACACACTACATCCCATCCTCTTTAAAACTCTACCAACTTTTTCTCTCTTCTCATAAACCTCCATTAATTTCTTCTTCTCCTTCCTCTACACAACACTCTTCTCCTTCCTCACCACTCTTCCAACCCATAGGCAAGTGCACCTTGCCACCACATGAGAACCCTATTTTATTTATCCATTTGCTAGATTAGGACATTGTGATCAACATTAGAACTTAGTATTTTGGGATTTGGAGTCTCCATTGTTCTAGATCTAAGTTTTCCCTATTTTCGGTTTTGCATGGTTTTGGTCTATTTAGGTTGGATTTTTATGAGTTTTGATATTTCCTTGTGGAAGAGAATTCCATTCCACCCTGGTTGGAACTTTGGAAATCAGGATTTGGAGTTCGGATGGCCAAGTTGTGATGCCTTGAAGTTTTGGAGCCATGGGAGCTTCTTCTCAGCCATGGAAAGAAGATCCTTTCTCCTGCGTGCGTGTTCTTACGCGTACGCAGCTCTTCTGTGTGCGTGTTCTTACGCGTACGCAGTTCTCTTGCGTGCGTGACTTTTCATGTACGCAGCTCTTCTGTGTGTGTGTTCTTACGCGTACGCAGCTCTCTTGCGTGCGTGACTTTTCACGTACGCAGCTCTCTTGCATGCGTGACTTTTCGCGTACGCAGCTCTCTTGCGTGCAGTGATTTTTCGCGTACGCAGCTCTCCTGCGTGCATGTCTTTTCGCGTACGCAGCTCTCCTGCGTGCGTGTCTTTTCTCGTATGCAGCTCTCTTACGTACGTGCTTTTGTGCATAAGCAGCTTTCCTGCGTGCGTACTTTAGCTCTCCTGCGTGCGTGCTTTTGTGCGTACACTGTGCGTGCCCTTGTGCGTACGCTGCACCCTGAACCCCTTGCTTAACCCATTGGCTCTAGGAGTATTGGTTTTATTTTTCGACTTGGTTTCCTTGTTTGTGGATTGAGTTTTCCTGAGATCTGTTCAACACAGCACGACTATCTTGACCCGACACGGCCTAACACGGTTTTCAAGTAATTGTTTATGACTAGTAGGGTTTTCTGTGGATTATGATCCTGGTATTTTCTGATCTCCTTGCTAGTAACCCAGTAGGGTGCACACCTAACTTGCTAGTAACCCAGTAGGGTGCACACCTAACTTGTAACTTGTAATTAATACTTGTAATTAATCCTTGTGACTAGATAACTTGATAGTGGCCCGTGGCGGCGCACTCCTGACTTGTAGCATGACTTGATAACTTAATGCTGTTGCGACGGCTAACTTAACTTGACCTGCCTTGACACCGTGGGTGGTTCTTTCTTGCTTGCTTGTTAAATCCACTTGTCCTGTCTTGCATCATGTCTAGGATGGGACCCCTGAGTACCACGGTCAGGGGTACCTACCAAAATGGATTAAGGCTAATAACTAGATTAACACAGTAGTCATGAAGAGATGACACAGCTACAGGCAATCCCGTTACCTGGGCGCTCTTGGGATCTGTAGCCTGCCGTCGAGTAGGGCACATTTCCAGCACACCGTCGCGTGTTGCACCCTCTAAGTCACCTAAGGGTACATTTGTCTCCCAGGCGATGTACCCAGCAGAATTCGACCCCTAATTTTCGATCTGGGTAACCTGGATGGTCTGCAGGGCTTGTGGCTGTGAAATTCATCTCACTGCATCTTGTTAGTAATTAGGTCTGTGATAACCCTAGTTAGTTAAAGTAGTAAGCCGTAGTATCTGCTTGGCCGTGATTGATTGAATGAGGTATAACCAGTCTAGTCATGTCTTGATCTAGTACAAGACTTACTTCCTGTCTTAATTTCTTACATTATTATCTTGCCGATAAATGGTGGGAAACCAAGTTCTGTTCAGATGAAGGGTTACAACCCCGGTCCTTGTTTGGTTTACAGGGTTGTAACCTGGCTATCGGAATAGTTCTATGGTTATCTCGTCGTATATCGTCCTGACATGTTTTCATAATTCTAGTGTTAATATTAGATTTTCTTGTGCTATTTGCTGGCTTTTGTTCTTATTTTGTGGCCCCCTTGTGGCACTTGCTCTTTCTGGGGTTGACCCAGCTGGTTTTGTGTGGCCAGATTTCGGAGCAGCTTCCGAGGATCTACCAAGCTTCCAGTCCCAATGGTGACAACTAGACGGAACCCGGGCCAAGAGTGGGTTTTCCTTTTTGTCTTGACCACTTTATTGTAAAACTATTCTTTTGAGGCGTTTAGCCGACTGAGCACCTGTTAGCTCGATGCACTTTTACTTACTGTCTGCCTATGGGCTGTAAACATGATTAACAAATCCTAGGGTTGATCATGTACGACTAAACTCTTGCTAGTCCTAACATTTTGTAACGACTAGCTTCATGATCAGCTGAATATGTAATATTTGGGACGCCTTATTATTGTATATTTAATGATCATACATCTTGCGACCTTACTTACTTGCTTGTGATTGAGACATTAGGCTTGTTCATGACCATAAGAGACTGTTGGCTTGTAGTAAACCCTCATATATCTAGACAGCCGTGACCGTATATCGAGGTGGTTTCTATTTCAATATACGTAGCTAGCTATGTCTGCCCCCGCTCTCCAGTATTCTGGTTCTGGGGCGTGACAGGTATTGTGGTAGGCTTGTTAGATTTAATATTAGATATTAGTTAGTGTTGGTGTTAGCTTGATGTTGTGTTAGTGTTAGTAGCAAGTTGGTTAAGTTAGTGTCCTAACTAGGTTAGTATCCTATTGGACTAGTATAGAGGACTAACCTAGACACTAGGAGAGTATGGGAGAGTGAACTAGGAAGGTTGGTAGAGAGTAGGGTGAGGTATCTCACGATACCATAGCGTATCATAACGATACCCTAAGGTAATGTTGGGATGACCAACATGGACCATAAGATGGACTAGATGTCCTAGAACCCTAGATTTCTTGGTTGGTAAACCTTAGATAGGATAGTATCTAGCTACCCTAAGAAGCCTAGGCTAGTATCCTGAGATCTAGAGAGGTTTTCTTTGTAATGGGCAAGGTATTGGTATTTACCTTGTGAATGGTAAATGTAAGTAATGGGGTATTGTTAAGATATTGAGTTTGACTTCTAAGATGGGCTTAGAAATAGGTTGACTTGGTAGGTAATGTTAGTGTAGGTTAGTATCCTACTACCCTAGGAAGCCAGGGAGTGGAACTCCTAAGGAAAAATACTTGGCCTTAGTAATTGGAGTAGAGAGGGTAAACGGGATAAGTAGGGATAATACCCATTTCACAACATATGGGTTTAATACCTTAAGATATAGCTAAAATTAGGTTATTATGGTTGGTAATGGTTAGAAATAGTGGGCTTGGTCTAGTTTTGACCTTGGTTGACCACGGTTGACTATTTGACCTAAAGTCAACCGAAAGTCAACCGAAGCCTAAAATTTGCTAGAACTTGACCAGAACTTGACCAAACTTGACCAGTTGACCCAAAGTCAACTATTAGTCAACGTTAGCCAAGTTTGACCTAAAGTTGACCTAGAGTTGACCTAGGGTTGACCATAGTTGACTAGTTGACCAAAAGTCAACTAGTAAGTCAACTGTTGACTTAAATCGACCTAGTTTAATTTTGTTTAACTTGCATTGACCCAGTTTGACCTGGTTAGGCCTAATATGACTTAGATTGACCATGTACAATCTAGTTTGACCTAGTTTGACCTAGATTGACTTAGTTTGACAGTGTCTTGACCTAGTTTGACTCAGTATGACTTAATTTCACTTCCAAACCATTATATTGATACAGTATTCCATCTATAGGTCCTCGAGGTACTGTTCTTGGACTCAGTCGACTTATCTATCACATCACAGGCGAGTACATTTTCTGATAATATTTCTGTTTTATGATATCGTCTTTGTTTCTAGTATTTAGTGTAGATATCCTTGTTCTCTTGACACATTGTTCACACGGATTGGTATTTGTCTGGATTCCGTCATAAGATGTTATTCTCTTATATATGGTATGTCTTGTGCAAGTCTTCCTAGTTCCTTGTGCATTGTATGGACAGGATTCCTGCGAAGGCTAGCTACCTTCTCAGAGAATCACGTGTCATGACTGGATCCACTATATTAGTCAGGGATGGGGGTGTTAGCGTAGATATGTGATCAATACCCCACAGTATTATATTGTATCATCATTGTATAGTGTTAATCATACACTCACGTATGATTAGCCAGGCCAAACATTGTATCAAGTTCTAAGCCGATCACATGTTGAAACTAATACTAAACTCACATAGATATAGTTCCAGATTTTTGTACATGATATATACTGTTTTCTTGTTCTTACATTCAGTTACAGTCTTGACATGCCTTACCATGATTCATGTACATATTATTTTACCTAGTATATTCTCTCTATTTACTGCTACATTTTCAATATCGTCTAACTAGAACTGTTATTTGAGATTTGTGCTCGTTCCATCCTGAATGGATATGTTGACAAAATTTTACAGATTATGGCGAGGAGGATTGCCCTACCTACTACAGTCCTCATGACGTAGTTGGCCTAGACTTGGAGATCCCTAGTTCAGCAAGGGTTAGCTCCAGCCGATGGGGCTTTAGAGTAGCTTAGCTAGTTTAGTTTGGTACTGGACTTTGTCTCCAGATTATATTTTGGCTTATTATTATTTTAGTATTGTATTGAGATTGTTGACTCTGTGACTGGTCTTGTATTACTCTGTGTTGGATTTTCAGGATGATATTTCATATCTTGTTGTCTTTATCTTTCAGGTATCATCTATATTTATTAGAGTTTATGATTGAGTATATTATATTGTCATTGCTTGTCCTCCATTCGTAGTTGACCGTTCTCGACAGGTTTTGATATTATAATTGTTGTTAGATAGTAGACCTAGACAGCGTTTTACGTCGTTTCTGTGGCGTAGGCTGGGACGCTGTCACGCACTCATGCCCTTACTTCGGGTGCGGGTCGTGACACGTTTTTAGTGGTGGCCTATGCAGGTCAGAGTCGCAACTAGTACGATTTTGTAGTGGTGCTCGACTTAGAGTGCTGCTACGAGCCTGCTGTTAGGATATAGGATTATGTAGTATAGAGAGTTACTCAATCACAGTTAGGACTACTTGAGAAGATTCCAGGGATGACCCTTGAGAATCTCATTATAAACTATCTCAAAATTTGATTCCGGCAGTTTCTGTCTACTTCCTTGTTCATCGTTGAATTTGATTCTTGGTATTCATTATTGACTTGATTTTCTACCAAGATAACATTATGGACTAGGTTGCCTCAGTCATGGAATCTAGAGTCTTCTACAGCCATATTAGCTGGTTTGGCGATGAGATAGAGTCTGATTTTGGATGTATTTCTCGGGTGTGGGAATTTAAAGTTTTCGCAGCCAAGCTAGCGGCAATACGAAAATTTTAAATACCATGATTCTACAGGTATGTACATTAGTTGTAGACTCTATGGATTATCGCAGCCATACTTACTAGGTGTGACGAGGATTCTGGTAACATGGTTCTGGATAGACGGGTATGATTATCAGATTGCAGAATAGATACCATATAGATGGTGCCCTAGTATAATGGAGTGGAATATCAGTATGGATATTACTTGAGTATTATGGATTAGATAGAGGGAGCGAGGCCACCTGTAGCGCAGCACCGTGCCCCGCACCATCAGAGGGATATACCCCAGAGGGGCCAGGCTTTTGCGCTGACAGTCGAGTAGACCGACGCTACGGGTGACGGATTAGCAGGTCCTTCTTTCATGTTCTTCTTTCCATCTTGTTGTGTGATTCCATTAGTAACTGTCAAGATGTTTTGTGCTGTGATAGATAGTATAGTGACCCTGATCACGACCGAGATATCACGACCAGTAGGACCACAATTTGTATGTTTTAGATATAGTTTTCTTGACCTTGATTGTTGGGGGCTTAACCTAAAAGGAGTATGACCATCTTAATTTCGAGGACGAAATTTTTCTAAGGAGGATAGATTTGTAACCACCACTTTTCTAAAATAGGATAATTTTGAACTTTTGTAAAATTAATTATTTAATAATAGGTTTAAATCATGTTATTAATTTATTGGTGATTTGATTATTTAATTTAATTTAATTAGTGTTTTGTAATTTTGTCCTTTGGCAAGTGTAACCTTAGAGCTGCTTAGCCTAGAGACTAACCATGACCATGGAGGCCTAACCCATGTGATTAGATTAGCTAATTACCACTTTTCAGGCTAAGGGTATTTTGGTCAGTTTGTGACTTTTGAATTATTTAGGATTTTGATTAATTGGTAAATTTTATATTATTTTAATAATATTTAAATTGATGTATTATAATTTTGGTCATTTTTTATATTTTAAATATTTTGAGAATTTTTATATTTTAATATTGTATTTTCGGGTTTAGTTTGATCGGGTTTGAGTTTTGGCTCATTTCGACTTGTGTTAGTGACCCGGGTAGCTTAGACTCTAGTTGGAACCCAGAGTTTAGCTAGACATGGCCCATAAATCCCACTAATTAGTATAGTACATTTAGACTAATCCCACATGACTTAATTGGTCCTATTTGGTCATTTAAACTTGACCCTTTTAGCCCCAAACTTTCACATAAGACAAAATTGACTCAAAGGGGCCTTGGAGGGCAGTTTGGACATTTGTCAAATGCCCCCAAACCCTATAAATCTAGACAGCAGCAAGAGACCCCCTCTCAACTTTATTTTCTTCACATCTTGTTCTTCTTCTTCTCCTTTGAGAGTTCCTTCCCAAACCAAGCCAAAATCCTTTGATTTCAAGCTCCAAAGTAAGTCAAATCTCTTCTAATTCTCTTCCATACTCTAGATCCCTCTCTAATCTTGGTGCTAACCCTTGTTTATCTTTTATTTGTGATTTATATCTAGGTAGAACCTAGCATGGAGGGGTTGGAAGCATAGAATTGGCTCTTGACCCAAAAAGAACCAATTTTGGGGCTTTTCTTGGGATTCCAACTCCCAAGAGGTAAACCCTAACTCTAACTCTTGTAATTACTCCTAATTAGTATTATTTGCATATTAGAGGATGTCCGAGGCGTAGGACAACCCATTAGAAGAGGTTTGGAACCCATTGGACTCAATTCGGGACTTTCGAGCTAGGTTTAGTGCCAATTTTGGGAAAAATCCTAAATTGACATGTTTGGGTGTTACCCCCAACCTAATTAGACCTAATTAGGTTAGTTTGGGTGAGATAAGGCTAGGTACGTGTCCATATTTGGATACGTTGGGTCGTTTTGAGAGAAATCATAAAAATAGGCTTTTTTCGGGGTTTTCGAGTTCCAACACACGGGTGACTTTTTGCACCGACACTAGAATCGGCAAGTTAGTACTTAAAATAGGATTCTAATCATTATTAAGAACTGGTGGGCAGAGTTTGGGTCGAATCCGGATAGGTTTGGTGTCCGTATCACGCGGTATCGCGAATCGGACACCCCGTAGTCGCCAGAATGGCCATTTGGCCATTCGGGCCTCGTTTCTCGTTTCCGCTCACGTGTGCGAGTTAGATTTCTTGTGTGGGGCACGTGTCTAGGTCCTAGAGGGTAGAATTGCAAGGATTGGGTATTCGGATAAGGTTTTGGGTCGTTTAGGAGTATGTGCATATGTGTGTATATATATGTAGGTGTGTGTGTGTCTCTCTCTATATATATATATATGTGTGTTGATATGTATATATATATGTGTGTGTGTGTGTGTGTGTGTGTGTGTGTGTGTGTGTGTGTGTGTGTGTGTGTGTGCATATGAATGTAAATATGTAAGTGTGGGTGAGTGGAGCTTTGAGAGAGTGGTAGAGGGAATAAGATTTAGTGTGTGTGTGTTTGTGTATAGAGTTAGAGAGAGTGAGATAGGTGGAGAATATAGAGGGGGGACAGCCCAAAACAGCCCCCCCCCCCCCAAACCAGCATATAGGCAGCCAAATGGCAGCAGCCATTAGCCCCAAATCCAGGTCCCAAACCACACTCAAATCAGCCTCAATTCAGCCATATATGGCAGCCTACAAAGCTGTCCTAAACCTGTCCTAAACAGTCCCAAAACAGCCCCCTTTTGACACACAATTCAGCCCCATTTGAACCCCCATTTCAGCCATGTATTAGCCTATATTCAGCCACATATAAGCCCCATGTTTGCAGATATATTCATTCATATATTAGCCCAAAATAGCCCCTATATCACCATACATTCAGCCCCAAATTTCATTCATCCATACTCATCCATCTATTCATTCACGTTCTCTTTCATATAAGCCCCATTTCAGCCATGTATTAGCCTATATTCAGCCACATATAAGCCCCATGTTTGCATATATATTCAGTCATATATTAGCCCAAAACAGCCCCTATATCACCATACATTCAGCCCCAAATTTCATTCATCCATACTCATCTATCTATTCATTCACGTTCTCTTTCATTCACATATCCATGCCATCCATTTCTTCCATTCACTTGTGCATTTCATTCATCCACTCATTCCTTTATATTTCAGTCCCTCATTCAATAACCATCCATCAATTCATTCCATCTATTCAGTCTTCCATCCACAAGCATTCACTTAAACCATTCACTCTTCCATTCATTCAATATTTCACTCTATATCCATTCCCATTTCCCCATTTTCTTATATTCAAAATCAGTCCCTTGGTCCTATAGGTCTTGAGTTTGTGTTGTGATATGAGGATTATTAGAGGGTAAGGTATTGTGGTAGGCTTGTTAGATTTAATATTTGATATTAGTTAGTGTTGGTGTTAGCTTGATGTTGTGTTAGTGTTAGTAGCAAGTTGGTTAAGTTAGTGTCCTTACTAGGTTAGTATCCTATTGGACTAGTAGAGAGGACTAACCTAGACACTAGGAGAGTATGGGAGAGTGAACTAGGAAGGTTGGTAGAGAGTAGGGTGAGGTATCTCACGATACCATAGCGTATTATGACGATATCCTAAGGTAATGTTGGGATGACCAACATGGGCCATAAGATGGACTAGATATCCTAGAACCCTAGATTTCTTGGTTGGTAAACCTTAGATAGGATAGTATCTAGCTATCCCTAAGAAGCCTAGGCTAGTATCCTGAGATCTAGAGGGGTTTTCTTTGTAATGGGCAAGGTATTGGTATTTACCTTGTGAAGGGTAAATGTAAGTAATGGGGTATTGTTAAGATATTGAGTTTGACTTCTAAGATGGGCTTAGAAATAGGTTGACTTGGTAGGTAATGTTAGTGTAGGTTAGTATCCTACTACCCTAGGAAGTCGGGAGTGGAACTCCTAAGGAAAAGCTACTTGGCCTTAGTAATTGGGGTAGAGAGGGTAAACGGGATAAGTAGGGATAATATCCATTTCACAACATATGGGTTTAATACCTTAAGATATAGCTAAAATTAGGTTATTATGGTTGGTAATGGTTAGAAATAGTGGACTTGGTCTAGTTTTGACCTTGGTTGACCACGGTTGACTATTTTGACCTAAAGTCAACCGAAAGTCAACCGAAGCCTAAAATTTGCTAGAACTTGACCAGAACTTGACCAAACTTGACCAGTTGACCCAAAGTCAACTATTAGTCAACGTTAGCCAAGTTTGACCTAAAAGAGTTGACCTAGGGTTGACCAGAGTTGACCAGTTGACCAAAAGTCAACTGTAAGTCAACTGTTGACTTAAATCGACCTAGTTTAATTTTATTTGACTTGCATTGATCCAGTTTGACCTGGTTAGGCCTAATATGACTTAGATTGACCCTGTACAATCTAGTTTGACCTTGTTTGACCTAGATTGACTTAGTTTGACGTATCTTGACCTAGTTTGACTCAGTATGACTTAATTTTACTTTCAAACCATTATATTGATACAGTATTCCATCTATAGGTCCTCGAGGCACTGTTCTTGGACTCAGTCGACTTATCTATCACATCACAGGCGAGTACATTTTCTGATAATATTTCTGTTTTATGATATCGTCTTTGTTTCTAGTATTTAGTGTAGATATTCCTTGTTCTCTTGACACATTGTTCACACGGATTGGTATTTGTCTGGATTCCGTCATAAGATGTTATTCCTCTTATATATGGTATGCCTTGTGCAAGTCTTCCTAGTTCCTTATGCATTATATAGACAGGATTCCTGCGAAGGCTAGCTACCTTCTCTGAGAATCACGTGTCATGACGTGTCATGACTGGATCCACTATATTAGTCAGGGAATGGGGAGTGTTAGCGTAGATATGTGATCAATACCCCACAGTATTATATTGTATCATCATTGTATAGTGTTAATCATACACTCACGTATGATTAGCCAGGCCAAATATTGTATCAAGTTCTAAGCCGATCACATGTTGAAACTAATACTAAACTCACATAGATATAGTTCCAGATTTTTGTACATGATATATACTATTTTCTTGTTCTTACATTCAGTTACAGTCTTGACATGCATTACCATGATTCATGTACACATTATTTTACCTTGTATATTCTCTCTATTTACTGCTACATTTTCAATATCGTCTAACTAGAACTGTTATTTGAGATTTGTGCTCGTTCCATCCTGAATGGATATGTTGACAAAATTTTACAGATTATGGCGAGGTGGATTGTCCTACCTACTACGGTCCTCATGACGTAGTTGGCCTAGACTTGGAGACCCTAGTTCAGCAAGGGTTAGCTCCAGCCGATGGGGCTTTAGAGTAGCTTAGCTAGTTTAGTTTGGTACTGGACTTTGTCTCCAGATTACATTTTGGTTTGTTATTATTTTAGTATTGTATTGAGATTGTTGACTCTGTGACTGGACTTGTATTACTCTGTGTTGGATTTTCAGGATGATATTTCATATCTTGTTGTCTTTATCTTTCGGTATCATCTATATTTCTTAGAGTTTGTGATTGAGTATATTATATTGTCATTGCTTGTCCTCCATTCGGAGTTGACCGTTCTCGACAGGTTTTGATATTATAATTGTTGTTAGATAGTAGACCTAGACAGCGTTCTACGTCGTTTCTGCGGCGTAGGCTGGGACGCTATCACGCACTCATGCCCTTACTCCGGGTGCGGGTCGTAACACCCCCCTCCCTCTCCGACGATGCTCCCCCCTCCCTCTCCGGCAGTCAATGTCCCCTTCTCCCCTCCAGCGGTGCGCGAGGAGGGGGCACGGGATGGAGGAGGGGGTGGGGGTACGGGTGGCCGAGGGGGGTGGGTTGCGGGCGGCCGGAAGGGGGGAGCCGGGAGGGTGCGGAGGAGGCGGAGTTGTAAGCCCCTAGATTTTAAAATATTATTTTTATAATTTTAAATAGCATTTATATCCTTAAAATAAGTTATTATAATTATTAGAAATTTTCTAGAATTTTTAAATGATTTTTTAAATGATTTTTAAATGATTTTTAAAGCTAAAAATATAATTTATAATTTATTAAATTGTTTTAATATCAATTTGTAATTATTTTAATTGTTTTATAGCAGTTTGTAATAATCGATTTTTCTGTGCAAATTTTAATTTGCACAGAACGACAGCGGGGGGCTTAGAAATTGCATTTTATAAGGCGACGGGGGACTTATATAAAATAGTTTAGTCCGAGGGTTATTTTGTAAAACGACCTTCGTCGTCGGTTGGCCATTGGCCGAGCGACCATCGACTTCAACCGAAACCCTAACCCTAATCCCTAATTTTTCGGCCAACCCCCTAATTTTCCACCGCCTTTCTATCCTATAAAACCACCCCGACCAAAACCCTAGCCTAGAACACCACCCCGACCACCCCAGCACCGCCCTGACCCTCCTTCTTCCCCGACGAGCTCGTCGGAGTTAACTCAGAGCTAGCGCCACCCCTACAGCCCACGCCACCGCCAACAACCACCGCCATGTTGTTCGCCTCGACGAGACGAACCCAGCGCCACCCTTCGCCACCGACCCCGACGCCTACGGCCACCGCTAGCACCCCGACAGCTTCCTCGCGTCGGACACGTACGTGTCCCTTCGTATTTTCTTCACCCCTGTATCTCGTTTTCACGTAGGAGGGTCAATTCGTGACGGTGAGTTTGATGGTGGACTCAGACACGAGAAACTTGTGTCATGTGAGTCGTGCATGCCTAGGACACTGGACTCGTGTGTCTTCGTGTCCCTAACTGTCATGACACGAAGACACAGGACTATGGGTTAACGGGTTTAATAGACTGTTATTGAGTTTAAAACCCATTATCTTAAAATTATTATAAAACTAACCTAAACCCTAATCCGACCAGCAAGCTCGAGCTGGCCCCCTGGTCAGCCGAGTGGCGCTCAAATCCACCCCTTGTCCCAGCGGGCTGAGTTCGAGCCCCCCTTTTGTTTTCCTTTTGTTTTATTTTTATTTTTATTTGTTTTATTTTATATATATATATATATATATATATATATTATATATATATATATATATATATATATATATATATATTATTATATATATATTCATTATATATATATTTTATTATATATATATTCATTATATATATATATATATATATATATATATATATATATATATATATATATATATATATATATATATATATATATATATATATTTATATATATAAAAAAAATTTTATGTATATATATAAATGTATTTGTTGTATATGTATATATAAATTTCAATTACAATTTTGTGCAAAATATCATTATGTGTAAATTCACAAGTTATTTTATTATATAATTTTATGACTTGTATATTTTACCACTTTAAAATATATTATTATTAAAATACTTTAATATATATATTTGAATTACTGTATTTTATTAATCATGGCCATTTGGTGTGCAAACCTAGTATGGATTTTTGGGCCCAAATGTGTCTAATACATTCAAAGTCTGTACAAGTCATATTGGACTTGATTCATGACTTTGGGTCCCGTATCTGGACTTCGGTTCAATTTCCTATACGTGGATAAAATAGTAAATAATTAATTATTTATTTTCCAGAAATTGTTACTTTCTATTTTTGAATTATATATATTTTTTAAGTGTTGTAAAAATTTGGAAAAAAATTATATTTAAATACTATGTTAATTTAGCTAATTTAATATAATTTTTCCAGCATTTAATTAGTACTTTTGGCATTTTATAAAAATAGGAAAACAGAACTCATTTTCAGGATACATATGTTTACTGATTTTTAATAAATATCTATGAGGGTTTATAAATTCCATAAAAATTAGTATAAATTTCTATAATTAACAAGGATCATTTTAGTGCTTTATTTATGTATAATTGAGCTTTTTGTCTATCTCAAAAATTATTGGAACACAGTGTAAAGTTTGATTTAATTATTGATTAATTATGACTTACGATGTATTGTGTGATTTTGGGATATTGTAGTGTTGGACCTCACCCTACCATAGTGTAAAGGTCCTAGAAAGTTAGTTTAGGTATTGTTTCACCCCACATTGGTCTCCTATGCTAAAGTTATCATTTGGCTAGGTGTCCAGTCAGAAAGTCGTGTCACACAACTAGTGTCTTAGTATTTTACTTAGTATGAAAACTAAGTTTATGTATTATTTCTACAGTGACGAGTCATCAGACATCTATAGCATTTCCTTTACTACATTGCTTTGCTAGAGACAAGTACCTCTACAATCTTTATTTACAGCATATAAATTGTGTATAAACCATGTTAAATACCGATATCTAAACTGCAAGCTATATCTCTCTACATGTTTTCACATGCTTTATACTGCTCTCAGTATCCACCATATTTTATACTATCCTTATATCTCTCACATGTTTAGAATCTGGGTTATGGAAAAACTGATAGTTGAGTACGTAATCATGCCCCCTCTATCGTACCGAGCAAAGTTTCATTTTACATGATTACTGCGCCGTAGGCCTTTATCTCAAAGCTGTATTTGTGCGTATGTACATCTATCGCCGTATCACTTGTACGGAAGTACATTTCATTATGTGCCCCTGCACATTGTACACCTATTGACGATCACGTACCTGCTACAGTTTTAAACATTACACATACATCTGTCTCTATGACATATGTATCCTTGCCATGATAGATTATGACATGATATGATTCCTGTTTATTACACTCCTGTTCATTTCATGTTTCATATATTTAGTTTACTAGAATCAGTACTTGCTTCCGTCCTGACAAGATAACGTTGTAGGTATACTTACCGAGAGGAGTTGCTTTGTGATTCTTATTATGGGGTTGCCATCGAGGATCAGACTTTACCTTACGAGGATGTACCTGCGGAGAAACTCGTCTAGTTTGTGTAGTTGCTCGGACTTTTGAGAGTAGTCATGTTGTTGACTATGCATTTTGTAACTGGACCTGTATCCAGTTTTACTTTTAGCCATGTATTTTGGATCATATTTATATACGAGATGATTTTGTGTTTGGATATATTCTGACTCATTATTACATATAGAACTGTTAGCACACTTTGGTCTTATCTTACTTGTCTTTAGAACAGCTTACTACGCTTTATCTCAGGCGTAGGCTGGACATGACTCGGCCCGGTCCAATAATTTGGGATAGCAGATCGTGACATATTTTTAGTAGTGGCCCATGCAGGTCGAGACTAAATTGTTTGGTTACGTCATTGTACCAAGCATGCCTGCAATTAGGAACTTAAGGTAACTAGACAACACTAGAAATGATGCTTAGAACACCTAGAGGATTACTAGGATTACAATATAGGAAATACATCACATTATATGCTCGCTATTACAAATTAGACTTTCTTGTTTATGATTGTTTACTTAAAAGAGTCCTTATAAGTTCTTTTATTTATTAGATGGTGCTCACCCGCTCATCCCAGTATGCCACACCTGAGAATGGCACACTTCCTAACCCAGTCGGTTGACCAGTTGACCGTTGCACCTCTACCTCCACCTACCATACTCCCCCACTTCACAAATTCACCTACCCAGATGCCTCCACCACCTTCCACATCATAGTCCCAGCAGGACCCGATACTCCCACCACCACCTATTACTATACCTGCCCAGGCTTCCGTCACTCTCGACGGGAACCAACTGCTCACTCTGATCCAGGGGTTCCTAACGACCCATCAGGAGCAGACCACCTTACTCCGCCAGAGCATGGAGCATTCTGAGGAGTGTACCGTGGTCCCACCACTGGTAGAGCCACGACAGAGAGCGGGGAACATCAAAGACTTTATGGGTTTGAACCCAGGGAGTTCATGGGGACCGAGGGCATCGTGGTAGCAGATGACTGGCTAGACTCGGTAGAGAGGAAGCTCCTTGGAGCTAGGTTGCCGGGTGACCTCTAGGTTGAGGCAGCAGGATTTCTGCTGACAGACTTGGCAGGAGTCTGGTTCAGGAATGAGCCACTATTCACGAGAGGGAAGGCCACTTAGGATCAGTTTAAGATCCAGTTCAAGAAGAAATTATTCTCGACCACCTGCTAGGGTAGCCATGGGGCTACGATTCCAGAACATCCAGCAGGGGAAACCGTTCTGTTGACGAATATGTAGCATAGTTTAGTCGTTTGAGCCATTTCGCTCCTAGTCTGGTTGCAGGACCCAGAGGAGATGACGCGTAGGTTTTGCCATGGTCTAGTTCCAGACATCGGCATTCTCATAGTAGCGAACGGTACGACTGACTACTACCAGAGCCTAGAGTTGGCCCGGAGCATAGAGGAGCGTCTTCAGTCTTGCAAAAGGCCGGCTCCCGTACACCACTAGGGACCTTCCAAGCGTCAGGCTTTCCAGCTGAGAGCACCGGTGTCGCACCAGCAGACATACCGTCCTCCCATACCTCATCACCCAACCCCACCAGCTAGAGCCCCGAGACCTCGGCAGCAGAGGGGACCTGTGTGTTCATTATGTAGAAGGCCAGGGCATGACTTTGTCGTCATGTAGGAAGATGTTAGGGCAGTGTTTAGCTTGTGGGTCTACCACCCATCAGCTTCGGGACTGCCCAGCCGCGAGAGTACCAGGTGCTGGACCACCGTCTAGAGGACCGTCGCTCCTGACTCAGCAGCAGAGGTTTGGGCAATATCTGCAGCAACAGAAGGGACCCCAGGGGAAGGCTTATAGTCTGGCTCTTGAGGCGAAACCCGAGCAGGTTTCGAAACCAGATTATTTGGCTAACGTCATCACATGTCATGTTTATTTGTATACTTTTTTAGCTCTAAGCTTGTTTAATTCCGGTGCATCACATAGCTTCCTGTCATTAGAGTTTTTGCATAAACACCACTTAGTAGCTACACCTACCGAGGAGATGAGTAGAGTAATGACGGGAGGCGGACCAGTACCCATTAGGGCTATCTATAGATGCTCTATTACTATAGCTGGAAGAGAGTTTAGGGGACATTTCTTTATGATGCCACTCCCCGGGTATGATATCATATTAGGGATGGATTGGCTTAGCTATGCTCACGCAGCTATAGACTGTCATGAGGGTAATATTCTGTTCAGTCCCCCAGGCACGGCACCATTCAGTGTCAGGAGGACATGGCCGGAGATCAGCCTAGAGCTGAACTATTGTGCGACAGTTGGGGAGTTAGCACCGCCGCACCCTATCATTAGGGAGTTTATGGATGTATTCCCAGAGGATCTTCCAGGACTTCTGCCTGACAGAGATGTGGAGTTCACTATAGATTTAGTACCGGGTTCATCACCAGTATCCCGGGCTTGCTATAGAGTGAACCCCAAGGAGGCCGTAGAGATGAAGGAGCAGATTGATGACCTGTTGAAAAAGGGTTTCATTTGATCTAGTGCTTCTTCATGGGGAGCGCCAGTACTCTTTGTACCAAAGAAGGATGGTACGGTCCGGTTGTGTATTGACTACCGGGCGTTGAATACCATCACCATTAAGAACAAATATCCTCTGCCCAGGATAGATGATTTGTTCGACCAGTTGAGTGGGGACGAAGGTATTTTCTAGGATAGATTTGAGATCCGGTTACCACCAGGCAAAAGTCAGGGCTGCAGACATCCAGAAGACGGCGTTCAACACGAAGTACGGGCAGTACGAGTTTTTGGTGATGCCATTTGGTCTCACAAATGTGCCATCTGTCTTTATAAACTTGATGAATAAGATATTTCACCAGTATCTGGATAAGTTCGTCGTAGTATTTATCGACGATGTCCTGATATACTCGAAGACGACGGAGAAGCACGCAGAGCACTTGCGGACAGTTTTGGGGATTCTGAGGCAGGAGAGGTTGTATGCCAAATTGTCGAAGTACGAGTTCTTTTTAGACCGAGTGGAGTTTCTCGGTCATGTAGTCACTGGAGAGGAGATCTCAGTGGATCCCAGGAAGATTGCTGCAGTTGAGACATGGAAGGCTCTGACGTCAGTTTCAGAGATCAGGAGCTTCTTGGGTTTAGCAGGCTGTTATAGAAAGTTCGTCCATGACTTTGCTAGGATAGCTGAACCCATGACGAAAACTGACACTGGAAGGACGCAGAGTACATCTGGTCAGAGGACTGCCAGGCAGCATTTGAGGAGCTGAAGAGGAGGCTGACGACCGCTCCAGTTCTGACATTACCTTCAGGATCTGGAGGTTTCACCATATACAGTGATGCTTCGGGAAAGGGACTAGGATGTGTCCTACAGCAGCATGGAAAAGTGATTGCTTATGCATTTAGGCAATTACCGACTCATGAACGGAACTATCCTACCCACGACCTAAAGTTAGCTGCGGTGATCTTTGCATTCAAGTTGTGGAAACACTACTTATACGGAGAGCGAGTGAAAATCTTTACTAACCACAAGAGCTTGAAGTATGTGTTCACGCAGAAGGAGCTGAACATGAGGCAAAGACGATGGTTGGATTTGATGAAGAACTTCGACATCGATTTACAGTATCACCTCGGGAAGGCAAATGTGGTGGCAGATGCGCTGAGCAGGCATCCGATGGCATGGTATCTGATGATAGATCGACATTTGCGAGAAGATCTGGAGAAGCTCGGTATCGAGATAGTTCGACCAGGATCAGTGATATAGATGATGGAGCTAGACATTCAGTCAGATTTGATAGAGAAGATCAAGGAGGCACAGTCTATAGATGAGAGCCTCCGCAGACTCAGGGCCCAGGCTTTAGCTGGATTACTAGATGACTTCACCGTAGCAGAGGATGGATCCTTGAGGCATGGCAGCCGGTTATGCGTGCCGAAGGGAGAGCTGATAGAGGCAGTCTTGCAGGAGGTGCACCGATCGCGATATTCTATTCATCCTGGTGCCAACAAGATGTACCGTGACTTACGGAAACATCTTTGGTGGCACGGGATGAAGAGAGATGTGTCACGTTTCATTTCGAGATGCCTAGTTTGCCAGCAGGTCAAGGCGGGAGCGTCAGAGGCCAGCTGGTCTATTGCAGCCGTTACCCATTCCCGAGTGGAAGTAGAAACACATTACGATGGACTTTGTCTCAGGACTTCCTCGTTTCCAAGGAGGGAAGGATGCCATTTGGGTCATCATTGAGAGGCTGACGAAGTGTGCGCACTTCATACCCTTCAAGGTGGGGCTCTCCACCGAGAAGTTGGCAGAGCTATACATGCAGCAGATAGTTCGCTTACACGGAGTACCAGTGAGCATCGTATCGGATCGGGACATCAGATTCACATCCCACTACTGGAGGAGCTTGCAGGAAGAGTTGGGCAGTCGGCTCAAGTTCAGTATAGCGTACCACCCACAGACAGATGGACAGTCCGAGAGGACGATACAGACGCTAGAGGACATGCTGAGGACTTGTGTGCTGGACTTTGGCAGATCATGGGAGAGCCATCTACACTTGGTAGAGTTTTCATACAACAACAGCTACCAAGCCAGCATCGGTATGTCTCCTTTCGAGGCACTATATCGACGACGATGCCAGTACACCGCTCTTTTGGGATAATATTGGGGATAGAGTTATGCTTGGGCCAGAGATGATCACGGATGCAGTAGAGAAGGTCGGGATGATCAGAGACAGGCTCAGAGTCGCTCAGGACAGACAGAAACACTGGTCGATGCTAGTCGCAGGCCAATGGAGTTCGCTGACGAAGATATGGTGCTGGTGAAGATATCACCTACTAGAGGGACGATCCGGTTCGGACGAGGTGGCAAGTTGAGCCCCAGATATATCGGGCCGTTCGAGATACTTGGCAGGATCGGAGAGGTAGCTTACAGGGTTGCACTTCCACCCAACCTAGCAGGAGTTCACGATGTCTTTCATGTGTCTCAGCTGAGGATATACGTTCCAGACCCCAGCCATGTGCTAGATCATTCAGAGTTGGAGATCGGACCGAGCCTTGCAGTTACTGAGCAGCCAGTAGAGATATTGGACAGGAGGGAGGAGAGGCTGAGGAACAAAGTCATACCCTTGGTCCGAGTAGCTTGGAGCTGTCACTCTCCGGGAGAATCTACTTGGAAGAGGGAGTCGGACATGAAGGAGAGATATCCTTACTTGTTCGACCCAACGGCCGCGAGGGAAAACCACCCGTTTCCGCTTGATACCTTAGAGGTTAGTCTTAATAGTAGCCTTAGTCATTGTTTGTATTGCTTGCTATATTAAATATTTGTAGAGTCTTCTATCCTTGTGAATTTCGAGAACAAAATTTTTCAAGGAGGGAAGATTTGTAAGCCCCTAAATTTTAAAATACAATTTTAAATAGCATTTATATCCTTAAAATAAGTTATTATAATTATTAGAAATTTTCTAGAATTTTTAAATGATTTTAAATGATTTTAAAGCTAAAAATATCAATTTACAATTTATTAAATTGTTTTAGTATCAATTTGTAATTATTTTAATTAGTTTTATAGCAGTTTGTAATAATCGATTTGTCTGTGCAAATTTTAATTTGCACAGAACTGACAGTGGGGGACTATTTGCAATTTAGAAATTGCATTTTATAAGGCGGCGGGGGACTTATGTAAAATAGTTTAGTCCGAGGGTTATTTTGCGAAACGACCTTCGTCGTTGGCTGGCCATTAGCCGAGCGACCACCGACTTCGACCGAAACCCTAACCCTAATCCCTAATTTTCTAGGCCAAAACCCTAATTTTCCACCGCCTTCCCATCCTATAAAACCACCCCGACCAAAACCCTAGCCTAGAACACCACCCCGACTACCCCAGCACCGCCCTGACCCCCTTCTTCCCCGACGAGCTAGCCGAAGTTAACTCAGAGCTAGCGCCACCCCTACAGCCCACGCCACCGCCTACAACCACCGCCATCTTGTTCGCCTCGACGAGACGAACCCAGCGCCACCCTTCGCCACCGACCCCGACGCCTACGGCCGCCGCTAGCACCCCCGACAGCTTCCTCGCGCCGGACACGTACGTGTCCCTTCGTATTTTCTTCACCCATATGTCTCGTTTTCACGTAGGAGGGTCGATTCGTGTCGGTGAGTTTGATGGTGGACTCGGACACGAGAAACTCGTGTCATGTGAGTCGTACAAGCCTAGGACACTGGACTCGTGTGTCTTCGTGTCCCTAACTGTCAGGACACGAAGACACAGGACTATGGGTTAACGGGTTTAATAGACTGTTATTGGGTTTAAAACCCATTATCTTAAAATCATTATAAAACTAACCTAAACCCTAACCTGACCAGTAAGCTCGAGCTGGCCCCTTGGTCAGCTGAGTGGCGCTCAAACCCACCCCCTATATGTATACATATATAAATACAGTATATATATATAATATATATATATATATATATATATATATATATATATATATATATATATATTATTATATATACTGTTATATATATAATATATACACTGTATTTATATATGTATATATATATTTTATATTAAGTATTTATATATATATATATATGTATATTTATTATATATATGTATTCATTATATATATATATATAATATCTATATATTTATGTATATATATAAATGTATTTGTTGTATATATATATATATATATATATATATATATATATATATATATATATATATATATATATATATATATATATATATATATATATATATATATATTGTTGTATATGTATATATATAAATATCTATATATCTATATATTTATATATATATATTTCAATTACAATTTTGTGCAAAATGTCATTATGTGTAAATTCACAAGTTATTTTATTATATAATTTTATGACTTGTATATTTTACCACTTTAAAATATATTATTATTAAAATATTTTAATATATATATACTTGAATTACTGTATTTTATTAATTATGGCCATTTGGTGTGCAAACCTAGCATGAGTTTTTTGGCCCAAATGTGTCTAATACATTCAAAGTCTGTACAAGTCATATTGGACTTGATTCATGACTTTGGGTCCCGTATCTGGACTTTGGTTCAATTTCGTATACGTGGATAAAATAGTAAATAATTAATTATTTATTTTCCAGAAATTGTTACTTACTGTGTTTGAATTTTTATATATATTTTTAGTGCCGTAAAAATATGGAAAAATTGTATTTAAATACTATGTTAATTTAGCTAATTTAATATAATTTTTCCAGCATTTAGTTAGTACTTTTGGCATTTTATAAAAATAGGAAAACAAAACTCATTTTCAGGATACATATGTTTACTGATTTTTAATAAATATCTATGAGGGTTTATAAATTGCAGAAAAACTAGTATAAATTTCTATAATTAACAAGGATAATTTTGGTACTTTACTTTATGTATAATTGAGCTTTTTATCTATCTCAAAAATTATTGAAACACAGTGTACAGTTTGATTTAATTATTAATTAATTACGACTTACGATGTATTGTGTGATTTTGGGATATTGTAGTGTTGGACCTCACCCTACCATAGTGTAAAGGCCCTAGAAAGTTAGTTTAGGTATTGTGTCACCCCACATTGGTCTCCTATGCTAAAGTCATCATTTGGCTAGGTGTCAAGTCAGAAAGTCGTGTCACACAACTAGTGTCTTAGTGTTTACCTTAGTATGAAAACTAAGTTTATGTATTATTTCTACAGTGACGAGTCACCAGACATCTATAGCATTTCCTTCACTACCTTGCTTTGCTAGAGGCAAGTACCTCTACAAACTTTATTTACAGCATAAAATAAATTGTGTATAAACCATGTTAAATACCGATATCTAAACTGCAAGCCATATCTCTCTACATATTTTCACATGCTTTATACTGCTCTCAGTATCCACCATGTTTTATACTGTCCTCGTATCTCTCACATGTTTAGAATCTGGGTTATGGGAAAATTGATAGTTGAGTACGTGATCATGCCCCATCTATCGTACCGAGCAAAGTTTTATTTTACATGATTACTGCGCCATAGGGCTTTATCTTAAAGCTGTATTTGTGCGTATGTACATCTATCGCCGTATCACTTGTACGGAAGTATATTTCATTATGTGCCCCTGCACATTGTACACCTATTGACGATCACGTACCTGCTACAGTTTTAAATATTACACATACATCTGTCTCTATGACATATGTATCCTTGCCATGATAGATTATGACATGACATGATTCCTGTTTATTACACTCCTGTTCATTTCATGTTTCGTATATTTAGTTTGCTAGAATCAGTACTTGCTCCCGTCCTGACAGGATAACGTTGTAGGTATACTTACCGAGGAGGAGTTGCTTTGTGATTCTTATTATGGGGTTGCCATCGAGGATCAGACTTTACCTTACGAGGATGTACCTGCGGGAAAACTCGTCTAGTTTGTGTAGTTGCTCGGGACTTTTGAGAGTAGTCATGTTGTTGACTATGTATTTTTTAACTAGACCTGTATCCAGTTTTACTTTTAGCCATGTATTTCGGATCATATTTATATACGAGATGATTTTGTGTTTGGATATATTCTGACTCATTATTACATATAGAACTGTTAGCACACTTTGGTCTTATCTTACTTGTCTTTAGAACAGCTTACTACGCTTTATCTCAGGCGTAGGTTAGACATGACTAGGCCTGGCCCAACAATTTGGGTAGCGGATCGTGACATGAGTGGGGGTGGGAGCTGGGGTGGCCGGAGGGGGGGAGGGGGGTGGGGGTGTGCGGGAGGAGGGGTGCGGGTTAGGAGGTAATTTTAAATTTTGAGTA
The DNA here is from genome assembly GCA_029216955.1 of Iris pallida. Classification (NCBI taxonomy): domain Eukaryota; kingdom Viridiplantae; phylum Streptophyta; class Magnoliopsida; order Asparagales; family Iridaceae; genus Iris; species Iris pallida. Next base: position 8,606,582 of record JANAVB010010794.1, on the reverse strand, counting down.
GGGACATTATTGTCCAAAAAAATTTCAGGGTATCAAGTTAGAAAAAAAAATAGTTCAGGTATTAAGTTGAAAAAATGAAATAGTTGAGGGTATCAAAGTGCAATTAAGCCATATGTGTGTGTGTGTGTGTGTATTAATATATCTAGGTATATACTAAATAAATTTAGGTATATTTAGTTACTATATATATATATATTAACAAAAAAAGCATAAATAAACTGAATAAACCGAAAACCGTACCGATTTAATTTGTTTCGGTTTGATTCAGTTATGGGCCAATTCGTTTCGGTTTCAGTTTTGCTTGTTCGATTTTCGGTCAAATTCGGTTTTCGATTATTCAGTTTGGTTTGAACCGAATTAACCGAATGCTCACCCCTACCCGGACCTCATACCGACCCTCAACACATCGACCACTGCCTTGATCAAATTCTGCTCATGTGCCTTGGTGACCACATTCCCCCAAATAACATCAACCTCCGGATAACTCCTCTTCGCAAACCTGATCATATCCAGCTGATAGCAAGAGTTCCCCTACAAACTATAAACAAGTGTCTTCCTCCACTTAACTTCCCTCCATCATCATCTATATATAATCCCAATAACCTACACATGTGCCTCTACTCACATGACTCGAGACTGAGAAAGAAGGACAAAGAGCCAATGTTACTAAGTCAAATTTATTTTCAAGAGTGGTGATGAAGGAGGTGAGGAGAGCATGATCAGTTTACCCATCAAAATGATGCCATCCTCATAGAAAATCAAAAGTATAATCGCAGAGTCTGAACAATAGATGAATAGAGAGTGATTTGTCTTACTTTGTATTAATCCAAACTGGAGAAAAAAACTACTAAAAATGGCTTGCCTCGAGATTGAGAAAGAAGGACAAAAGAGTCAAGGTCAAGCATAAATATTTTATTCCAAGAGTGGTGATGAAGGAGGTGAGGAGACTAGAAATATTATCCATCAAAATGATGTCATCCACATAGAGAAGCAGAAGTATAATCACAGAGTCTGAATGGTAGATAAATATAGTGATATGTCTTACATTGCATGAACCAAAATTGGAGAAGAAAACTGCTAAAAACGGCTTGCCTCGAGACCGAGAAAGAATGACAAAAGAGCCAAGGTCACCAAGCTCAAAAAAAAAAAAAAATCCAAGAGTGGTGATGAAGCAAGTGAGGAGTGCAAAATATTATCCGTCAGAATGATGTCATCTACATATAGAAACAAAAGTATAATCGCAGAGTCTGAATGGTAGATGAATAAAGAGTGATTTGCCTTCCTTTACATGAACCGAAACTGGAGAAGAAAACTGCTAAGAATGGGTGCCTCGAGACCGCGAAAGACAAAAGAGCCAAGGTCACTAAGCTCAAATTTATTCCCAAAAGTGGTGATGAAGAAGGTGAGAAGAGCACTTACCCGTCAGAATGATGTCATCTACATAGAGAAGCAGAAATATAATCGTAGAGTCTGAATGGTAGATGAATAGAGAGTGACTTGCCTTCCTTTGCATGAACCCAAACTGGAGAAAAAAACTGTTAAGGTTCTGAAATCAGTTTTGAGGAGCTTCTTTGAGACCATAGATGGTTTTACATATAAAACATACATGTTGAGGTTGAGCGAAATATGTGAAACCAGACGATTGACCCATATCATCTAGGACGTCAAAAAGAAAGACATGCTAGACATCACATTGTCGTATGGGACATCCCACGTTGACAACAATGCTAAGCACAATGCAGACGTTAGATGGCTTGATTACCGGACCGAATGTCTGATTAAAATCAATACTAGCCTGATGATGAAATCCTTTAGCAACTAGATAGACTTGGTGACATTCAATGGAATCCATCGGCACGTCGTTAGAGTTTGAAGACCCGTTTGCAACCAACGACATGCTGCTGAGGAGCAGGAGGAACAATGATCCAATACTATTTTTTCAGTAAGACATTAAATTAAGAAGTCATTGCATGAAATCTGAGCAGCCTAAGAGTAACACGGCAATCATCAACTTCACCCACACCAGATGGGCGCTTGGTCTTGATGGTGGTGATAAACGCATTAACATCCTTGGGCACCACATCACCATGGTACATACATCAGGCAACATGCCATGTACTTGCTGTGGCGAGGCTTGCACTTGGCCGTCATAGAAGAGGGCTCGAAGGCACTGCTAGTGATTACAGCAACGGAGAGTTGCTCGTGGTAGGCCTTCTCTGCAGGGATGACAGGGGCATAGGAGGACAACATGAAGTGGATTCTTGGGCATGGAACCAAGTTGGTCTCGAGATCCACATTCAAGAACCCGAGCGAGGCAGTCAGTGATGAAATAACATGCGACACGAGACGGTTGAGGAAAGTGTAGGTCTGGACGCTCAATGTCGAGAGAACGCCTGCAGATATCATAGACTGCCTCATTGTTGAGGAGAACGCCAACTTAGTGTCATAGACAACTTGTTCACTGCACAGAATTGCGACAGCTATGTGCTATTCTCATGTCTATTCCAGAAAATTGAGACCAAGGCTTTGTTATTGTTGTTGTTGAATGTTATTCTGATGTTTAGAACAAAATTCATCGATCTACAATATCAACGCATTTGTGTCCTCCTAATTCAGGGCCAGCCAGGGAGTTTGGATTATCCTTGTCGGAGCTAATTTTGATTACCCCTAGCCTCGACTCCAGAAAAAAGATATCAAAAAATATATATATATATATAACGAGCTGAAAGCTATAAATGTTGAACTGATATCAACTCCAGAAAAATATATCTCCGGTTCTGACTGCGGCGTGAAGCTCGAACTCCGAGTTACACTTCCGACTCATGAGTTACTCGAGGTCTTTTCAGTGGGAACTCAAAATATGTATATGGGAAATTGCTAGTTCAGTTGATGGTGAACAGTGGAGACTATATATATTGGTGGAAAAGATGGGGACTTCGGGGCCTAGGAGGTTATCCTAACCAGAGGGTTACCCAAATCCGATAGCTTGTCAGGCTTACCACAGGGTCAGCCCTGGCCTAATTCATCGTTGGATGAAGCCTGATGCAACGAGAAAGACATATACTATCAACATATACATCAACCCTCCATTATTATGAAGACTGACACCAAGTTTGAAACAAGATTGGATATAGATATTGTCGAAGGTGGACAATTTTATGTATCAGAAAGCAAGTTATTATAGTGTATAAATCTTGTCCAAATACAACTAAGTAGGTATTCGTTAGGACTCAGAGATGTACGAACCATACCTGCTACGCAAGGCCAAGCAAAAAATCAAAGACCAATCAAAGATCGATCAAACACGTGATACGTGGTGGCTATAGCCACTAGGACAAATCCCAACCTTGTATATATCAAAGGTTGCAATACATGTATTTTGTCGACTCCCTTATTTCAAAAGTTGACCCCATAAGATTTTTCAAGAAGATACAAGATACAATAATATCGTCCCAAACCTTAGAGCATCTCCAGCCTATTGTGAGTTTGGAAAAAAGTTATTGCTATGTAGGAAGGACAAGTTTTCATTTAAAAAGTACTTCTCCAATATCAAATGTCAAATAAATTATGAAGATGACATGGCATTTAATAGCAAAAGCATTGTCGAGTTGGTTGTCTAATTCTAGACAATGCACTTGACAATGATTTTACCTCCACATTATCAATTATAAATAAAAAATATTTATAAAAAATGAAGAAGATGAGAAGTTGTCTTGGAAGTTGAAAAAAAAAATTATTATTTTTTCAATACTTTTGCATTGGAGAAGACTTTTCTACCCCCATTATTTTTTGTGAATAAATCTTGCCACTTATAAAGACATTGTCTTGTGCCTGATACCACATAAGAATTTATACAAGACAATAGGGTTGGAGATGCTATTTCAAAGTACTCTCATTTTGTAAATAGTTGTCCACTGTCCGTCGTGATGATATTCCTGATATAGTATACGAAAATCCGATCATAAACCCTTCTCTCTTGAAATGCAAGACCTACGAAAGCACCGATCTCTCGTAGAGATCGGTGAAATCTCCTTGAACACCCAGAAGAATATAAAATGAGATACTTAGTAGTGGCCAATACTTCTTGTTTCTTGTAGATACCTCTCGGAATGTCTCCTTCAGGAATAGTACCAATTTGACTTTGAAGATCTGTGTATTTGCCTCCTTAGGAGTACATTACTCTTAATCCAGCTTGTTTCACCGCACATTCGATACCCTGAAAATTCCTGTGGAAAATCAATCGAAGATTTAATGTCTCACCGGACTCGTGCTTAAAGACGTATGAACAAGCCCATTGGACATGTATGAGCTCTATATTCTCGTCGCACACCGGCATTGCAAGACGAACAATATAGGAATTCTTGGTGCAGCAATAGCCAGACACAAGCAATACCAGCTCTTATAGCTTATCTTCGCTTTCAACTTCTAATAGTTGTCGCCAGGGCTGGCCCGGGATAAGCCAGACAAGACTTCGAATTCGGACAACTCTCCTCTACTCAGGGCAACCCTAGACTCAGCTTGATCCCAATAGAGGCCTAGGTCGTGGGTGACCATACAGGATCGACTACAATAAGGGCCAAGGAGCAACCAAAACTATGCTCCGGATAGGACATTCCAACCCCGTGGGCCAGCCTTGGTTGTCGCAGCTTCCAAATGCAATTTTTCTGTAACCTCGTAGCACACGTATGTAGTAGGCCGACTGCTAGCCTAGTCGAAGACCAGAACCGGTCCCGGAGGTTGGATTGTCCTAGCCGGAGCTAATTTTGGTTGCCTCTTGTCCTTGACTTCAGAAAAAGATAACAAAAAAAATTATAACAAGGTGAAAGCTATAAATGTTGAATTGATATCAACTCCAGAAAAAGATATCTCTGGTTCTGCCGACGGTGTGGAGCTCGGATTCCGAGTTCCTCTCCTAACTCATGAGCTATTCAAGGCCTTCCTAGTGGAAACTCAAAATATGACCAGGGAGATTGTCAGTTCAACTGACAGGGAGGAGTTGGGGACGACAGAGACTCTATTGGCTAAAGGTAGGACTTGGGGGCTTTGAGGGTTGCCCTAACTAGGAGGTTGTCCTAAGTCCGATGGCTTGTCAGACTTATCCTAGGACCGGCTTTGCCCAAGACAACGTACAGAATATAACTGGCATCATTAAGTTTTTCTCTTTATCGCATAATAGTTGGTCATGAAGGATTAGCGATCAAGGATGGGGAATAAAAATTGAAACAAAAAGGGCAGGAAAAAAAAAGGAGTAGGTTCAGGTTTCATACTCAAACTAATATCACATCGTTTGCGATCTTGGATCTCTAGGGCTTGAATGACACAATTAGAAACTGTCAATGCTAAGAGCACTATGCACAGTGTTATGAATATCAATATTCTTTGCAGCCATGCGTTCAGGACCGCATAATTTTTGGCAATGCAGTCCTAAAGTGCCACAGTCCATAACTGAAAAAATAGTAACAGCCACTAAAACTAGCTCTTTAGCATTGGTCATATAAACTTGTCTTGGTATACAACTATACTCATTCTTGTTCAGTTGTTATTTGAATACTCAGGAATGTGTTAGGTCCTAAGCTCACAGAACAACCATCTTCACTACCGCACTATCCAAATAGAACCTGCGTCCTCTACCTCAAGGCCTCGTTTGGTTCGCGGAATGGAATGGAAAGGAAATCAATTCCTTGTCATTTCCTTTCCTTTGGGAAACTTTAATTCCTATTGATTTTCCTTTCCGATATTTGGCAATGCCAAGGAATTTGGAAAGGAAAGTGAATACTTCAATGTGGGAAAGTGATTCCTTCCTTGGATGGATGGAATCACTTTCCCTCCTAATTTCCCTTCCATTGGGAATCACTTTCCTTTCCTCCTCAATTCCTTGGACGCCCAAACATAGGAAAGTAATCACTTTCCTTTCCCAACCGGAAGATTCCGCGAACCAAACGAGGCCCAAGAAGCATGTCCGATTCTCCAAATTGAAGAGGAATTCTACCAATCCCGTCCCAATGTAGCAAAAAAATAAAAAGTTTTCGTAGCTATATTATTAATTGCTAAGTGAGTTTTAATTTGTTAACAAGAGAAGGAAATTTCTCCAGAAACTTGAGTGTCCTCTAGTTGCCAACAAAGTGAGGGAAAAAAAAAGGAAGCTGTTACGTTGCCCGCAGTCTGCGACTGCCAGCCGACGTGACGGCCAGCCATTGGTCTCCTGGGTCATGTAGGGCCGGCAATAACAGGAGAGCAATGGGCCGGCGCCCGCGGTTACAAAGTGCGAACAAAATATCATTTTCACAAAAAAAAAAAAAAAAAAAAAGTCATCACAAAGAGGGGTCCATTTCTACAAATAAAAAAGTCTCATTTTCCTCTCTAACTATATTCCATTTCTAAATGAAACTGTCTTAATCTTCAGTTAGATTGACAAAATCGAAAGAACAATGAAATTCACATCCCAATGAAATTGTTGTCAAAACTCTTAATTTATAATCAACCATAGCTAAGAAAAATAAAATACCCAATTTAGAATAAAACAATATTATGAAACAGATATATGCTTGCTACTCTTTAATAAAATTATAGAAAGAATATATGATCCACATCTCATTGTCAACATATAGCTCCAATTTCAACCCTATAAGCTCATTTGTTAGCGCCATACTTTCAAGTTTATCATTCTTCAATTTGAAGAGTCGATTTCCTTCATTTCTAAAAACAAATAAAAACAAAATTTTCAACTTACAGTTTCCTTAATTTCTAAAAACTAAAATTTCAACCTAAAAAAAGATGTTTCCACAGATGGTGCTACAAGCTTCAAATTAAAAATAGTAACAAAAATAAATGTCTAGTATTACCTATTGTTTTACATGAAATAATAGAGATCCAGTATATGAAACATACATATCCCACTAGACCACTAACACGTACTTTCCTCCCAAAAGAATCCCAAAAAAGGTGCAAACTACACACCAATAATAGTAGTATACATCATAGACAACTTGATTTACCTACATTTAAGCTTGTCAAACTGTGGTTTGCTAAATCAGAGCCGAGATAAGCTTAGAAATCTCAACATCAGGTTTGAATGTTTTAACTCTTTCCTTGTGGCATTGAACTGACAGAAAGAAACATAGTTAAAGTTTGAACCACTCCAATGGTCATGAATCCCTTATGAAGGGAGGAGATACTCTCAACATGCAAAGAACAAGGATCAAACTACAACACAGCTTCACCGGCAAAAAGAAATCATGTGAAGGATTAAAAGCATCAAAGACTCTTTCATAATGTCGGACATACGCCAGAAGTGAGTAAAAATTATCAAACAAATGTATATGAAAAGTAAAATCGATTTCCAGATAAAAATAATCCCTAGATCATAACTAGACTGGATGTGAAACTGCAAAGCATAGCCTCACTTGAGAGGAATGAACCTAGAAGAGTGGGTGGCACCAATTCCAGGCCTACCGTGCTTGACAGGCTTGTAGGAGATAGAAAACTCAGCAAGGTAGTGTCCAATCATCTCGGGCTTAATCTCAACCTGGTTGAAGGTCTTGCCATTGTAAACACCAATGATGCTCCCAATCATCTCGGGAACTATGATCATGTTGCGAAGGTGAGTCCTCACAGGCTCGGGCTTCTCACCAGCTGGTGCATCCTTTTTCTATTACAAAGATCAGTGAAGAGAACATTAGTTACTTTTGACTATCAGCAAAATGATTTTAGTAAAATTTCCACAGATTGTGTCATGTCCGACATATATTAGCTAATGAGAAGATATTTTAATTCCAAGAATAAAAGTGAAATATTAAATTTGAAGTTGTATTAAGTGTGGGATTTTTCTATTTCCACTTTTTTTGTACCACAAAAACAAAATGTATATACAAACACATGTACATATACAAATAAACAAAGGAATTATATAAATAAACAAAGGAATATGAAGTCTCTCGGTATACAGTGCCAAAGCGGTCTGAGCTACTTCAGAGCTTGGAGAGCCTTATCTCTTCCCTCCAGAAGGGGACTCAATTTAATGAATTTCCCTTCAAGGAGAGCAACGATCATCAAGCAGTGTTGTAAAAATCCCTCTAGGCGGCCGACTAGTCCCCGACTAGTCGCTAGTCGGCCGTCGCCGACTCGACTAGGGGCTAGTCCCCGACTAGTCACTTGTCGGCCACCGTCGACTCGATTAGGGGCTGGTCCATCCAAAAATTAGCTAAATTGGTACTAGTTTGGGCTGTCGTCGACTTCGTCAAGGCAGCCGCCGTCGACTCTTTACTTTGTTGATGCCTTTTTCTATTTTTGAAAAAAGTGACTAGCCTACTCTTTTTTTATTTTTATTTTTGATTTGTTATCTCTTTGCTACTGTTGTTGTGGCTCTTTTTTTTAATTTTTGCTTGTTACTTTTTTTTCTTTTGCTTGCTACTGCGACTGTAACTCTCCGTACAAAATAGTAAGTTGTTAACATATTATTTAAATATTTATCGAAATAGAAATTTATGCAAAATAATGAATAAGAAAATGCACTGTAGTCTGCGATAATTAAAAGTTCAACAATTAACATATTATTTTTTAAAATATTTTTATAACATATTATATATATATATATATATATATATATATATATATATTCATTAAAAATTCTAAACCGACTAATCCGACTAGTCCCCGAGTAGTCCGATTAATCCGTAGTCCCCACGAACCGACTAGCGGCCGACTAGCGATTTTTACAACCTTGTCATCAAGCATCACCAAGATATAAAGCAGCAGACAATAGAGAAACAGTGGGAAACCACAAAATTCTTCAGTAGTATTTAGAGAGAACAAAACACCATTGTGGCCTTCTCAAAAAGAAAAAAACTGCATTACAGCTTCACACCTTTTGAAACACCATCCACCGGTTGTTGTGGTTGAGCCCACATCAAAGAACAGCAAATTCAGGAAGTGCACATTTCATTCAAACAACTTTGCTTGGCACCCCATCCTAATCCTCTTACAGCAGCCTTTATTCACTACCAAAACCAACACTAACCGGACTTCACTCTTGACAACAATTGTCATTATTGAACACACATCAAAGGACAGCAAACAAAGGAAGGGCATTTGATCTTTAAACAACTTATGACCATTTTTAAGTTATCCTAATCCTCTTACAGCAAGCACCCTTTTATGCATTACTTTTTCTTTTATGCTTTGATATGTAGATTATACCATCTTCAAGTTAAATAGTTCAAGAAAAACAATCATCAATTTGCGTTTCACTTGGTAAACTCTCAGGACGAGCAACGGTTAGGGTGTGTTTTCGGGAACCAGTTTGGAGGAAAAAAACTCGGGTTTGGTAGAACTAGGCCTCCAAAGTCCAAAAAAGAAGGTGTGGTACATTTGGGAGTGCTTTTGCAGTTGTACCAATTCCATTTCCAACTCCAGAAAATGGAGTAACAAAAAGTCACAAAAGTCCAAACTTAAGAATTTTTTATAAAACTTCAGTCCTACCTTGTCTATAAAACTCCAATGTTAACTCCAAACTCCCAAACGCCTTCTTACTCCAAACTCCCAAACTTACTGAATTTATAACTCCAGTTTGTCAACAGAGTTTTGTCGTCTCAAGCCCCAGTTTAAAATCTCCAAAACTCAAAAATTAACCTACCTCCATTTTGTCAAATTTTGCTCTTAGGCCTTAATGTTTTACAACGAAGTTTATCCTTATGGGAACAAAAAGGTCTCAGTTTAATTAGACCAATACCAAAAACATCTTATTCTTCTAATCAAGTGTCGGTAAATTAACAACAATGATGAATGTCAAGGGTCTACAATAAGACAAATAAGCAGCAGAAAATCGAATTCACATCCCTGATGCAAATGAAAGGGGGAGTAATTGAAGAGGACAGGATATATAAAAACTAGATTGTGCATCTTGAGGAGGGGGGGGGGGGGAGGAGAGAGAGAGAGAGAGAGAGAGTGAGAGAGTGAGAGAGTGAGAGAGAGAGAGAGAGAGAGAGGCAAAAGAAAAGTGAATTGAAAGTTCTAAGTGTTTGCCATGAGACTAACAGCAGAGAATCAACTTCTACATCCAAGATGCCCTACAAAGGTAGATAGGAGAAAATCAAATGTTGTTATAATATAGGAAGGGGAGATCCGAGAATATTAGTTAAAGATCTACTTCATAATGTATGATAACATATGGTAAGAGAGGACATTTTTTTACCATCAATGAATTAATAACCCTCGACCACAATTGGAAAACAAAGCCCACAACAACACAGATCTTCAAAGTAGGAAGAATCAAATTAAAGAAAATATTAGATGCATAAATCTTATAGAGGTCTTAAACAAAAATGGATAATTGTCATTCCAATCCTTAGAGGTTATTAGTTACTACATCATATCCTTTCCACGGTTAGCCTGGGTTAATTCACTGCTGTCTGAATCATCAGAGACTATATTGCATAGAGACAAGCATGTAAAGACACAAAACAGACACAGCGGGCATGACACGTACTTTTGTATATGCTAGCTTATTTCAGATGGCACAACTTTTTTTACATTTTAGTGTATTTTTCAGGTATATGCCATGAATATACATATTCCATACAACACAAATAGTAAAAAAGACGGATGAAATATTAAAATGTCAAGGTAGGAAAAAAAATGTGGCTCTCAGTCTAAGGCCAAAGTCTTCCACAAATAGAAGGGCTCAAGGGAGGAAGACCCTTCTGAGATCCCATTGAATCTGTTGCTTCAGATCTTGCCAAAACCTACTCTCCTCCCTCTTTGGAACGGAAACACCAAAAAGTGAATTCCCCTTCAAATAGAGCAGAGATCATAAGGCATCACCAAGAAATGAAGCAACAGATACTAGAAGATAACATCAGAAATCACGAGAGACAACCTCCCTTCAGCTTCATTTCGGTGTGGTTAAAGCAAAAGTAGTCATCATCGAGCCCATATCAAAAGACCAAAATTAAAAAACAATAGTAGAGTTGTATTACATAATTGAAACAGCTTTTCAATATTATCAAGTTCAACATAAATTTTAAAGAACCAGCCGCGGAGGCAGAGAAATGACCATGGCAGGGTAAGGGCAATGGCTCCCACTCATTTTTTGAAAAAAAAATTAGCTATAGATATTTCCAGTATTGCCCTTACTAAAATTCTCTTTTGACTCACTACCGAAGGTTGTAAAAGTGCTAGGCGCCCCACCTAGCACAACTAGGCGGCTGCCTAGCACATTGGCGGTCAGTTCCCCCCACCAAAAAAAGTCAAAACACATCTGTTTATTATTTCAATTTCCACATAACACACAACATATGTCCAACATTGATAATTTTTCTCTTTATTATTTCAATTTTCAGGTATGACATTTGTGCTGCTTAAACTCTTTGTCTAAGTGTCTTGAGCAAAGCAAGAAAAAAACACGCATGCATTCATGTCAAAGTTCTCTGTCAAAGCAAACTCTTCTCTTCCTATGCAAAAAAAAAAGAAACAAAAGCTCTCAGCTCTCTCCCAAAGCAAAAGTTAAAAAAAAAAAACCTTCACTAGTCATGCTCTGGTCGACCGTTGACGTCGAGCGGGTGGCCGACGATGCTTGGTCGGCATCGGTCGACATCAGAGAGACTCGCCCCGAGGTCGAGGGTGGCCGGTAGCCGAGGACTGTATCAGTCGACGCATTGGAGAGGCTCGCTCGGGGCTTCTCGTCCTTCGACTGTTGCTCACAACAAGAGAGAGATTATTTCAAGGCATGTCTCTCTATCGATTTTGGGGAGGGAGTCAATCAAATTGGTTTCAGATCGGGCATACCCCTACAAAAAAATATTGGAGAAGTGCCTAAGCTGCCTAGCCCACCTAGTCGTCAAATTTTTCCCCATTTTTGCACCACCACCCAGTTGGCCGTTTCTATTGGAAATCTAGGCAGCCATGGCCGCCTTGCGTCTACAGACCACCCAGGTGCCATTTTTTATTACTTTTAGAACAATGCTGCTACCCAAATTTGTCATTACTTGCCTATTGGCTATTAGACTAAAAACTACATTTTTTTTATTCTAGAAGGTTAAAAACTTAAAAAGTCAAATCCTGTTTGACAAAGCTCTCCTCTTCTCAAATACTTTATTCTAGATCTTGGTATGTATACACTTGAATATTTTGATTGGCTAGATACTAAAAAATATTATAATAGGACTATTATTGTCTAATCATTTGATTTTTTTAACAGTTCTTATTTATTACTACTATCTTTTCTACTGCATAACGGAATCAATTCTAACTCAGTAATTTATTTTTAAGTTTGCCCCCACCCACTAGATTTTCTCTCCGCCAACTGACCAGCCGAAATCCATCAATTTACTGCCCTTTGGATATGGTTAAATCAGACCAAGGTTTCATACAAATTCGACTATAACAGATCCCAAACCATAAAGTGGTGAAAATGCTGATATTGGTAGTAGGGTTAAATACCAAAACAGATTTTTAAAGTGGGTTCATTCTGATGTTCCTACTTGATAACTCTTCAATTCCACTATGGCAATATTCCCAATTCCACCTCATCTCCAAATTGAGCTCTCTTAAACCTTATAGACACCTATTACCACCAATGTATCAATAATAAGACACATTTTTGTTGCATTTAAAGAATGATTTAAAGAATGTATGGATACAAGTCCACAAATACAAGAAGATTAGATCAATCAATTAGGAATTTAATTAAAATATATCAATCAACCATTGGTATTAGAATTCATCAATACATTTCTATGTCATTCTTCAAACCTCAAAATACTGCTGCTCCACAGAAACTGTTGCTCCGAAGAATTTCATCACAAACATAACAAAGTTGCCAACTTTTATGGTTATTTATAAGAACAAACACATTGTTTCAAGAATTGCCACTGCATAGATCTCAAATGCAACAAATTTTCGCAGTAATTTGCAAAAGAAGAAAAATTGACGAAATTGAGGGCGGAGATCTTACCGCCTTCCTTAGCTTCTTGATCAGAGCCATCGGCTTCCTCTTTAGTCCTCGCTGGAACCTGCAAAAAACTCGTCAATGTCCGCTAACGGATTCGGAGCACACAAATCGGATGATCCATTAAGGAGAAGAAGGATATACAGATCCGATAACACACCTTCTTCTGGCGCGGGCGTGGAAGAGCTTGACGAGGTCGTCGGTGGACATGTCGAGGAGCTGGTCGAGGTCGACCCCGCGGAAGGAGAACTTCCTGAACGTCCTCCTCTTCGGCTGCCCCGTCGCCACGTCGGTCTCAACGTCAGCCTGCCATCGCCAACCAACAAAATAAAATTAGGGTTTCAAATGGACTTGAATTGAGTAAGAATAGGAAGAAGAAGAAGAAGTGTTACTTACCATGGTTGGTTGTTGGAGCTGGGAGAGGGAGGAAGGGAGGGAGAGGAAAGACTAGTCGGCGTTAGGGTTTTCTAGGTTTCAGAAAGAGGGTTTTCTAAGGCTTTCGACTTTATATGGAGAGGTGTGGGCTTTGAACGGAAAAGGGCTGGTTGGGCCGGATGGATAGTTAGTCTGGTGAATTTATTATTTAGGCACGAATAATTTCTTTTCTTTTCTTTTCCCTTTTTTTTTTATGAATAACCACAAATCTCTCTTCCCAGCCCAGTTTGGTTCGCGGAAAAGAAAGAAAAGAAAATGGAATTTTTCTTTTCTTTTTCTTTCAAAAATTGTAAATCCAATCAATTTTATTCTCAGTGTATAAAGCCAAAAAAAATGGAAGAAAAAATGAATCCTTAGAGAAGAAATATGAATCCAATCAATTTTATTCTCAGTGTATACTTGGATTGAGGGTTAATAGAGTTAAGTGAGAAAAAGTTACGTGAAGGAAAAAAACTCTGCTTGGTTTGAGGGTGCAGGTTTAGGAGGGAGAGTTATAGAGGGTTAAGTGAGGGTCCGTTTAGCTTTCTTTGTCCATTTTTTTAATCCCATATCGGTGGATTAATGAGGAGAAGTGAAAATTTTTGTCTTAAAAGTCATAAATATCTCTTATTTGTCATATATATATATATATATATATATATATATATATATATATATATATATATATATATAGGGTCGTTCTACAATACATCTCCTGAAAAAGGATGTATCGATACATCCGAAATCTGGACCATTAGATGTTGATCCAATGGTTCGGATTGAATAATAGAGTAGAAACATCATTTAATGATGATTTAGACTTTTGACCTGTTGGTAACTTGCTTTAGCAGGTCATTCTTCACTTTAATTTTTTCAATGAACACCCTAAATTAACTCATATTTACTCTCTTTCGTCCATCCAACTGAACCATAATTTTTTTTTGTTACAGGCCATGGTGGTGTTGGTGGTGGTGGTGGAAAGAGAAACGGAGATGAAGAAGGAAATAAGAATCAGTCCGGATCGCGTCTGTTTGTCATTAAAATCTTTTGATTATAAATTTTAATTACAAACAGAACAGTGTTACAATGTAGGACTTAGACGTAGTCCTATGAGTACAGTTTTGTTTATCTGGGTCCCTTGTGCCGATGGAGCGAGTGGTAATGCGTTGACTCCGTTGACGATCTGACGACGGTTCTCGGTTCTCTGAAGGTCTGAGTTGCTCTGGGTGCTGGAGCTTGCGAAGAGGAAGAAGACGTTGAGTGTCTGTATCTGCCTCTCTGTATATGTATGTCGGTGGTTGTGCGATGTGTGTGTTCGTAAGAAGGAAGTGATCCCTCTATTTATAGCTTTGCAGGCTGGTTGCTCATGCGCGCATATGTAGGATGCGCCTGTACGCGGGGACGCCACGTGGTGTTTGTTGATGGAGGCGCATGGGCGATGCGCTCTGATTGAGGAGTTGAACCCTTCCTGTTGCTGTCGTGGGTTGCGGCAGAGCTGACACGTAGCAATAGAGAGGATCTTTCGGTTGCTGAGATCTTGGGTGATTAGCACCCCTTCATAGACTGAATCAAGTCAAAGGACGCGTGTCGTAGGTCCATGGCTCGAAGATCTCGGATTTAGTGGGGAGTGATCTGATAGGATACGCCTGGGATTGGACGCATGAGGAGGCTTTGGCTCGTAACCTTTAGGAGTCACGAACCAGTCGGGGCGCATGGCTTTTGAGGCGCATGCGGGGCTTCAGTAGTGACTTTACTTCTGTCTTTAGGGATCAGAGAAAAAGTCTGAGGCGCATGGCTTTTGAGACGCATGCAGAGATTTGGGTGCATGGCTGCGGAGGCGCATGCGAAATGGTTGGGCGGCCACGTGGCTTGTAACCGCCGGAGGGGAGCAATGATGTGCTGACGTCGGCGACGCTTCGTCTTCTGAAAAAGCTGCCAACTGTTCAATCCTCGGGGGACGTGCTGCCAACTCTGTCAGACTTCAGCATTTAATGTTCTTGACAGGTGATGGGCTGTCGAGTGGACGCATCGATCGGCGTTCCACTAGGCGCATGGGGACGCATGGGGGCGCATCCTTATGAGGCCCTTGGAGCTGATAGGCGCATCAGTATGATGCGCGGTCTGGCCGGCACATCCGTTTTACATGACACGTCTTTATGGGCTCGACTGTTACGTTCTTCGAGTGCTTTAAATAGCCATTTTTTGACTTGACTGAATTCGAAGCGTCAGGTTCATCAACATTTAATGCAAATTCATTTGCACAAGATTCGGAGAGCCAGCCACTTGGCGCATGGGTTTGATTTGCCCGACCTATAAATAGTGGCATGGAGAGGGTTTGCTTCTCGTTCTCTCACGTCCTCCCGAAATAAACTTATTTGCCCGAGCACATTCTGTTGATGAGATGCTCTCGATGGTGAAGATGCGATGCATTGTCTTCATTGATGCACTTGAAGGTGACTGTTACATCCAAAAGTCGGAGTCAAGGGCTTCTGAGGCAGGCAGAAGGTGCCTGTTGCATCCAAAGATCGGGATGCTCGAGCCTCGTTTTCGTTATGCTGGAAGAGCCGCAGATCGGAATTGTGGTGCTCCGATCATCTTTCTTGGGCTTTAGGAGAGCTCCTCCTCCCGCTAGAGTGGGTGTTGCCCATTCTGGTTGGGTTGAAAGCTGCTCCTTTAGCCGCGGGTCGATTGCGGTGCTCTTCTCTTCTTTGGTTTGAAAATCTCTTCCTCCAGCTAGAGGGTTGATTGCCTACCCTCGTTCTGCTCAATAAATGCTTCATTGGTCGAAGCATTTGATGGCACATATGCTGACACTTCACGATGCGTCTGACTGAAAGGGCGGCACATAACTGAGGCTGAAGGGATGCACATAACTGAACCGCTGAAGGGATGCACATAACTGAGGATGCACATGACTGAGGATGCACATAACTGAGCTGCTGAAGAGATGCGCCTGGCTAAGAGCGCATGGCGAGATGCGCCTGTTTGAGAGCTCATGGTGATTGTTGCGCCTAGCTGTAGACTTAGGGTCTTTTCTTTGTAGAAATTCTCCTTTGTATAGCTCTTTTTTAGACATGTAATAGACTTTTATGTGAATAAAAATCCTCTTTTAATGTCTATTCTTTTGCTTTGTTGTGTCAAGTACTTCATCTGAGCTCCCTGGCGCGTATAATATTTGGCGCATAGGATTTCTGGTCCTGAAATTCCATGCTTCTACAAGACCCCCTTCAAAGTTTTCAAAACTTTTTATCAAGTTTTGGAATACTTTGAATAAGAAGCATGGTGGCATCTTCTACGGGCGCATGACTGTTCGGGCGCATGATTACTCCGCGCATCAGTGATGGAGCGCATGCTCCTCTCAGTAAATACAAATGATAACGTTTCGATAACCAAGAAGATTAATGGTGATCTTTTTGGATTTATTTGCAGTTATATCCTCACAGAACCCGAGACGACGGCTGAGGTCACACTTCATCGATTCACGCGTGCGACTGAGCATATAAATAGGCGTGAGATGGAGAGAGAGAGTTCTTCCTTTCTTTGCTTTTTTTTTTAGAGTTCTTCTTTTGAAAAATCCTAACTTCCTTCTTGCAAGAAATGGCTCCCAAGACTCCTCGCGGCGGTGCTGGCCGAGGACGAGGCAAAGGGAAAGAGCCTGTAGAGGCTGCCGCAGATGATGTGCCCCGGCCGCCCGTCGACGTTCGGCCGGCGGTGATTGGTGGATTTTATCATTCTTCATTTTTAGAACTCACATACGCCGGCGCGCATGGACCTTGATTCCTGATGATGTGCTGAGGTTTTTCCGCCGACGCGCATGGGTTTAAACCCTGATGATGCACCGAAGCTCCACTGCTGACGCGCATGGGTTTAAACCCTGATGATGCGCCGAAGCTCCACTGCTGACGCGCATGGGTTTAGACCCTGATGATGCGTCGAAGCTCCAATGCTGACGCACATGGGTTTAGACCCTGATGATGCGTCAAAGCTTCTTTTCAGATGTGCATAAGCCTTGGTTCAGGGTATGCACTTTTGATGAGAACGTGGCTCAGATTCTTTTGTTGTTTCTAACATATCAGAATCTTTGCCTTCTTTTGTCGACCACCAGTGTCGATGACTGTCCCGCTCTTGAATGAAGTGCTTCTGGACGCTGCCCTCTGTCAGATGGGAGTGGATTATAATGAGGAGGTGATAAACCCTGCCCAAGCTGCCATTATGCTGGATCAGCCTCCCGAAAGAATGACTCAAATCCGGGAACAACAGCATGGGTTCCTCTAACGGATGATGGAGCGTGGCGTTTTGAAATCTGCCACTTCTGATAATGTGACTTTCTTGAAGCCTGAGTTCCTGTTTGGGGACCGTCTTTCTTCTATTGAAGCAAAGGTGTTAAAGGTCAAGGAAGATTGGTTCTTTACAGCAAAGGGGGTGCATATGACTGTTAAGCAACTTGAGCGTCAATGGCCTTTGACGGCTTTCTGTCGTCTTGCTTCCAAGAGGAGGATGTCTTGGGAGCTAACCCCATCTCAGGGGGGAGCGGTGGCAGGCATCATCAAGATCGACTCTACCTCCGATCAGAAGGATACTTTGACCACCGTGCGGGCTGGGCCTTCTTTCACCTGGCGGACTCTCCGTCCTGGGAGCATTTACAGTGACGTTCCCATCAACACGTTTGCTTTTAGCGCTTCGACTTTTGCAAATCGTATGCTGTTGTTGGAGCGGTTGTACCCAAAAGATGAATTTTAGGTAGAGGGTTGGTGTCACTATGTTTCCAAATGGGACAAGCTGACACTCTGGATTCTGTCGCGGTTTTGAACCGAACTCCGAAAGATTGGGCTGACTGCCGTAATCCGTGCTACTCAGGCAGGTGTCGACATCAACAGACATATGTTCCTCGCACTTTTGGAGATGTTTAACACCCAGACCGGGACTTTTTTCACTCCGGTGGGGGAGCTGGGACTCGCACTTTATGAAATGTACGAGGTGTCAAAGCTCCCTTGGGGATCAGAACCTTATGAGGAATACTTCTCGACCAACGAGGAGTTCCAAGTCCTGGGGGACAAAGCCGAGGAGATGATGGCCGTCTTCAAGGAAGTGGCGAGTCATCATTATTATATGCAGAAGTGGGATAAGGACGGGTCACAGCCTCATGTGACCGCTTGGAAAGATTACGTCTTTAAGCAAGACAAGGAGGATCCCTCTCAGTTTACCACTCCGCCAGCGCTTTCCAGTAGCGTGGTGCTCTCCGAAATGAGCAGATTAAGTGAAAAGAATTCCCGGGAAAACGAGGACCGGCAGTCGGACGAGCGCTCCTATAGCTGTTTCTGGCACCTTACTCATCGGATGTCGTCAAAAGCAGTGTTAGCTGAGTATCTGATGATTTGGCTTCGGGATTATGTCTTCTCGGGCGGGTCAGGCTCTGTGGAGAGGGTGACCCGGAACCTAATCCTGCCAGCTGTAAAGTTGGTTTTTGGCCGTCGCCTGGCTCTACTTCCCGCAATGGTGTGTAACCTGCTGCGAGGTTTACGAGAATTTACGGGAAATGTGGTTCATGAACGAGGTAGGAATGACAACTTCCCCCGTGCCGAACTGCCGTTTCATTATTTGATGGGGTGGTTAATTTTACACCATCCCAATGTGATGAGTTCGGGCTCGGAAGAAGACCACAGGGCCGGAGATGCATTTCTCCGCCGTTTCTACCAGAGGAGCTGGTCGCATACTAGTGTTCCTATTTGCAGAAAAGTTTTATCCCACCTTCAGGGGTGGGAGATCACCAAAGTTGGTCCCGTCTTTTTGGGTTTTGAGGCCAATGAAGACTTAATGGATTCGGGTGAAGATGCTACCACTCTGCCTCCGTGGGGATTCCGCTGGTTGTAAAGTATCCGGCCGTCTCATCTGGTGTACCGGAATAGGAACCAGTGTTACCTGGAACCGTATTTGCCGAACCGTTTTGCATGACAATTCGGCTATGCTCAGTTGATGTTGGATAACCCCAGTATCAACCTGGGGTATACTGGAAGTTTGCTGGATGGTGCACGAGCTTGGCATTACTACAATGCCGGGTGTACCGGAGCTCGCTTTACGTTGCCTGTTCAGAATCCGCGGCCGCCGATTCTTTTCTCGGCCGCCAAATTTTACTGTGTCATGAACGCCGTGCCCCCCGGATATGATCGGGAGACCAGTTTCATTGTCGGCACCCAGTTAGGGACGACTGGGAATATATTGGCGAAGGCTCGATCGTACCGTCCGCCAGAGGTGGGTTATCGAGGTACCCCTGCCGTATCCACGGGGGGTCAGGTAGAGCCCTCGATCGATCAACCGAAAAGACGTGCTGATATCGAGGCTGGCTCTTCTGCGCCAAAGAGATAGAAGAAGGCATTGTCACCGACAGTGTCATCAGACTCAGCACCTGCGGAGGTAAGGATGTCCCATATAGTCTGGTTAGGTTCAACATCTTGTGACCTATGCTTTCTTTTTTTGTAGGAGCCGCTAAAAAGGAGACCCCGTACTCCAAGATCTGGTGCCAGCAGACCAAAGGAGGTGGCGGGCTCATCTGAAGGGCGCATTCCGCCGATTGTGATGTCTCCCGGGGAGGAGAACCCGGACGATGTCATTGTTGTGGAGATTCCAGTATCTCCAGACTATGTTGGGAGGGAAGCTGAGGATGCAGCAGTTCCCGAGATGGTGCAAGCCGCCGTGGTGGCCTTGGACGTTGAGGGTCCAGCAGACATGGGGCTTCCAGATAAGGAAGTGGAGTGGAGTTCGTCGTCTTCAGATGACGTTCCTCCAGAGATGCATGAGCCTGTTACGGGGGCAACAGACGTGATTGAAACAGAGGAGAAGGTTAATTCCCCTCCTTGTCATGATGAGGGGAGGTCGGCTGTAGCATTGCCGAGCCCTACCCCAGACTCAGCAGCGGAGGCTGAGGTGGCTGCCGACCGGGAGGTAGCGTCAGATTCTATCCCCGCGAAGGGATTTGATAGTGAAAGTGAGACTCATCCGCCGATCCTGACCCCAAGGGAGCCGAGTCAGAAAACAAGTGATGATCTCGCTGCTCTGTCGGAGGAGGAATATCCCATACGGCCTGCTTATAGTGTGTTGGGGACGGATGAGGTAGCCCCTGACGTCGGTGGTCCCTCCGAGCTTGAGAAGGGTAAGGGTTTACTGGAACCCTCTGTTGCTCCTTCTACTTGGGGTACGATATCGATGCCTCTCTCGGCTCCTTCTGTTCTTTTGGCTCCTCGGGCTAGTAGTCAAGCCCCTGTTGAGGAAGAGTCCGTTGATGCCGAGGTTCCAACCTCGCAGGTTGAAGCCGACGGACCCTCTTCCGGTCCGCTGTCTAGAGCAGCTCTTCCAACTCCTGCTATGACGCCCCAGGTGCTGGCGGATGCAGATGAGTATGTGAAGTTTATTATTGAGGCGGTGTATAAGATGCTGCAGAGAGGCGTATCGGCAGTGATGGATGCCAATGGGAGTTTTGTGACGGCAAAAACCCTGGCACTCCCTTACATCAGTCTGATACGTTCCCACCAGGGCCATGATCATATGGCCGAGATTCTGGAGGCCTCGGTGACCGAGCTGGACCAGCTGCTTTACGAGTTTCAGTGTATCCAGCGAAATGATCTCTCCGCCCTGATAGACACGGAAAAGGAGAAGTTGATTGCTGAGACTGAGTCCTCTTATCAGGCCACCGTGGGCGTTTGGGAACGCGAGGTGGCTGAAACTGAGGCCGCGGTGGAGAGGTTGTATCAGTCCACGCAGGAGAAGGTGGAGTTGCGAGCTGCGTTGGGCGCTAGTATAGCGGAGGTTGATGCCAAGATTCGCCTCCTTGAAGACCAGCGGGCCCAACTTTTATTAGATGCTGAGCGAGTCCAGGCTGAACATGTAGCATCTAAGGAGGAGGAAGCAGCTTTCATCCGCCGGGCTCTTACCCTGGCCCAGCAATGGCAACAGTTGGACGAGAAGCATGAGGATGACACTTCTCCTGAGGCCATAGAAATGATGCGTCAAGAAGCCGAACGCCGGGTCCTGGCGACCGTAGAGACTCGGGCGGCAGACTTGAAGCGTCGGATTGAAGAGCTTTCGGCCAACCCCGGGGATGTTCAGGGATTGTAATCTCTTCTTTTTTTATGTAATTTGCAACTCTTGCTGGGGGTGTAATCCTTTACTTTTGAATAAAGAATACAAAGTTTTTGTGGTGTGTTCATTTTTGCTGTCATGAACTTGATGATTTGTGTGGGCCTATTATCTTTTTGCGCATCTTGATTTTTAGGTACAGATAATAAGTTCGAGAGAACCGACATGTTTGCTCAGAGGTGATATGGACGTGGCAAATATGGGATTCAAATGATGGAATCTTCCTACTCAGAGGTATTATGGACGTGGTAGGAGTGACTCAGGAGGGATACGCGAAACTACTCAGAGGTAATGTGGACGTGGAAGTTCTACGATCAATGTACGGCAACGTAGGGGTTGTCTGTATGAGATATTTACTCAGAGGTAATGTAGACGTGGTAAACATGATGGGTAGCATAGTCTTACGGAGTGTAAGATTCCGCTTGGTAGGGTGTAGGGGAACAACTCAGAGGTAATGTAGACGTGGTTGTCCTTCTACTGGAGAATAGAATGCCACGGAACAGCTGGGTTTCAGAAGCGTAAGATTTTGTAGAAGGGAATTGTATGTGAGCCCTGGTAATTGGGTCCGCAGACTCCCTTATTGGATGGAGATAGAAGTACATGTCTGAAGGATGTCAAGAGTAGTACTTCTTTAGGAACATGCCGTTGATGGGCATCATAAACAAGTCCCCATTGGGTTTGGCGAGACGGTAAGCACCGTTTGAGTATACCGTCTCTATGATGAAAGGTCCCTCCCACTTGGACTTGAACTTTCATGGTGTCTTGTGAGTCAACACCATCGGCCTCCTGACTGCCAGAACCAGGTCGCCTACTTGGAAAGTCCTCTGCTTGACTTGACTGATGAAGGACTCAGCATCCTTCAGAGCTTCACAGAGAGCTTCACGAGTGTCCTTGGAAAGACAAAGGAGCTCAAACAGAGATAGGCGGGCAGGAGTACTGGCAAGTTGTGCCAGTATGTCGAAGTTGTGGGGCTTGGCTAGCCCCGAAACATTCTCCTTTCGCAGAGGCTTGTCGAAACGGGCCTCTACATGCTTCTGCTTATTGGCTGCTGGGGGCTTAGATGGGCCCTCTTCATGGGCAGCAGGGACGGTGCAAGGAGGCACCACCTCGACGGCAGCTTCGTCGGGTTGGGCGTTCTGATGTGAATGCGTCTGTACAGGAAGTGCCTCTTCCGCAGAAGAAGAGACCATACGGCAAGACTTGATCTTCCTGTCCTTAGTTTTGGAGGCAGAGCGTACCTCCGGTTGAGTAACCTCAGAGACGAGATCAGGGTGAACCCACAAGACCTCTTCCCGAGATGTGGTGAGTCCACTCACGTTGTCACGAGTAGGTGGTAAGTTAACCACCTCCATTGTCACCTTAGGGATGGGGACGACGCCATCTTGCGTTGTGGTTGGCAGCAAGGTGCCAAATTAGAGTGACACCAGGTTGGCCGAAACCGTTTTCTCCTCGTAGTCGACGGAGATAACATCCGCATTGATGGTAGTGACAGTACCTCGGATTGTCCACTTTCCCAACCTCGTCGGGACGCTTCGGGTCCGACAATTTGATCTTGTCACCCTGCTTCAGTATCTCAAAGAGTTGTAGGGTGTCTTCATCGTTGAAAGAATAAACCTCCTTTGGCCTTGGTGCAAGTGGAGGCTTCTGGGTAGGTGTTGATGCACCTTTAGAGGCATTGACAGTCAACGCCTGTTTTCCCTTCGTCTCTCGTCCAGGGTTGTTGGCTGCAGGCCGTTTTCCCTTGTCCTCAAAGACAGGGAAACTAACTCCCAGAAGGCGAGCATTGGACGCCTTCTTTTCTGCTGCTTCGACTTCGATGATCAAGGAACTCCAGTCGGGAGGAGGAGTAGAGTTGAGCCAGAGTTTGACTGCAGGCAGCATGTTCATGCTGTAGGAGGAGAGGAGTGCATGTTCTGGCATGCCCGGGGACAGTCTGAAGCTGGCATATCGGAAGCGTTCGATGAATACTCGAACTGTTTCCTTCTCTTTCTGGCGTATCTCTATGAGGGACGCCATTGTCATGTCCTTCCCGCCATCGTAGAAACGGTCGAGGAAGAGACGCGTCAAGTCGTCGAAGGAAGATATAGAGTTATCGGGGAGGCTGCAGTACCAGTCATACGCCACTCCTTTCAGTGCCCCGACAAATATGCTGGTGAGTAGTGCGTCCTCCTTCGGGAGATATCTCGTTTGGGACTGAAAGTACGTCAGATAGCGACACAGAGAGTCCTTCCCATCGTACGGCGTCAATGTTTGTGGTTTATACTTAGGAGGATAAACCACTTTGTTCCATTCGAGGGGATAGGGTTGGGGGATCCCCATCTTTTGGCGCTCCTCTTGTCTGTTCTTGGACTCAAAGCGCTCGCGCAAGTCTATGATCATCTCCACCACGTCTTCCGTGGAGCTGGGAGTCGGGGAAGGTGGTACAGCCTGGAGTTGAGCATTTGATGGCTCCGACGTCCGAGGTGCTTCGCGGCGATCCGTATCCAAGGATACCCGTTGAAGGGGTACACTTGATTCTCCATTGGCCCCTGGGTCAGGACCGGTAGAAGGTGCCCTGGCCAAAGCTGATCGTATCTCAAATACTGCTTGAGTCAGTGTTTGCATGGAGGCAGAGAGGGTTTTGAGTCCTCCCTCCAGGGTATCCATGCGCTGGACGAGGTCTGCTGGCGGCACATCCGGCTCGGTATCACCCCTAGTCATGTATACTGTCATGACACGACTGGAGTCGGATGGGTCAGTTGAGGCTTCGCTTTCGGCCTCACTCTCTTGTAGGGAAGTTGCCTCTCCTGGAGCTTCGTCCTGGCTACCCCCAGCTATGTTTTGGAGGACACCCTCATCTTCGGAAGAAGTATCCGCGAGGGCCTGATTACCTCCAGTTCTGTCTTGGAGGACTTCTTTGTCTTCGAGACGCAGATCCACAGGGGCTAGCCTACCCCCAGCTACATCCGGGAGGCTGACTTCCACCCCAGCTGTGCTCTGGAGGACATCTTCGTATTCAGAAGGAGGATCAACAAGGGCTTGACTACCCCCAGCTTCCTCCAAGATCTTCTTTCTCCCCCGAGTGCCTTCAAACACTCCGGAGGGCGGGACAGTTGTCTTGGTTTTCCTCGGCTGGCTCTTGGACGAGGACGAGGAATTGCCAGTCGTCTTTCGGACTGACGAGGAGTTAGAGATTACGTTGCATGAAGCAACCTTTAGTTCTGGCTCCTCTTTTATTGACACCTTCTTTTCGAGGCGACGTCGGAGGGGTGTTGATGATTACAGCCGCTGGAACACCGACTGTCTTGGTAGAACTGCTGTCTTGCAACAGCAGTTCATGGTGACTACAGCACAAGTGTAGCCTGTGAGGGGCGCATTGTGCTTGTCAGTCGACTCTCCTGATCGGCGTTTGTGAGTGATTACGTTACGCAGATCGTTGGAGGAGAGTGCCACCTTCGTACCCCTATCAGGCGCATGGCAAGGCCAAGCGCCGGGGTGGTTAAGTAAATGCTGTGCCCCCTGATCCAACACCAAACAGGCGCTCAGATCAGTAGTGGGGGAACAACATTTACAGTGACTTAAACGAACCTCAGACGCACAACCAGTGGAGGCACGGGAGTTCAAGACCACAGGATTTGCCTTGCTCGACTTGGTTGCAAACGCAACAGATGCGCCCAAGTGAGACAAGGACTTTGAAGGTCGACTCATTTCCGGCGCAAAAGCACCCGAGTCGACCTTATACAGCTTACCATCCGCAGCGCACATGATTGTGAGCGCATGCTTCTGGTTTGCTGCCGGCATAGCACGTTTGAGGCGTATGGCCCGTGCTGCCTTGGACTTCTTCGTACCAGCCCGCTGGGGTGCATAGTACTCAGAATCCAAATTCTCCTCGCCACTACAGCGAGTGAGTCTGTCAAAGACAGAGACCTTCTGTGGCGCATCAGAGGTGATACGCAGGGCATTAGCTGCGCCCCTGCTCCGTCGACGCATCTTCCTCGCCTGAGAGGGAGATGGCTGGGGGATGTGGTCAGCCGCACGTTTCCCCGAGAGATGTGCTGCACCGGTGGGTGCATCTTGGTTGCTGAGGACTTCAGCGGGAAGGGAAGGCTGCTTTGGCGCATCCCCTTCAGTGGTGGTGCCGGAGGCGTCGACCTTGTGCACCTAGACTTGGCGAGTCTTCTTCGGCTTTGGCAGCCGCTTCGAAGGACTCGTACTGCCTTCGGAGATGAACTCCTCATACGCCTGTTGATTGAGGTGTACGACCAGCGTCTTGTGGGAGGAGCCCACCTTCACGTCGTCGGATTGCGACACAGCTTTCTCAGTAGAGGAGAAAGAG
The DNA here is from genome assembly GCA_029216955.1 of Iris pallida. Lineage (NCBI taxonomy): Eukaryota > Viridiplantae > Streptophyta > Magnoliopsida > Asparagales > Iridaceae > Iris > Iris pallida. The sequence goes on along the minus strand of JANAVB010010794.1, from coordinate 8,580,780 downwards.
GTCCCCAGCAGAGTCGCCAGCTTATTTGCCATTAAAATCTTTTGATTGTAAATTTCAATTACAAACAGAACAGTGTTACAATGTAGGACTTAGACGTAGTCCTAGGAGTACACTTTTGTTTATCTGGGTCCCTTGTGCCGATGGAGCGAGTGGTAATACGTTGACTCCGTTGACGATCTGACGACGGTTCTCGGTTCTCTGAAGGTCTGAGTTACTCTGGGTGCTGGAGCTTACGGAGAGGAAGAAGACGTTGAGTGTCTGTATCTGCCTCTCTGTATATGTATGTCGATGGTTATACGATGTGTGTGTTCATAAGAAGGAAGTGATCCCTCTATCTATAGCTTTACAGGCTGGCTGCTCATGTACGCATATGTAGGATGCGCCTGTACGCGGGGACGCCACATGGTGGTTGCTGATGGAGGCGCATGGGCGATGCGCTCTGATTGAGGAGTTGAACCCTTCCTGTTGCTGTCGTGGGCTGCGGCAGAGCTGACATGTAGCAATGGAGAGGATCTTTCGGTTGCTGAGATCTTGGATGATTAGTACCCCTTCATAGACTGAATCAAGTCAAAGGATGCGTGTCGTAGGTCCATGGCTCGAAGATCTCGGATTTGGTGGGGAGTGATCTGATAGGATGTGCCTGGGATTGGGCGCATGAGGAGGCTTTGGCTCGTAACCTTTAGGAGTCACGAACCAGTCGGGGCGCATGGCTTTTGAGGCGCATGCGGGGCTTCAGTAGTGACTTTACTTCTGTCTTTAGGGATCAGAGAAAAAGTCTGAGGCGCATGGCTTTTGAGACGCATGCAGAGATTTGGGCGCATGGCTGCGGAGGCGCATGCGAAATGGTTGGGCGGCCACGTGGCTTGTAACCGCCGGAGGGGAGCAATGATGTGCTGACGTCGGCGACGCTTCGTCTTCTAAAAAAGCTGCCAACTGTTCAATCCTCGGGGGACGTGCTGCCAACTCTGTCAGACTTCAGCATTTAATGTTCTTGACAGGTGATGGGCTGTCGAGTGGGCGCATCGATCGGCGTTCCACTAGGCGCATGGGGACGCATGGGGGTGCATCCTTATGAGGCGCTTGGAGCTGATGGGTACGTTAGTATGATGTGCGGTCTGGCCGGCGCATCCATTTTTCATGACACGTCTTTATGGGCTCGACTGTTACGTTCTTTGAGTGCTTTAAATAGCCGTTTTTTGACTTGGCCGAATTCGAAGCGTCAGGTTCATCACCATTTAATGCAAATTCATTTACACAGGATTCGGAGAGCCAGCCACTTGGTGCATGGGTTTGATTTGCCCGACCTATAAATAGTAGCATGGAGAGGGTTTGCTTCTCGTTCTCTCACGTCCTCCCGAAATGAACTTGTTTGCCCGAGCATATTCTGTTGATGAGATGCTCCCGAGGGTGAAAATGCGACGCATTGTCTTCATTGATGCACTTGAAGGTGACTGTTACATCCAAAAGTCGGAGTCGAGGGCTTCTGAGGCAGGCAGAAGGTGCCTGTTGCATCCAAAGATCGGGATGCTCGAGCCTCGTCTTTCTTATGCTGGAAGAGCCGCAGATCGGAATTGCGGTGCTCAGATCATCTTCCTTGGGCTTTAGGAGAGCTCCTCCTCCCGCTAGAGTGGGTGTTGCCCATTCTGGTTGGGTTGAAAGCTGCTCCTTTAGCCGCGGGTCGATTGCGGTGCTCTCATCTTCCTTGGTTTGAAGAGCTCTTCCTCCAGCTAGAGGGTTGATTGCCTACCCTCGTTCTACTCAATAAATGCTTCATTGGTCGAAGCATTTGATGGCGCATATGCTGACACTTCATGAGCGCCTGACTGAAAGGACGGCACATAACTGAGCTACTGAAGGGATGCACATAACTGAGCCACTGAAGGGATGCACATAACTGAGGATGCACATGACTGAGGATGCATATAACTGAGCTGCTGAAGAGATGTGCCTGGCTAAGAGCGCATGGCGAGATGCGCCTGTTTGAGAGCGCATGGTGATTGCTGCGCCTAGCTGTAGACTTAGGATCTTTTTTTTGTAGAAATTCTCCTTTGTATAGTTCTTTTTTAGACATGTAATAGACTTTTATGTGAATAAAAATCCTCTTTTAATGTCTATTCTTTTGCTTTGTTGTGCCAAGTACTTCATCTAAGCTCCCTGGCGCGTGTAATGTTTGGCGCATAGGATTTCTGGTCCTGAAATTCCATGCTTCTACAGCGTCGAACGTCGTCGAGCCCTCCTAGAACAACGTGGAGTACCAGCTGCGCCAAGAAGAATCGGTCTGGTTCGCGTCGGACGTCGTCGAGACCTCCTCGAACAAGGAGAAGTACCAGCGGCGCCGCTCTAATTTTACTGTCCATGCCATTGTCAGAAATTTTATTTTTTATCTAACAATTTAATATTTTGTTAATAAAGCTACATGTCATGGTGGTGGTGGTGAACTGAGAAAACCTACTTCTGAGGTCGGACGAATCATCTGCTCACATATTTTAAAAAAAAAATCTGTATTGCTCGGACGAAATTTTTTTTTACTTTTCTAATGATAATATTTTCGAAGAAAATATTTTTTTGGACGGAGAATGGTCATTCTCTTTACTTTTAACACGGAGAATGGCCATTCTCTTTGCTTTTAATACGACGAATGGACGGAGAATGGCCATTCTCTTTGCTTTTAACATGAAGAATGGAAATTCTCTTTGCTTTTAATACGGCGAATGGACGGAGAATGGCCATTCTCTTTGCTTTTAACGCGGAGAATGGCCATTAATATAATTAACCTACTATCCAAGAGAATTTTTCTTACATTACATTATGCATTACACTGGCATCGAATTCCTACTGATAGCATCGATGTACTATGGCAATAACAAAGGATGAACAGGCAGGATTACAATTTTGCTTCAGCAATAACAAGGGATGAACATACATGATTACATTATGCATTACACTGGCATCGAATTCATACTAATGGCATCGATGTAATAATTTTTTACAGAAAGCAAAACACATTACAATATGGTACATTTAGGACTGGAAATGTTCAAGTATCTCATATTTTTTTCACCAAATATTTACAGTATTTTTAATATCATTTACCAAAGTATATTTATTTAATGTTAAATCATGTTCAAGAAAATCTGAATATCATTTTATCAGGCTTCCACTGTATGGCTGTACAAAATTTCTTGCGAGTGTTTGAATATAATTAACCTACTATCCAAGAGAATTTTTATTACATTACATTATGCATTACACTGGCATCGAATTCATACTGATGGCATCGATGTACTGATGGCAATAACAAAGGATGAACCGACAGGATTACAATTTTGCTTCAGCAATAACAAGGGATGAACATGCAGGATTATAATTTTGCTTCAGAAATAACAAGGGATGAACAGGCAGGATTATATTATGTATTAAACTGGCATCGAATTCATACTAATGGCATCGATGTAATAATTTTTTACAAAAAGCAAAACACATTAAAATCAAATAAAGTTTTAGTGATCCCAGGAATGCATATGTAATAAGGCCATCTGTAAACCCTAGGAATGCACCCAAGACTCATAAAATCTGTAAAGGGCATCTGCAAATCAAAGGAATACACCAAAATATCAATATCATATGTGAAAGCCAACTGCAAATCAAATAAACGCTTCAACCAAAAAATTTTAATCAAATTAAGTATACTTCATTCCAAGTCCAATAAACTGCATAATCCACGTTACAGTAATCTGTCCAATCCACGTTAGTAATTCAACATAGAACCTGCATAATTCACAATACAATAATCCAAATAAATATCAGACCTACTATAAATTTAAGACCATATTACATTTTCCAAACAAATTACGAACTATGCACTTAGTACAAGCGAAAAGTTTAGTCTTACAATATTTTAAAAACAAAATTTAGTTACACCGCCAAGACCAACAAATATTCAGAACCATATTACAATTCAAATATTACTTCCAAATTAAAATAAAAGCTTCAAAACTCAAAAGATGAATCTTCATAGCCATCTCCATCTTCTTCTTCATCTTTTTTTTTTCTTCTTCTTCCTCGTCAAAATATCCTTCACCTACACCTTGAGGGACGGAATAAGAAAAATTATAGTCAGTATGGACTCACTGTATACGTAGAAATGACATCCAGTAACATAAATAGAAGTATCAAAGTGATGGCTAGCATTAAAGTGTCAATGTGCACAGTGTGTATTTTTACATAAGAGTTTGGGCTAGTCCCATTTACCTTCTTCACGAGGGAAGAGAAATCTTATTCTTGGTCAGCAAATTCAACCTCTATCTGGTTAATCTTATCCAGAATCAATTTCTGATTGTCGGATATAGTCTTCATCTCTTTGAAGACATTCTCAAAGTTTGCAGCAACAAAATTGTATAGATCATCAACCCTGTCCTTAGTATTTTTTATTCCATAAGTTGATGGTTTTCCAGATGTTGATGGTTTGCTTGCAGCTGCTGCCCGTTTTCCAAACATTCGAGTGAAGGTTAGTTTTCTCACGGGGCCTTTGTTTTTAATATAAACATCCCCTGCTAAGCTTGGGACAGAATGTTTACTAGCCATCGAGCATACAAATCCTCTGAAAGGGAGAGCTGTCCTTACAGTTGGTTTTTCTACGAGATGCATCATTCTACTGAACATGTAGGAACCTATATCCATCCTTTTTTTTCCATAAAATAAAGAAATTTTACTCTCTCGGGATGGATGGAAAACTCATGTCCAGTAAGGTTGAGTGTTTGAGATACGTAGACATGCAACAATTTATACAAAGTTTTTAACTGATCTTTGTATACATTTTGAGGGGTCATGGCACCCACTGATACACTTGTAATCTCATGAATTGCATCCCTCATGGAAACATTATCAATATCTTTCATATCAAACTCAGGAACTGGATCAAATCCATAAAATTCGTTGATGACAGCAGCATTTACCCTAATCAGTTTCCCTCTCAGAAACGCCAGTTGTTGATCCTCTTCTTTTTCTTTAATTTCAGCCGGAAGATTTGAGTAAAATTCTCTTACTATTGTTTGGAAGATTTTTTCAAGACATAATTTTTTCAGTTTTTTCCAATTGATAGAATTTTAATATATCCAGGAAAGCTTCGTCTTCGACATCATCCATCTTAATTGATCTTTCAGGCATAACAGCCTTTTTCTTGAAATATTTATTGTAAATCTTCTTAGATTTAGAGTCTTTAAAATTTTTTACCTCCTCTCCATCCTGGAACTTATTTGATGATTGCTATTCCACTTCATTTTCCTCTTCTGATAAGGATTTAAAATCCTCAGAGTACGCTGATGACTCTGTATCCGTTGCCACCTTAGCCTTCGCTTGAGTACGCCTTCGATCTTCATAAGTTGAGTCTTCCGACGACTCTGTATCGAAGATAGATTTTCCGGTCTTTGTCGAGCAATAAGTTTTTTTAGCCTTTTTTGCAGTTGGCTTGGCTGCCGCCTCCGCTTTCATCGTCGCTGCTGCAGCCGCTGCTTTCGCCTCTGCCCTTTCGGCCTCTGTCCTAGCGACCATAATCTTGGTTTTTGCCGCCCTTGCAAGTTCTGCCCTTCGGGCCTGTATCGCTTCCCTTTGTGGATTCTTCTCCTTCGGAGACGGTCGTTGTTTCTTCGGCGGCATTTGTCACGACCCGCACCCACTGTGAGGGTACGAGTACGTAACGACGCCCAGCCTACGCCGCAGTGTCGGCGGTAGAACGCTGTTCTAGGTCACTATCTAACCAACCAATCACGCAATTATATAATGTACTTGTCAATATATCAACTCCGAACGGAGGACAAGTATAAGATATCGTAACTCAATCACAGTCTAAGCACGATAAGATAACACAGAAGAAATAACTAAGAATGGAAGACAACTACTAAAATAACAACTCTCAACAATCTCAAATACTACACAAGTCTCAATCCACTACAACAAGTTTAACATAGAAAACATATGCTAGTCTACTAAACTAATTCCCGATCTCTCCTGAGTGTCGGGGCCAAAGGTAGCCATCCTGTCTCCGGGTCCATAATATGTAGGTAAGTGTCCTCAGGACAATCATATGTAAAATTTTCAACAGGTCCAGTCAGGACAGGAACGAGTACAACTCATCAAGAAATCCCAAGTAAATGACAGAGAACTATAAAGCAGTTATAAACAGTTTTATTGATGAATATGGCAGTTTATATTTAGGTTGTGGTATAAAGAAGCAGTAAGATACAAGAAAAGTAAAGTAACTAAAACAAGAGAAGAATGATGGCAATAAAGACTGCAAAATAAATCTAGCTAAACTAAGGTAACATAATAAGTCCAGATAGTAAATGTAAACAAGTGCAAAACCCAAGTAAATCCAGACAACATGAATCTGATACCAGGTGGTTCCAGTACAAGATGGGTCCGGTATGAGGTGAGTCCAGTTGGTGATCAAAGGTTCCAGTGTGAGTCCAGCCTATACTCTAACAGTGTGTTTTAAAATATCGGGATCGACATGTGAACGGCTGTAGGTAATACGGCACACCGCATACTCGGCCAAGTGTGGGATGGCTATCGTTTCAGTATAATTCCAAGGGAGTGGTTCCAGTATTTGGGTATGTTTACATGCCTATTCCAATATTTCTCCGTCCAGCAAGTACGAGTGAATCCATAATCCGACACAAAATAGTATAAGTTCAACCAGTACATGAATGGTTCCAGTAAATGATTCCAGGGTGGTTCCAGTAGGTGGTTCCAGTAAATGGTTCCAGTAGGTGGTTCCAGTAGGTGGTTCCAGAAATAGAGGCCAGACTTAAATAAGTGAGTGTCGCATAAAATAGATCCAGCAATATCAAATCGTGTTTGAAACAGAGAATTAGATAGAACTAGCTACAACTAAAATATAGTAAACGACAAGTAAATGGAAGAACTATCAGAGAATGTACTCGCCTGCTACTCTGAGAAGAGTAGTGTAATATCAGATGCCTGCACCAGAGTCACAATGTCCTAAACAGAGTAATACATGTTATAATATGTTTAAAACAAGGTAAATGATGTTTATGATGCAATCTACATGATTTTTAGACCAATCTAGGTCAAAGTCAACTCTAAGTCAAGCCTGGTCAAGTGTCTAGGTCAAACTAGGTCCAAGTCAAACTTGGTCAACTCTGGGTCGACCCAAGTCAACTACAATAGTCAAACTAGGTCAATCCTAGTCTAGTCAAGTCTCACTAGGCCTAACCAAGCCTAGACTAGCAAACACACATCAAAACTGGGCTATACAAGCCAACTACACATATTGACTGGTCATTCATGCCATAAACATAAGCTAGAAACCATAGGCTATAGGCCATAGGCAAAAAAAATATATATATATTAACATATAGTGATAAAGAAAGGATACATGTGCATGTGTGGGTATACATATATGTGTATGGTGTAGTGAAGGTATAGGCAATGTGCATGTGTGGCTTAGTGAAAGGGCAATTCAATTATCATCTATACATATATTCATGCATTCATTTAGTTCTATATGTCCATGCTTGTATAGATAGGATACTCACTATTGCATTTATAACTTGCATATATACACCACTCATTAACTTACTCTATCACATGCATTGTATACTACATTATATTTCATATCATTGTCTACCTACATGCATTCCTACATACTAGCATATATATACATTCATCCATGCATATGTATACACAAATTGTGTTAGCATCTAGTGTAGGTCCAAGGAATATGTGAAAGGGTTTCAATGTGTCAAGTGCTAGGTGTGTGTGTGCAATTGGAAAACAGGGTTGTAGATAGGGTTTTTCTCAGATTTTAGACAGTGCCTAATATCAATTAACAGTGCTAATGTGAGCCATGTGGTGTGTGTGTAACAGGGAATGGTTGAGGGGATGTGTGTGTATAGGGATGAACTTATGTGTTCATGTGGGTGAGTGTCAAGAGGGAATTCAGTTTTTAGTAGAGTGGTGTGTGTGTATATGTGTGTGTGTGTGATAGAAATCTCAAGAAAAGAACCTAATATAATGTGTAGTGTAATGTGTCAAGTGGCTCTAGAGTATATTATGTGATATAGTGTGTGGGTGAAATAGAGGACAGTGAGGTACATGAATATGGGGCTGTCCTCATATTGTGTGAGTGTGTATAGGAAAAATAGGGTGTCAATGAGGAATGTGGCATGGTGTAGATAAGTGTGTGTTTGTGTAGAGGGTATATTATGTGACAGTGAACTATCTTAGATTTAGGAACCTACATGACAGTGAACAATTCGATTTCAGGCATGAGGATCAAATGACAGTTTAAACAATGGATTAACCACAAATGGACTGAAATAACAATGTAGTGGACTGAGACATCCCAAATTCGATTGATATCCCATTGTGGCTTAGCAACCTAGGACAGAACATTAAGGCAACCTAATACACATGTATAGGAATTAATCTAGGTGATTAAACATCAGGAAAAAGTAGTTTAAATAACCCAAAATCAGAAAATGAGAAAAACAGTGAAACATTGACTCTGTGTACCATATTAGTGAAGTGCATACCCTAGAATCAGTGAATACCAACCTGTATACATGAGTGACCCTGTGACAGTGTTAGGGAATTTGATTCTCAGGTTTAGGAATCAGAAAAACCAGTGATTAAGGAATGAAACCCATCTACATTGCAGGAATTCAAAACAGTTAGTATATAACAGTTAATCATAAATCAGTCCAACCCCATCGAACCCATTTCAAATGTTCAAATTCCAATTCACTATTGCAAAACCCAATCTAACTTGAAAATCCGATTTAGCAGTATCCATTACACATGTAGGAATCAGTTTAGTGATTTAAAACAACATTTTAATCAGATTAAAAAGAAAATCAATTCAGGATTTTCGAAATAAATACATGGTATCAGTGATATTTGGGAAATATAAAATTCGAACTCAAATCGTGTTAATATACCAATTTATAGGTTGGTAACTAATCTAGCACATCCATACGTGTTGTAACATGTGGTTTCGTGTCCAAACAATCAGACACGAAGTGTCCAGACACCTCGAGCACACACAGACACACACGAGCACACCAAGTGTCGTGCAGGCGTGTCACAGAGTCGTGTGCATGACACACGACACGTGACACATCGTGCTTGTGTCCAGACACTCGCCAGGGATAGGGGAGCGTGTCCCACTGCCTGCGCCGTGTCCATGAAACTCGTGGTGTCATGTCGAACCGCATATCAGCGTGTGTTTGCACGCCTAATCGACAGCTCGCGCGTGTCCCGTACGACCTGTACGGAGAGGATTTATCCTCGCACACAAAACGAGATGCTCCCAAATATTGGGAGCATGGTGGCAGTCACTGCCCCAACACTCACATAAAATTTGGTGTATCTACGTGTCCTGTGTCGGGAGAAATAGACCCCGTGATGCAGGACACAGTGCACAGTGCACGGACAGCGTGTTCGTGTCCTCGTGTGGACACGACACGACTCTAAAATCAGGAAAAAATCACAGAAATCAATAAGCAAACCCTAGATCTAGGATTCTATTCAAATAGATTTGCAAAATTTGCAAATCGAATCGGTTCAGATATTTCGTCGAACACCTAGCCTATAGGTTCGATACGTGTCCGATACGGACACGAAACCTAAAGCAAATGACACGAAATTCCTCCAGAAATTAGAGGACACCTATTCCTAAACCATCATGCAAAGAAATCACAAAAATAATGCAATTTAAAGGGTTTTACCTATAGGTGCAAATTGCATGGAAAAGCTCCAAATGGGGGGTGTTCCTCTTGATGGCCAAATGCTCCAAATGAGCCCAAAACTGAAATAGCTCTCCACCAACAGTCCATAAACTTAAATTAGAACCCAATGCAAAAGACTAGGATGAAAAAGGAGATCAAATGAATAAAATGAGAATTTTTGGAAGGGGGAAACTTACCTTTCTTTTCTCCAAGTGTTGGAATGATAAAAAAGAGGCAAGCCCTAATGAACAAGTGTTTATATAGGGTGGGGATCCCTATGTGGCTGTTCATAAGCTCAAAAATTAGGGTTAGGGTTCACTAAATGGCCCATGGGCTTAAGTCATGATCAATTAAATAATTAAGCCATAAGTCATTTCATGAAACCATAAGCCATGACTTAAATTCACTAAACCAAATCCCCTCATTGTAAAACTATTCTCTAATGACTAAAATAGGTTAACTCAAGTTAGACTAGGGTCACCATGGCTAGGGTTAGCTTCTAGGCTAGTCCACTAGGTCTCAACAAGTCAAAGTCAAACTAGAATTCACCAATTCAACAAATCACCAAATAATTCAAATAAGTCAAAATGACCAAATTACCCCTAGGCTAAAAATGATAATTAAGTCATCCTAATGACATGGTTAGGCTCTAGGTCATGCAGTCTCTCAGGTTTCACAGGCAACACATCAAAATTACAAGTCATGACTTAAACCTGTTTTTAAATAGTTTAAAAATTATTAAAAATCACTAAAAAATTATAATGTGAATCAAATATCAATAATTAATAATTATAATTACAAAATTTCAAAATTACCCTCATCTGGAAAACTGGGTGTTACAGCATTTTGATTAGAAGAGGGTTTGGGAGAGGGTTTGGGAGAACGAAGAGGGTTTGAGAGAAGAAGAGGGAAAATTCGACCGTCTTTATATGACCTTGGGAAGTGGAAAAAATTAGAATAGTTTTGAGTCTTAAATTAAATTTATTATTATTATTACTAGTATAAGACGGTCGAATTTATTACTATTAAATTTTAAAAACTACTTTCCAAAATTATATTTATTACTATTATTACTAGTATATATCCATGTGAAATGACTACATAAACCTTTGGGATTTTAAGACCCTAATTTTAAAAACTACTTTCCAAAATTAAATTTATTATTATTATTAATAGTATATATCCTCGTGTTCCGTATAAATTATTGAAAAATTTGGCACAAAAAACGGATGTATCGATACATCCCAAATATGGACCATTGTAATTTAACAAGGAGAATGTCATTCTTCGTTTCAAACTAAACAGAGAATAGCATTCTCAATCGTTTTAATACTGGGAACGGCATTCTCCGTGTATATTCAACACGGAGAATATCATTTTCTGTTTCAAATGAAACAGAGAATATCATTCTCCGTTTAAATTAAAACAGAGAATGAACATTCTAATGTATTTTTAACACTGGGAATGTTATTCTTCGTTTAAATTAAAACGGAGAATGAACATTCTATTTTGTTTTTGACAACATATTTAAGAATGTGAAGTTTCTAATCTCAACATTTCTATTTTTCAAATATTTGATTAAATTTTTGAACGTATTTTTTTTGCATTGAGCCGTTATATACTCGTATTTTTGCCATCCCGAATATTTCACGTTTGACGACTTGGTAAGAAGACTATGTACTTGAAAAGAGTAAAATTGAAACCCACAAAGTTGTCCTCTAGTTTACTTTGTAATCATATTTAAGATGGATTTGACGGCAAGATTGACGCTGGCAGCATAATCAATTCTATGACGTAATAAGTCATTGATGGGGATATCGTCGCTGATATATGGATTTGACGTAATAAGATTTGTTAATTGAAAAATAGATAAAGTAGTTAGTCGCTTGTAGCCGAAACCAAATTGAGTTAACAAAATATTATGTTGCATTAAATTCCAGCTTCGTCGCCGGAACATTCTCCGGCGAAGGATACAAGAGGAGGAAAAAAACTGTAAAAAACTAAAAAAAATAGAAAAATAAGGGGTCTACCCCTCACTAGCCTCGCGGAGGATCTCCGTAAAGTCCTGCAGGGTGCGCACACCCGCCCTATGGCACAGGCGGCACAACCCTTCCTTCTTCTCCAGAGAAGTCCGTTCCTTCGGAGTGATCGGCAACATGTCAAAGTTGGACGCCGGATGAAGAGGTCGAGCGATGACCTCCATTGACAACCTGCAGGAGGTCAGGAAGTCTGCAGCCTCTGCCAGCCAGTCATGGGCCGGAGGCGGCACAGAGGGTGCTCCATGGGGAGAGGCTCGGCGACGACTGGAAGAAGACTCTGAACATGGTTCCCAACCAGATGATCCTTTTGGAGCTATGTTAAATGTGCAACCTAGTCAAATGAATGGGGACCCCTATGTATATATATACACGTTCCTAACCGACTCTTCTTATTCCTTATTGGAAGTTGGGGATATTCAATTTCTTATTCCTTATTGGAAGTTGGGGATATTCAATGACCTCCAGTAACTCTTCTTATTCCAAGCTTAGTTGGTTGTATTGTTTGGCTTTTACATAGAAGGCCTAGGTTCGAGTCTGGTGTGTGGGTTCTGTATAATTTTTCTATTGTTAACATTTCTTGGGTGCTATTATATGCTTTTAACTTAGTATGGAACAATTTGGGACGGGTAATGGCCATTCTTCGTTCCTCTAACACGGAGAATGGTAAATGTAGGACGGAAAATGGTACATATAAGACGGAGAATGGTACATTTAGGACGGAGAATGGTACATTTAGGACGGAGAATGGTACATTTGAGACTGTTCTGTAGGGTTGTGAATTTTAAATAGTTTGGCTGTTTAGTTTAGTTTTAAATATATATATAATTTGGTTTTGAAGGCTGGTGAAGATGAATAGTTTGGCTGTTTGGCTGTATAAATAGATTTTAAAGGGTTGTGAAAAAGAAACCAATATTTTCGTATCGATCACCATTAATTATGGTGAATGGCACTGATACCACTAATATGAGTAGAATTTGTACCGCCATAATTCATCTTGAAGAAGGTAAAATCTGTGTTGGGAAATGTCGAAATCTCTTGGATATGATTACACTGAGATGTTGTATTAATGTTAAGATACTGATATCATATCATCCACTATATAATGAGGTTTCAAAACGGCTCAGAAGTGAGCCGTCTTAGGCGTCATTATATCACAGTCCATTTTATTTAAAAAAATTAATCATGTAAAAAAATTATTGACAAAAGTAAAATTTTGTCAAAATGGAGAATCGAACTCAAAAAAAATACCTTGCACCTTAACCAAATGAGTTAGAAGCGTATTTAACTATAATTGGATAAAATTCATATTATACGTTTTTATATCTATCTATTCTTCTATTCTACTATATAATAAGAAAAGTTGGTGGTGAAACTTTTAAATTCCTAAAATACCCTTGAGTATTTATAAACATGATGTTATTAAGGAATAAAGTTTGCATGCAAGTTTCATTTTTCCATATAATTTTATGTTCCAATGGTAATAGATTTTATTTTTCATTACCATTTTCTAAAGGTTATTAGTCTCAATAGAAAATAAAAATTAAAAAAAAATTGTACTTCGAATCTCTTGACATATAAATAGTCACCTGAAAAAGACGAAAAGATGACAACTGACTTTATAATATTCTAATTAAAATACGTACAAAGTACGTATATGTAGACTAGTAAAAAATATAAAGAAATGCATGCATGCATGCATGCTAATATTTTTACCATTCACCCCAGGAATGATTGATGATATCTAAATCACTATACAACTCGTATCCAGGTTCCCCTGGGATTACATCATCAAAGGGTCGTTTAAACGTCTGTATTAAATCACAAATTTTCCTGAGGTCGTCGTCGAAGTGCACGTTGAAACACCCATGTATGTCGAGTACGCGAAGACCCTTGCAGTTGCATATGATAGATTGCAGTGTGTCTCCATTGAACATGCCGAATCCCATCTGTAGGTGCTCGAGACGCGACATCGAATCAGCCACGGCCTTTCCCTCCGTCTCGTTCTGCGTGTTCAGCACGAATCTGTTCCTGAGCATAAAATATGGAGGGGGCATGTTCCTCCTCAGCTTGACCAGACGGTGGCAATACTTTTCGGCAAAAAATATTCCAGTCGACGTGATATAAAGGCAGTAGCTAATGTCGAGTTCTTCCAGCACCGGGAGAAACTCCAAGTGTCTCACGAAAGTTTCATCACTCACGTCGCACTTCTGAATGCGCAGCACCCTTAGAAATTTCCCACTGTATTATAAAAATAGGAAAAATCAATAGAAATTAACAAAAGTATACGTAAAATTTTGTAATAGAAAAAATAAAGTATTAGAATAAGACCAAATAAAATTTTGCACATGTCTTAAACATGCAAAATGGAAGGCTGCTTCGTCGAGCTTGTACGCGGAGAAGGACCGTAGATATCCCCCACTGCGAGCCACGAGCTTCTTTACGGTCAAACTAATCTCAGCGGTTTGCTGGGTCCTCCGGCACCACTGTACCAAGTCGACGTTAGACCAATAGTCTAAGGGACCGTTGAGCGCCTTCCACCACGAACGGCAAACTGGGGCCACGTTGTACATTACCTCGTCCGCCGACATCTCCGACAGTACCAGTATCATCGAGAGAATCTCGGTAGGGATGACGGCCCATCCGCTGCAGTTGATCTTGCTCTTGCTCTTCTCCATTGCGACTGTTCTTCTTCTTCTTCTCTCCTTTGTTTCTCTCTAGTCGGATGGGTTCTTTTCTTTGGAAAAGGTTATTTAACCCCTCGTTTCGGGGGTGTAACCCGCTCGTGGAGGGGTGTGACCGAACAAGGCACGAATCTATTAGGAAATAACGGTAATGCCATTGTATTAATATTAGCAATTAGTCGTTTGGGCTCCCAACATATTTGGGTGATGCCATCTCCCATTATGTGGCATCTGGCATGGCAGATGACATAACAGCTGACATGGTAAACTTTAACCCCAAAAATTAATTACCTAAATTTTTTTAATGTTAATGTTAATGTCATTATTAATATTAATATTAATATTAATATTAATGTTAATGCTAATGCTAATGTTAATATTAATGTCAATGTTAATATTAATATTAATGTTAATATTAATGTTAATATTAATTAATGTTAATTTAATATTAAATTATTTATTTACTATTAATGTTAATTTTAATATTAATTTTATTGTTAAATTTTGCCATGTCAGCTGTCATGTTAGCAACCATGTCATATACCACATAATGGAAGATAGTATCATCCAAATTTTTTGGGAGCCAAATAGCATTTTCGTAATATTAGTTTCAATTATATAGTAAATTTTAAATTAACAGAAAAGCCAATGTAGATTTAATATTAATGCTACTGTTAAATTTTTCCGATCATACCTCGATACTTACGAATGTCGAACGAGATACTGTCTTCATCATTATCAAGTTTTGTCGTTGTTGCCATATGAGTCTCCATTGACTTGGATGAGTCAACTGTTGGGAACCCTTTGTCACACCCCGATCCGGGAAATTGCTCGCCCTCGCTAGATTTCACCCGAATCATCATCATCGCTGGGGCGTGATGCCGCACGAGCCTGGAGTTGTGCTCGTGCAAGGCAAGATAACAGATTCACAGTAATGTTTATAGCTCAAATTTATAACATAAGCAGCGGAAGGAAAATGTAGTATACAACAAGAATCCCTTTTATTGATAATGAACTGAAGGTTACAATGGCTCTGAATAGCCCAACTTTACATGACAATTGGCTACAACGCTCATGATCTCTCTAGCTCACAAAGGATTACATTGTTCCATACATTATGCCTCTTTATAGCGAACAAGTAGTCTTCGGCTGAACATCTCCATGTCGTAAGTCCGAACGCCAATGCGGTAGCTCCTCTTGAACGCTAAGGACTCTGTCACGACCGGTCCCAATTTCTTGGGTCGAATCGGATCATGCCCAGCCTGTACCGTTGTTGAGACGGCGGCAGTAAGCTGTATCACTCATGCAGGTAATCAACAACACAAATTCTAATTGCCACAACTTTAATAATTCGAATAGTTTAAAACTTTTTACAACAAAATAAAAGATACATCTGAAATACATTGTTTTCCACAAACATCATGAATTATAAAAGAAGAAGAAAATCTAGGCAACCAGCTCATCAGTCTCGAGATCATCGTCCTCTAGTTGGGATCTCGGGAAAAATATCGCGGAATAAAGCATCATCATTGATACCTAAAAATGTTGGGTCTCCAGTCAGGAGGGAGCAAAGTACAATTCATGCTAATTTGACAATTAAAATAATAATAGAATCATGCACTTTTAAACAATTTAGAAATGAACAGTTTTCTAACAGTAAAAATATTGTGATGTGAATAGGCAATGAATATGACCGGCTTGGGTTGTACAGTGAATGATATGGCTTATCCCCGTGTGTATGAGGGGTAAGCTAATACAGTTGTTACAGTAATTTGGATGTGGTCATACACATTACACTACTCTCCCAGTCCCCAAACAGTTACAGTAGTTACAGTCAGTGCTCTCAGAGAGAGTTCCGTGTTGCTTCGTGGTTTAAACTTGCAATAAAACGATTATTAAATAATTGTAAACTAACACAAAATGTACTTGCCTCAAAATGGACTGGACTTGAAGGGATGAAGACTTCGAGATGGGATTAGACTTGTCCTCGAAATCCTACATTCGAGAAGTTGACTCAGAATCCAGGGTTACCAAGCTAACTATGCTAGTTGAAATCTTTAATTGTGTCCTAATAAATTTTAAATCTTTATTTATTAAACACGAACAAAAACGTGATTATCGGTGCGTTGTAATTAATAACGAGGGAAAGATCATTTAAACTTGTATTTTGGAAAAACTCGTCGTTACCAATTTAATTTGATTAAAACTTTGTATTTTCGTAATTATACATATAAAACTAAATTTTTTATTTAATGAGAAAAACATGATTGTTATTTAAATATTAAAAACTTGTAAATTTAAATGTGAGAAAAACTTGATTAATTTTCTATATCAAAATAATTATTTATTTGATTTACGCGTACGCTAAAATAACTCGCAAAACCAGAAAAATCAACAGAAAACCTACGCTACTAAATTACAGGTCACAGAGCCAAAAGACCAGTTGGGCTTATGCCCATTACAATTTATTTACAAAAATTAAAATAAGACGAAACAGTTGTTAGTTCTAAAATCTTCCTACAATTTAATTATGAATAAATTAAATAATAATAAAAATAAATTAAATATTAATGAGTCTCAGATATTGGTCCAATCTTCATATAGGCTAATGCCTCAACGTCCAGCGAAGCCGATTTCGTTTGCACTTAGCCAGGGCCCATTGACCAATACGGTCGTCGCCCAAAATCCAAAATATTAATATTTTTCGAAATCCATTTAAAAATACAATTAAATTTTATGGAAAATCCGGCAGCATTTCCTCTATTTTTGGTCAACCCAAAAACTGGGAAAGTGTGCCAATATTTTCCTGCAAATTCCAAACCAGGGAATCCCAAAAAATATATATAGAAATAACCACAATCATTCTCAATATTAATTCGGAACGACCCGAAACGAATTCGGGAGTCCGAAACCAACCCAAAAACATCACAGCAAAATTCGGAAAAGTATCCGAAAAACCAAATTATCCAAAAATCCATTTCCGAACGTTTCGGAAAAGCAAAACAAACCAACAGAAACTTTCCCGAAGGTTTCACGGGAAATCCCGAAAACAACGTAACCCAAAAATCGAATTCCCGAAGGAGATTCGTGGACCAATTCTCATTATTGACACGGGAGGGACGAACTACTGTGACTATCCAGAGTTTTACCCAATCGACGGAATCCGAAGGGTTGCCTCGGACTCGGGATACGCGAATCCGCGAAGATGAACTCGAAAACCCGCGAACAGCGCTGGACAGGGGCTGTCCAGAACAGCAGAGCACGGCTCGGGGTGCGCCGGGGAGAACAGCGTGCGGGGTACGAGGCTAGGGCACGGCCGGGTCGGCAGCGCTGGGCGGCCGGGAAACGGGCGGCCAGAAAGGGCACCGGGGGTGCGCGGGCCGCGGGCGGCCAGGTCGGGGTCCGGCGGACGCGGCGTTGGGCGCGGGGCCACGCTGGGAAACGCGCCGGGGGAGCGGGGCGGCCGGGAAGCCGAGGGCGGAGTCACGCGGAGTCGGGGCCGGATGGCCGAGAGGGCTCGGGTGGGTTTTGCTTAGGAGAAAGGAGAAAGAGGAATAGTGAGTTGGTGGTGGTGGGATGGTGTTTAGGAGAATGGGGAAAAGTTTTGTGCTGGTGTTGGTGAGGAAAGGTGTTCTGGAGTGATAAGGAGTGGTGGTGGTGGTATTATTAAGGGGAAGGAGAAAATAACGTGTGGAGTAGAGAAATAAATGGAAGAAGGAATAGGGAGGGGAACGGCCAAGTCCGTTCGTGGAAGAAGAAACGAGGGGTGGTGGTCCTTTATGTGCTGGTGGTGGGAAATGGTTAATAAGAAGAGTGTGGAGAAGAGGAAACGTGCTGGAAAGAAGGGGAAAAAGCCTGGTCAGGCCAAAAGTCATATACATATATATATATTTTTTTTATAAAAGAATAATTATTAAAATTTAAATATATAAACAGAAATTAAAAATGAAGAGATTGGTTTAGGAAATCGGGATCAGGGTTTCGGGAACTGGTCCGGACACGGGTCAGGTCAGCAATCAAAAGCCATTTTATTGTTTTCGAAATTAATTTTTAAAACCCATAAATAATACTAATAACAATAGTAATAATATCATAATATTAATAATAGATCACACTACAAAACTGGGTTTCACAATCTTCCCTCCTTAGAAAATTTCGTCCTCGAAATTTAAAGGATAGGATTAGGAGTAAACTCAAATCAAACAGGTACGGGTACTACGCCCGTAACTCAGGTCCAACAATAAGAAATTTCAAGGCAGTCGTGGATGAGACGGTTTAGGGACAAGTTTCATTTATGATATCATCCATGCAAAAAAATACAAAAGCGAACCAAAGTACACGAGGTTGATTAGACCATCATGCACCGGTCCTGATTAGACAATATATTAGTGGGTGCACCCAATAAAATACTGTCATGATCAAGCTTGATAAAGAAATAGCTTGCAAAACTAGGCTAACTTAGCAGCATCAGTCAAGTTTAGAATGAAAAGATAAGAAATAGGAGTTATGTGATGGCTCAAATTTTCTGATCTTCTTCTCACCTCTGACTACGTTTGCTACTGGTTTCTCTGGCACTGAAAGGTTGAGTCCAATCTTCAGCTCTGAATTATCTAAAATGTGACTCGGATCCGAAATGTAGCGTCTGAGCTGTGATACGTAGAAGACGTTGTGCACACTCTCAAGATTAGCTGGTAGAGCTAACCGGTACGCTACTATACCAACTTGTCTTAAAACTTCAAATGGCCTGAAGTACCTGGCCTCAATTTTCCAGCTCCGTCAAAACTGATCATTCCTCTGGTAGGAGAAAACTTCACAAAAATGCTATCTTCTTTTTCAAACTCCACTGGTCGACGACTACTATCAACCCAATGCTTCTGTCTGTCTTGGGCAATCCTGAGCTTACATTCACCTTCTCTATTGCGTCAGTCACCATCTCTGGACCCAGCAGTACTCTTTTTTCTACGTCGTCCCATACAAGTGGTGTACGACAATGACGTCCAATGAGAGCTTCAAATAGGGTCATACCAATTCCAGCTTGGTAGCTATTGTTGTAAGAGAACTCCACCAAATGCAATTGGTCTTCCCAAGACCCTCCAAATTCTAAGACGCAAAATCTCAATATATCTTCAAGCGTCTGGATTGACCTCTCTGATTGCTCGTCCCTCGGTACTCCATAAATCTGGTAAATATGCCGCATGTACAATGCCTCGAACTTCTCCGTGGATAGATCAACCTTGAAGGGGATAAAGTAAACTAACTTAGTCAGTCGGTCCACAATAATCCAAATGGTGTTCTTCCCTCCTTGGAAACGAGGCAGTCCTGACACGAAGTCCATTGTGATGTGCTCCCATTTCTACTCCGAGATATCAAGCGGCTGCAATAGTCCTGCTGGTCTCTGTCTGCTAGCTTTTACTTGTTGACAAATTAAACATCTAGCCACATACCTGGATACGTCTTTCTTCATTCCAAACTACCAAATAATGGTACGCATATCCCGATACATCTTGTTAGCTCCAGGATGTATGGAATATTGCGATTGGTGTGCTTCCTTCATCAGCTCGTTCCTCAGTTCGCCAGATGCTACGCAGAGCCTCATACCATTCTTCAGTGCTCCATCGCTGGCGATTGAGAAACCCTCAAGTGTTCCTGCCAACACTTGATCTCTAAGTTTGTAAAGTGTCTCGTCTTGAAACTGCGTCTCCTTAATTTTGCCCATCAGACTCGAGCTCACTTACAACTTCATCACCAATGAATCAGTATCCAGCTCTTTCCTTCCAGACAGTATAATCTCCGGTCCAAGCTTCTCGATGTCCTCTAGCAGGTGCCGTTCCTTGGTCAAAAATATCGCCATAGGGTATCGACTAAGTGCATCTGCGACCACATTAGCCTTACCCGGGTAGTACTGTAGATCGATGTCAAAATCCTTCATCAGCTCCAGCCATCTTCTTTGCCTCATGTTCAGCTCCTTCTGAGTGAAAACATACTTCAGACTTTTGTGGTCTGTATATATTTCCACTCTCTCTCCATATAGATAATGCTTCCATAGCTTCAAAGCAAAGATGACTGCCGCAAGCTCCAGATCATGTGTGGGATAGTTCTTCTCATGAGTCCGTAATTGCCTAGATGCATAAGCAATCACTTTTCTATGTTGTTGAAGAACGCAACCCAGTCCTTTACCTGAGGTATCAATGTAGATTGAGAAACCACCAGTTCCTGCTGGTAGCGCAAGGATTGGTATAATGGTAAGTCTCTTCTTCAGCTCCTCAAATGAATGCCTGACAATCTTCCGTTCAGATGAACTCTTTATTCTTTCGAGTGAGCTTCGCCATCGGCTCAGCAATTCTGGCAAAATCCTTCACGAACTTCCGGTAGTAGCCAGCTAAGCCCAAGAAACTCCTAATTTCAGCAACTGAGCTTGGGGTAGACCACTTCTCAACGGCGGCTATCTTCTTCGGATCCACCGAAATTCTTTCTCCTGTGACAACATGGCCAAGAAAATTCCACCTTATCTAGAAAGAATTCACATTTGGAAAGCTTACCATACAGCTTCTCCTTCCTCAAAGTTTCCAGAACTTTCCTGAGGTGCTCTTCGTGCTCCTCTTCCGTCTCTGAATAGATCAGAATGTCATCGATGAAGATAACGACAATTTGATCTAGGTATTCATGGAAAACCTTGTTCATAAGATTCATGAACATCGCAGGAGCATTCGTCAGTCCAAACGGCATGACCAAGAATTCAAACTACCCATACTTGGTGTTGAATGCCGTCTTGGGAATATCTTCCTTTCTGACCCTGATCTGATGGTAGTCAGATCTAAGATCAATCTTCGAAAACACCTTGGCTCCGCTCAATAGGTCATCGATCCGGGACAGAGGGTACTTGTTCTTGATGGTGATATTGTTCAGCGCCCGGTAGTCGATGCACATCCGTACTGTTCCGTCCTTCTTGGACACAAACAAGACAGGTGCTCCCCAGGGTGAAGCTCCGCCTCGAATAAATCCCAGAGCCTTCAGTTCATTGATCTGGTCCTTCATCTCCTTGACCTCCTTCGGGTTGACTCTGTAGCATCCCTTAGAAATAGGGAGAAAGCCGGGGACTAGGTCAATGGTGAACTCTATATCTCGATCTGGGGGGTAATCCGGGAAGACTATCAGGGAAGACATCTGTAGTGTCCCGACCCGCAAGATGCCTTATGATGGATGGTTGGTTCGATGAAGCCTTGTTGGACTTGGGATTATGCGAAGGATCGCTTGGAAGACTATGCGATCATGGCGGGAATCGTCCTATGAATGTGAGTAGTGTTGAACCCTTCAAAGATCCTTTAGCTCTACGCTTAAAATAAGGATAGTATGCTATGTTTCTTGTTGAATTGCTCAATAACACCTTGCATGAAATTTGGAAAGATAATGAAAGATAATAATCACATGAATGTAAACTGTCGTGGCTAAATGAATTGTATGCTTGTACGCTGTTGCGATGAATTACATGACAGGTGAAGGCAAAGTCCCAAATACTTGGACAGTGAGTATATCGAGCTTTGGCTCAATGAATAGATGGCAAAACAGATGTTAAGACCCAAGAACTGGGCAGTGAGTATGCTTAATTTGCATTCGAATGAATGTATGCTAAATAGATGCTAAGTCCCAAGATTAGGCGGTAAGTACATTGAGTTGGTTGGAAAGATATGGCAAAAGAGATTGGAAAACAACATTCTATTATCCTGTGCCGATGTAGAATGTTGGTTTCACTAAGACCCTGGATGGACAGATGATAATGTGAGCATTGGCTCAAGGCAAGATGGCTAGATGGCAAGATGGATGAGAATGATGATTTTGCTTGGTTTTCCTTATCATGCATTATATGTTTTCTTCTTAGATAAGTTGCATATAGTTGCATGGTCATGGACAACTTGTCGACAAGGTGTAGTTCCTCGAACGGTATTTCCTGGGCCATGGAACCCGGTTCGTCCTAGGAGGAACAAGGATGGTGTCGATGTACTGACATCGGGATTGCAGGACTTGCAGTGGGGGCTTGCTACCGCCCACTGAAAGGACGCTGAAATCCCATGGTGCTGAAGTAGTAGCACGGTGTTTCGGAAACCTCCCATGGATTCGCACCCCATTTGGAGTTAGCCGTTCACCAGAAGATGATCCAAGATGGCGTGTCGCCAGTGACCTTCATATAGATAGGTCAGGTGCTAATGATGTCTTATGCAGGCAGAGTAAGTTATTACTCAAATACAGGAAAGGATGTCGGCTGTTGGTAAGAATCACCTGAACGGTGATATTCATATTGAATCATGATATTGTTCCTAACAATGTCTTGTGCAGGCAGAGTAAGTATTATAAATATACAGGGATGGCTACACGACCGTGGGTAAGAATCACCAAAGGGTGATAACTGCATGCTTTAAAATTATGTTGGCTATGAGATTTGCATGCTTTACTTCTTGTCGGCTATAACATAAAATTGACCCTAAGGCAACGAGAAAGACCACTGTTAATAATGTGCTATAACATGATTACTTAGTGTTGTCTTCTTAGGTGAGTTGGGCCAGCACCGCTCGCCAGTACATTGATGATGTACTGACCCACGTTGTGGGCAATATTACAGGTGTTTGCTTGGGGAAAATCTTGTGAATCAGTGCTTGGCATCGATGAATCGGATGGGTGTGCAGAAGCTCTTCTTGCAAGACGATGTCTTCTGCTATACGGGACATAATGTATGGAACATGGGAACTCAGTCATACCAGTGAGATTGTAGCCATATTGGCAAGTTCATTGTAAAGAAGTCGGTATATTCATTGTAGCCTAAAGGGCAAGTGTATACATTCAGTTGGCTATACTAAAAGTCTTATAAACAGTTGTAAACTCTGTATTCCGCTGTGAGTCTTGTAAACAGTTGTAAACTCTGTATTATGCTGCAAGTCTTGTAATCTATTTTGATTATCAATAAAGAGATACATTTCTATATAAATTGTGTGATTTTAATTTATCTGCTTGGTTCCGCTGCGTTGTCGATGTTTTCTGAGAATTACCAGGAACTGTAATGGTTTTGCCTTGTACAAGTGCAATCTAGACTTGTACGGCATCACGCCCAGTGGCTTATTTTCGATCCTCCCGGATCGGGGCGTGACATAATGGTATCAGAGCACGGCTTTACGTCCTTGGATTCCTATTCGATTTGTTTCGAATCAATGTTGCTACTAAGATGATTCTAAGCTGCTTCCGCGATGATTCAAAGATTGCTTCCGCGATTATTCAAAGTTGCTTCCACGGTGAATCAAAGTTGCTTCCGCGAATACTCAAAGTTGCTTCCGCGATGAAATCAAAGTTGCCTCTATGATGACTCATAGTGCTTCTGCGATTATTCTGTGTTGCTTCCAAACTATTCTATGTTGTACCCTTGACTGAAAGTCCGTTGATCATTCTAACCTCTCACTGGGTGTTCCATACAATAAGTCTAAATATGTAGGCTGTGATATGTGTGCTTTGTTGAATTTCTAAAAGATACCAAAAAGAATAACAATGATGCGATACGTAAGTTTGTGATGTACGCTGGATGTCTTATGTGTGGGATTCTTTGAATCGATTGTTATGCAGCAATCGACAGTGGGTGATGGCATAGTATGTTGGAACAGAATGTGCATGGATTTCAGTGAATGGGAATCGACAGAATCTGGAGGCGATATTTGTGGTCAGCATAACCACTACAGGATGGATAGTCCATGTTGGATGTCGGTTTGGTGCGAAGGAATATTGTGTTTGGAATGGCTTGAGCTCTGGATGGTATATTACATATACCCTTGTCGTGATAAGACGTCCCTTGACCCTTGATGTGTCTATGATTTTGTGATTGCTTTACCTATAAGGTAGTGGGTGGTATCGAATCGTAGCTGAGCTTACGATTGATACATGTTGGCTAGGCGTGTTCCTTGATTGTTAAGTTGGATGACCGTTGTGAGATTTTGATGTGTTCAGATGAACCATCGCTAGACCTTGTCGGTTAGCATTAAGTTGGGTAATAAGAGAATTGAGAATATGAAATGATGCCTTGGTTGGGAAAGAAAAGAATTTTAGATTCAGACGAGTACTTGAATCAGTGGGTAGAAGGATTGTAGGCTTAGTAACGATAGTGTGGTGTTGCTATCGAAAGATTTTGTAGGAATAACTATGGACCGAATATTGAACGATGTTGGAATTGAGTGAAAGAAATTGCATGTTGGATATCGATAGAACTGATGGTAATGTTAGACGCTTATCGGGATGTTGCGAATGATTTAGAAGATGCAGAGAGTGCATCGACGACCGAAAAGTTAGAGAATGGGCTTGTGGAATATATGATCTTAGCACGTGGTGCAGTGTGCTTGAAGGAAATTGACGTCCCGAATTAACAAGTTATGACCCTTGACTATTTTGAGGCATAGAGAATGAGTACTTGTCCCTTGATGCATGAAAGAATAGATGCTCCTTACGAGAGTCGAATGGCTGGAATACAAATAAATATTGAGGTGCAGCGATATGTAATAGACCACGTCGGTAGATGATGTTGTCGCATGAATAACAAGTTTGGTGGAATATAGAATTATGGGATTATGACTTAGCTAATGAGTTATGTTATATCCGCTAAGATGACCGATACGCGTATGCTAGATGATTGGTGCCATAGAGATTGGATCGGTGCATGAATAGTAAATCTTCTTATGGAATCACAAGGAGATGATGCAAACGAATATTGATGGTTAACGGGGATTGCTAAGAGATGACCGTAATTGTGCTAGAAAATTTATAAGGGATGCCTCGGAAGAAATATGATCGTGTAGTTGCCTTATTTTGTTGGTTAAAAGTGTACGGACCGTATCGATGATCTAAGAATGTGGGAAACGAATATGTCGCGAAGAGACCGTAGGAAAGAGATCATAAGTGATAAACTATTGAGATAGCAATGTCGGATGATGACTCGAAATAGTTGACCCGATTGAATAGACAATTTGAGTACGATATGAGGATACAAGTTGGATCGAACAGATGCTATGTCTATGCAAATGGAAATTGAAAGTTGAATATTCTATTGAGGAGTTTTATATGATTGCTTCGAGATTGACCCATAGAATTGTGGGATAGAATTGTTGGATAGAATTGTCGGATAGATTTGGTCGGTTGCGGGTAAGTCTAGAATGAGACTTCGTTGGGTATGACTCGAGTATGAGTACGGGTAGAAAGACTTGACCCTAGACTGTTGGCTAGTTGCCTAGATTGTCGGTTGGTTGCCTAGATTGTTGGCTGGTTGCCTAGAGTGTCGGTTTGTTGCCTAGATTGTTGGTTGCTTGATTAAGTCTCAGATTGGTTGGCTATGTTCTTCAGTTGTCCGTGTTGGGTATAAGTTCATAAGATTGGGGTGGCGTCCCATGTCCCTAAGTTGGTCAGACCATAGAGTTGCCCTATGTTGAGAATTGGTTGCCTCTAAGATAAGAGATAAGTATGTCCCTGATAGCTACTCATCTCATATGGGTTAGCTGAATGTCTGGTTTAGCTTAGATTAGCTGACCGTAGAGACTTGATTGTATGCTAAGTTGACTGTTGGAAAACCGTAGGATGTCCCTATTGGTGTTACGTGAGTATAGTTGGAATGAATAAGATGTGTTGGAAGGTAGGCTTTGGAATTGAATAGATATTTGGGAAATTTTGATGTTATAATGTTGGATAGGATGACGGATCATGTTGGTTTCAAAAATTGAGTTGCCTTGGTTGAAATGTTGGGAATTGTTAGAACTGGTTGGATTGGTTGATTGATATTGAGCTGTGAAAATTGTTGGTAGTACTTTGAGATAGTTGGAATAATTTCATTGACCGGATCAAGATTGAGGATAAGTGTAACGACGAAATGGAATAGTACATGTAGCCGGGATCGGCGAGAGCAAATGTGAATAGGAATGACCCTTGGGATTAATGTTGCTGGAATATGATAGCTGCCTATGCGAGAGGATAATATTGTTGGCTTGATCAATACGAAGAAACTTTTGAGTACAATGAGAAATATTACTAGAGTGGGATGATGGTACAATTTGATGGATGAATCAGGATCGAGAGAATTTATGAGTTGCAAACAATGTGTATGGATGCGATCGATGATGAGTACAAGATTTGACCGATGAGAATCGGGGTATCGAAATAAAATGTGGCAATATGATTTATCAACTTTGGTGGCATGGATGACAATGAACTTGAAAGGAATACTTGATACATCTAAGTCAGAATATTTTGGAAATTTTGTATCGGTTGAGGATAATTGCTTGAGTTGGAATTGGTAGCATCTGTTGTGTTATTAGTTGGTTGGATATTGAATGAACAAGTGGAATTATACGAGATGCTCAAAAAGAATTACTGATGTTCGAAAAGGAAGGTACACCGTAGCTCGTTCGTTTTCTCTATCACTGAACTTGGCTGAAGTGCATGTATTTCGGGGACGCCTAAAATATGTGTTAGATTCCGACTAAGTGGTATGCTGAATTCAAACGAAGCCACGGGAAGGATTATTATGTGCTAAGGATTTGCACGAGTGTCGGAGGAAAGATCAAAGATGGTAAACTATGTTGAATTAATTGGGATGCTGTAACGAGATGGTATATTACTTGAAATCAATCGAGAGATTGCGGAGAAATATTAGATGGTGCAAAGTTGATCGTTGAGAAGTTTCATGAAAAGTCGGTTGAAGTTTTGAGGATGAGTTTTGTTTTAAGTTTCGAGGACGAAACTTTTTTTGGGTGGTATATATTGTAGTGTCCCGACCCGCAAGATGCCTTATGATGGATGGTTGGTTCGATGAAGCCTTGTTGGACTTGGGATTATGCGAAGGATCGCTTGGAAGACTATGCGATCATGGCGGGAATCGTCCTATGAATG
Source organism: Iris pallida (assembly GCA_029216955.1). Taxonomy (NCBI): domain Eukaryota; kingdom Viridiplantae; phylum Streptophyta; class Magnoliopsida; order Asparagales; family Iridaceae; genus Iris; species Iris pallida. The sequence goes on along the minus strand of JANAVB010010794.1, from coordinate 8,553,408 downwards.
TGAGTAGTGTTGAACCCTTCAAAGATCCTTTAGCTCCACGCTTAAAATAAGGATAGTATGCTATGTTTCTTGTTGAATTGCTCAATAACACCTTGCATGGAATTTGGAAAGATAATGAAAGATAATAATCACATGAATGTAAACTGTCGTGGCTAAATGAATTGTATGCTTGTACGCTGTTGCGATGAATTACATGACAGGTGAAGGCAAAGTCCCAAATACTTGGGCAGTGAGTATATCGAGCTTTGGCTCAATGAATAGATGGCAAAACAGATGTTAAGACCCAAGAACTGGGCAGTGAGTATGCTTAATTTGCATTCGAATGAATGTATGCTAAACAGATGCTAAGTCCCAAGATTGGGCGGTAAGTACATTGAGTTGGTTAGAAAGATATGGCAAAAGAGATTGGAAAACAACATTCTATTATCCTGTGCCGATGTAGAATGTTGGTTTCACTAAGACCCTGGATGGGCAGATGATAATGTGAGCATTGGCTCAAGGCAAGATGGCTAGATGGCAAGATGGATGAGAATGATGATTTTGCTTGGTTTTCCTTATCATGCATTATATGTTTTCTTCTTAGATAAGTTGCATATAGTTGCATGGTCATGGACAACTTGTCGACAAGGTGTAGTTCCTCGAACGGTATTTCCTGGGCCATGGAACCCGGTTCGTCCTAGGGGGAACAAGGATGGTGTCGATGTACTGACATCGGGATTGCAGGACTTGCAGTGGGGGCTTGCTACCGCCCACTGAAAGGACGCTGAAATCCCATGGTGCTGAAGTAGTAGCACGGTGTTTCGGAAACCTCCCATGGATTCGCACCCCATTTGGAGTTAGCCGTTCACCAGAAGATGATCCAAGATGGCGTGTCGCCAGTGACCTTCATATAGATAGGTCAGGTGCTAATGATGTCTTATGCAGGCAGAGTAAGTTATTACTCAAATACAGGAAAGGATGTCGGCTGTTGGTAAGAATCACCTGAACGGTGATATTCATATTGAATCATGATATTGTTCCTAACAATGTCTTGTGCAGGCAGAGTAAGTATTATAAATATACAGGGATGGCTACACGACCGTGGGTAAGAATCACCAAAGGGTGATAACTGCATGCTTTAAAATTATGTTGGCTATGAGATTTGCATGCTTTACTTCTTGTCGGCTATAACATAAAATTGACCCTAAGGCAACGAGAAAGACCACTGTTAATAATGTGCTATAACATGATTACTTAGTGTTGTCTTCTTAGGTGAGTTGGGCCAGCACCGCTCGCCAGTACATTGATGATGTACTGACCCACGTTGTGGGCAATATTACAGGTGTTTGCTTGGGGGAAATCTTGTGAATCAGTGCTTGGCATCGATGAATCGGATGGGTGTGCAGAAGCTCTTCTTGCAAGACGATGTCTTCTGCTATACGGGACATAATGTATGGAACATGGGAACTCAGTCATACCAGTGAGATTGTAGCCATATTGGCAAGTTCATTGTAAAGAAGTCGGTATATTCATTGTAGCCTAAAGGGCAAGTGTATACATTCAGTTGGCTATACTAAAAGTCTTGTAAACAGTTGTAAACTCTGTATTTCGCTGTGAGTCTTGTAAACAGTTGTAAACTCTGTATTCTGCTGCAAGTCTTGTAATCTATTTTGATTATCAATAAAGAGATACATTTCTATATAAATTGTGTGATTTCAATTTATCTGCTTGGTTCCGCTGCGTTGTCGATGTTTTCTGAGAATTACCAGGAACTGTAATGGTTTTGCCTTGTACAAGTACAATCTAGACTTGTACGGTATCACGCCCAGTGGCTTATTTTCGATCCTCCCGGATCGGGGCGTGACAACATCTACCATAAAGGTGCAACTAAGAATTTTATTCATATAGAGAATTACAGCAAAAACTCTCATGATTGATCTAAGGACATCCTGTTACAACTTCTTATAACAATAGATAATGCTATTCAACAGTTCTAGGTACTATTCTTCATGGTTCTGGCTCTTACATGAGCAGTCTCCAACTGCTTCATCTTCTATGAACCTCGAGTCTGCATCATGCCTTATTATAGGAGGCAAGGTCTGCTGGATAGGAAGAGAGTCCCTAGGTTGTGGCCTAACAGGTGTTGCTGGGATATGTGCTCTGGTTTGATGGAAAGATATGGGGCAGTCCTTTATCCGATGTTCAGCAGATCCATATGCCAAACATTTTCCCAATCTCTTGCGACAAATATTGGCTTAGTGACCAGGCCTTTTGCAGTAGTCACAAACCTATAGCTTCTTACGATATGACTGCCGGATAGGGACCAAATATCTTCTAGATTCAGGGGTATCCCTCCTAGGACGAGGTTCCGCTCCAACTTGGTTTAAGATAGCTAAGGCTACATCATTGACGTTCTTCATGACTTCTCTCATGATATTCATCTGTTCCTGAGCTTGAGCCTTCTGGAACTCCAGGATTTCTTGAAATAGGGCAACCATTTGGGAGGTATTTGCTGGTACTGGTGGAGCAACAAGAATGGGTACTTCACCCAGGAAATGCAACTCAGTTTAAGAAGAGGTAGGAATCGCCAGTGTAGTGAAAACTTTACTGGATGAAATATGGGGACGGTCAATCAGCTGCGAGAGAATAAACCCTGAACTTGGTTGAGGAGATAGGATATGATCCGGAGATGACACCTCATCGCCAGCAGGATTGGTCTTGTCAATGGTCATTCTCTGGAAGGTTTAGGATGCAAACATAAGCAAGGTATCCTACCAGTCTATAATCAAATAAAATATTTATATATATAATTCGGACCTATGTTGTGACAAATCAATGTTCTAGTGTTATAATTGTTTCTAGGTATGTTTTCCTAAGTTGTTGTTTTGACCTGCATGGGCCACCACTAAAAATATGTCACGACCCGGTCCCAATTTCTTGGGTCGAATCGGATCATGCCCAGCCTGCACCGTTGTTGAGACGGCGGCAGTAAGCTGTATCACTCATGCAGGTAATCAACAACACAAATTCTAATTGCCACAACTTTAATAATTCGAATAGTTTAAAACTTTTTACAATAAAATGAAAGATACATCTGAAATACATTATTTTCCACAAACATCATGAATTATAAAAGAAGAAGAAAATCTAGGCAACCAGCTCATCAGTCTCGAGATCATCGTCCTCTAGTTGGGATCTAGGGAAAAATACCGCAGAATAAAGCATCATCAGTGATACCTAAAAATGTTGGGTCTCCAGTCAGGAGGGAGCAAAGTACAATTCATGCTAATTTGACAATTGAAATAATAATAGAATCATGCACTTTTAAACAATTTAGAAATGAACAGTTTTCTAATAGTAAAAACATTGTGATGTGAATAGGCAATGAATATGACCGGCTTGGGTTGTACAGTGAATGATATGGCTTATCCCCGTATGTATGAGGGGTAAGCTAATACAGTTGTTACAGTAATTTGGATGTGGTCATACACATTATACTACTCTCCCAGTCCTCAAACAGTTACAGTAGTTACAGTAGTTACAGTCAGTGCTCTCAGAGAGAGTTCCGTGTTGCATCGTGGTTTAAACTTGCAATAAAATGATTATTAAATAATTATAAACTAACACAAAATGTACTTGCCTCAAAATGGACTGGACTTGAAGGGATGAAGACTTCGAGATGGGATTAGACTTGTCCTCGAAATCCTACATTCGAGAAGTTGACTCAGAATCCAGGGTTACCAAGCTAACTATGCTAGTTGAAATCTCTAATTGTGTCCTAATAAATTTTAAATCTTTATTTATTAAACATAAACAAAAACACGATTATCGGTGCGTTGTAATTAATAACGAGGGAAAGATCATTTAAACTTGCATTTTGGAAAAATACGTCGTTACCAATTTAATTTGATTAAAACTTTGTATTTTCGTAATTATACATATAAAACTAAATTTCTTATTTAATGAGAAAAACATGATTGTTATTTAAATATTAAAAACTTGTAAATTTAAATGTGAGAAAAACTTGATTAATTTTCTATATCAAAATAATTATTTATTTGATTTACGCGTACGCTAAAATAACTCGCAAAACCAGAAAAATCAACAGAAAACCTATGCTACTAAATTACAGGTCATAGAGCCAAAAGACCAGCTGGGCTTATGCCCTTTATAATTTATTTACAAAAATTGAAATAAGACGAAACAGTTGTTAGTTCTAAAATCTTCCTATAATTTAATTATGAATAAATTAAATAATAATAAAAATAAATTAAATATTAATGAGTCTCAGATATTGGTCCAATCTTCATATAGGCTAATGCCTCAACGTCCAGCGAAGCCGGTTTCGTTTGCACTTAGCCAGGGCCCATTGACCAATACGGTCGTCGCCCAAAATCCAAAATATTAATATTTTCCAAAGTCCATTTAAAATTCATTTTAAAAATACAATTAAATTTTATGGAAAATCCGACAGCATTTCCTCTATTTTTGGTCAACCCAAAAACTGAGAAAGTGTGCCAATATTTTCTTGTAAATCCCAAACCAGGGAATCCCAAAATATATATATAGAAATAACCACAATCATTCTCAATATTAATTCGGAATGACCCGTAACGAATTCGGGAGTCCGAAACCAACCCAAAAACATCATAGCAAAATTCGGAAAAGTATCCGAAAAACCAAATTATCCAGAAATCCATTTCCGAACGTTTCAGAAAAGCAAAACAAACCAACAGAAACTTTTTCGAAGGTTTCACGGGAAATCCCGGAAACAACGTAACCCAAAAATCGAATTTCCGAAGGAGATTCGTGGACCAATTCTCATCATTGACACGGGAGGGACGAACTACTATGACTATCCAGAGTTTTACCCAATCGACGGAATCCGAAGGGTTGCCTCGGACTCGGGATGTACGAATCCGCGAAGATGAACTCGAAAACCCGCGAACAGCGCTGGACAGGGGCTGTCCAGAACAGCAGAGCACGGCTCGGGGTGCGCCGGGGAGAACAGCGCGCGGGACATGAGGCTAGGGCGCGGCCGGGTCGGCAACGCTGGGCGACCGGGAAACGGGCGGCCTGAAAGGGCGCCGGGGGCGCACGGGCCGCGGGCGGCCAGGTCGGGGTCCGGCGGACGCGGCGTTGGGCACGGGGCCGCGCTGGGAAACGCGCCGGGGGAGCAGGGCGGCCGAGAAGCTGAGGGCGGAGTCATACGGAGTCGGGGCCGGATGGCCGAGAGGGCTCGGGTGGGTTTTGCTTAGGAGAAAGGAGAAAGAGGAATAGTGAGTTGGTGGTGGTAGGATGGTGTTTAGGAGAATGGGGAAAAGTTTTGTGCTGGTGTTGGTGAGGAAAGGTGTTATGGAGTGATAAGGAGTGGTGGTGGTGGTATTATTAAGGGGAAGGAGAAAATAACGTGTGGAGTAGAGAAATAAATGGGAGAAGGAATAGGGAGGGGAACGGCCAAGTCCGTTCGCAGAAGAAGAAACGAGGGGTGGTGGTCCTTTATGTGCTGGTGGTGGGAAATGGTTAATAAGAAGAGTGTGGAGAAGAGGAAACGTGCTGGAAAGAAGGAGAAAAAGCCTGGTCAGGCCAAAAGTCATATACATATATATATATTTTTTTATAAAAGAATAATTATTAAAATTTAAATATATAAACAGAAATTAAAAATGAAGAGATTGGTTTAGGAAATCGGGATCAGGGTTTCGGGAACTGGTCCGGACACGGGTCAGGTCAGCAATCAAAAGCCATTTTATTAGTTTCAAAATTAATTTTTAAAACCCATAAATAATACTAATAACAATAGTAATAATATCATAATATTAATAATAGATCACACTACAAAACTGGGTTTCACAGACTCCATGCCTCGGCACGTCCAAGTCGAGCCCCGCCTCGAGCCGAACATATCCTGAACTTGTCCACTACCGTGTCCCTGCGGCAGATACATTTAGACATAATCTTGACATAAACGTAGTGATCATGCTTATCTCTGTCCCATTTTGCCTAGCCTGCAAGGTTAGAACTTTACATAAGAAATCATATCATTTCACTCAACCAACCAACCGTAAACTTAAACATATGCATAAGGGTGGCAAGCCCTGCTCCTGTACCCAGCGCTAATCTCAGCCCACCGGCCCTATCTATATGAAGGTCACGGTGTTTCGCACCGTAATGCATCTTTGGCGTCTTTATGTGTAAGCCTATGATCGCTTCGATATGGGTTGCTAGCCCAATATCCGAAGGATCCCAAACTTACTGATATCATAGCTTATCACAATACTGGACGGTCGCAACCCGTCCTAATGATGTGCACCATAAATACCATACATAATTCCCTCCTTTGAACTACTCGGTTGATTTGGCCTACCATGCCCATGCCACACTCCGTTGCAAGACGACGATTTGCTTTTGTGAACACTTTACTGAATAAGGCAAATGTCGACCTCTTATCGTCCAGCGTAAATGCATAGCCTGCATACCAGATCAACTAAAATTAGCACTTGCTCAAACGGAACTTATCCTTTGCATCGATTCGATTCATAGATTCCAATCAACTCAAAGCTTACCTTTGGCCAACTTAACTCTTACATTTTTGTACCCAAACAGACTGGGAATGCCATCATCTGCCAGTCTCCCTACCGAAACTAAGTTGTAGCGCAAACTCGGTACATGGTGCTGTGTTTCTATCGCCCAAGTTATACTTTATATGACGAGCTTTGAGATTGTTGCAGTGCCCCGTCCCTACATCGACCCCCATTTTCGTCTATGGGGTACGCGAGAAAGGAACAATGTCGCTACCGATTCGGTTGGGACCGATAGGTCAAAATCGGCCGGGTCGATCGAACGGGAATGGTTGAATTAAGATCCATTCCACGTTATGGAATGGCTTCTTTGGAACCAAGTCCCATATTCAGCGGGTTGCAGGTGATCGCGTAGGCGACGTCAGCACAGCCAACCAGTCGCTCGCTTGAAGCAAGTCTAAGGCGAGTGGCTGACCTCCTTCGCCTCGTCCCTCTACTTCAAAATCAGTATGTGAAGTAAATGAATGCTTTTCATAATAGTGTAGAATCAAAGGAAACTCCGAACTTCTGCGATGGTGCTAGGTACTGGCCATTAACTCTATGGCCACTATCTTCTGGGGGTCCACTTCCACTCCACCTCTGGTGATGATGTGACCTAAGTACGAGATACAATCCAGCCAAAACTCATACTTAATGAACTTCGCGTACAACTGGTGTTCCCTGAGTATCTAAAGAACTACACGAAGATGCTGCTACTCTGCCTCACTCTTGCTATAGACTAAGATGTCGTCTATGAACACTATCACGAACTGATCCAAATAGGGCATGAAGATACGATTCATGAGGTCCATGAATATGGCTGGCACATTGGTCGCTCTAAATGGCATAACAAGGAACTCCCAATGTCCATACCTCGATCTGAATGCTGTCTTCGGGATGTCTTGCTCTCTGACTCTGATCTGATGGTACCCTCACCGTAAGTCAATATTCGAAAATACAGCCGCTCCCTTGAGCTGATCAAATAAGTCATCAATGTACGATAATCAATACATAATCTTGACGTACTATCCTTCTTCTTCACAAGAAGCATAGGTGCTTCCCAAGGCGATCCACTGGCACGAATGAATCCCTTGGTTATGAGTTCTTCAATCATCTTGTACATAATTTCCAACTTTGAAGGTGCCATCCTGTAGACTCTCTCCGATACTGGTGCCGTCCCTGGAATCAAATCGATGGTGAAAACTCTGCCTCATCGGAAAATAAAAACTCTGCCTCACCGGGAATACCAAAATAATCCTGCCAATATGGCAGTCTATTCTTGTATATTGCTCCTTCAACCAATCCGTGATGGCTTGACATTGCCAGTGGCCTTCACACCCTTTCACTGCTTAACAAATGCACGTGACACGGGACGGTGCTTGCTATACTTCGATAGCCCAATAAAACTCTTTTCTAATGTGTTCGTGCAACGACTTGACAAGCAAGGGCTACGTCAAGCCTTGCATCGAGGGAACGTGCTGTGCACGCGTTCGACTTGAACAATCAAGTTCTTTGGGTACATAGACTTAAGCAAGAAGCAGTGAAATACGACTTAAACTATAGGACAAGCGAATGTTAATATTAATTGTAGTTCCAATTACATTTTAAATAAAAAAGAATGCAATTTTAACTTTAACTAGTTTGAAGTAAATGTTAAATCAAAAACTATTTTAAATTTTAGTATTAATATTAGTTTCAATAATATTGTAAATTTTAAATTAACAGGAATGCCACGGTATTAGAAACCTAGCTGATGTCATGTTGCTCGGGCTCGGTTAGTGTTCGTCTAAACTCGTACGTGCGAACTAGTTATTAGTAATGAAAACCAAAAATTGAATTTTAAGTTTAAAATCTAGTCGAGCTCGATCCTTTCTCTTTATCCCATCTCCCACACTCTCTCTCTCGGGTTCTCTCTCACAGGTTGTGTTCACTAATACCATATCATTAAAAATATTTACACAACAGATCCCGTAGCATTAAATGCTGCTGCATGCGTTATCCTACACAATTTAATAATAAACACTGATACCATATCATTAGAAGAGTAAAAGTTATCTTGGAAGTTGTAAAAAATTATTTTGTATTGTCTTCTCAATACTTTTTTGTATTGGAGATAACTTTTTAAACTTATTGTCATTTGTGAATATAATCTTGCCGCCTATACAAGATATTGTCTTGTGCCTCATGCCACATAGGATACACAACACATAACAAGACAATAGGGTTGCGTAGCATTAAATGCTGCTGCATGCATTATCCAACAGAAGAGGGCCACGTGGAGAATGCTGCTGCATGCTTCCTCATGCGTTATTACCTACACAATTTAATAATACATGTACCCAGAAGACGAGAAAGTTGTGTTGTTGGAAGTTGTTTCCTTAAAATTATGCTTGCTTCTAGAATCACTCAAGATTTTCATGAGCCATCAAAAGAGGGCCACGTGGCGGAGGTACAAGGAAGACGAAAAGGTTGTGTTGTTGCCTTGCTGGAAGTTGTTTCTTTCTGAATAATGCTTTTTGTACCTCCAAATTGTACTTTCAAACTGTTCCTCCTTACGTGGCAGCTGACGTAATATGTTGATCTGGCAGCTGACATGGCAAATTTTTTTAAAAATAAATATTAAAATTAATGTTAACATTAATATTAACATTAAAATTAATATTATCGTTAACATTAACAATAATATTAATATTAATATTAATATTAACATTAACATTAATATTAACATTAATATTAATATTAACATAAATTAATATTAACATTAAATTAACATTGATATTAACGTTAACTTATTATGGAGAAAATTGGGTAGTTAACTTTTTGGATTAAAATTTGCCATGTCATCAGTCATATCAGATGACACACAATATTATTTAACATGCCACATCAGATGGAAGGGCTATATATTAGAGGAATAATTTGGAGGTACGAATAGCATTACTCTTTCTTCTTGTATTGTTTCTTGTCCTTCGTTTCTTCTGTTGGTTTCTAACACACTCTATTTTCTTCAATGTCGACTTCACATGGAGAAACTGATTGTCGTGTGGAAGATTTAGTCGATGAAGAAAGCTTCGTTTCAAGAGCAGTGTCAGATGATTTGGATGATGATCAAAGTTTGGAAGCTGCTAACTTAGGAGACAACAAAGAACAAGATAAAAAAACAACGGAAGAATGCATCATAACGATGACGACGACATCAACGTAAACAACGAAATGTTATTTCGCATCACCATTTCTAATGGATTTAAGAAATGTATTATATTTTTACATTTATTTCTCATATTTATTTTGTTTTATTCTGTTCTTAGGGACGACGGTGAATCTCCATTGGATTTCGATGCAGCGACGATGAAAAAAATATTGCAGTCTGCCAACATTAACAAAGATCCAAAACAACTCTTAAAAGAAGATATTGTTGGCTTACAATTCAACTCTATTGAAGAAGCAGAGACATTCTACCGGATATATTCAAAAGCATATGGTTTCAGTATTAGAAAGAACGAAGTAAAGAAAAACAAATCTGGGATGGTGGTGGTCCGTAGTTGGTGTTGTTCGAATGCGGGATTCAGACACAAGAAATACAATGAAGCTCCTAACAGGGTTCGTGAGCCAAGAAATGAAAGCAGAAGTGGTTGTAAAGCAATTTTTCGTATTGGGTACACCAATTCTACAAAGATGTGGGCCGTCAAAAAATTTTATGTACTTCACAACCATAGCCTGACGAATGATTATGAAACATTTTTTTTTGAGATCCCATCGTAAGATATCACCCACAGAGTTGGAAGAAGTTAAGCTTATGAAGCAATCAGGGATGGGGACTGGACAGATATGGAATTTAATTGTCCACAAGAAAGGTGGCTGGGATAAGATTGGATGGACGAAAAAGGATTTATACAACGCTCTAGCTCAAGATAGTAGAGCACTAGACGATGTTGATGTTACGACAACACTTAGATTTCTTCAATCTAAGGAAAGCATTAACCCAAATTTCTTCTACGCGTACAAGGTAGACGAAGATTCCAGATTGACCCATCTCTTTTGGGCTGACGGTGCATGTCGTTTCGATTATGAATTATTTGGAGATTCACTAGCATTTGATTCTACATATAAAATAAATAGAAGTCAAATGCCGTTGGTGGTTCTAGTGGGTACAAATAATCATACAATGACTTGTGTGTTTGGGTTTGCAATGATCCATAATAAGACTGCCGAGACATATTCTTGGGTTTTAGAAAAATTTCAAGAGTGTATGAATGGCAAATTACCAGTGACAGTTCTCACGGATGGTTGCAGATCCATGAATAAGGCAATTGAGGATTTAATGTCCAGTGTAGTTCATCGAACATGCTCGTGGCATATCCTAAACAATGCAACCAAACATGTACACCGAGAGGGTTTTGCAAATAAATTGAGTCTTCTAATTAAAAGGTACATCGCACACTTGCTACTTTACTTTGAAGTATGTTGTTGTTACAATATTACAACTTTAGTTACTGTCCATGTTTTCTAAACATGTACTATTCAGTCGAAGAATTTGAAAACCGTTGGCAGCAGATGCTAACGGATTAAAATATAGAGAACAATGAGTGGACCACTGCATTGTACAGAACGAGACAGCGATGGGCGGACACATTCCTACGTGAAAATTATTTTGGTGGTTCTACTGTAACAAATAGATGTGAATCTATGAACGTATTTCTGAAAAGATTTTTGAATGAGAAGCTGCCACTATGGAAGGCCCTTTAAAATTGTGACTACGGTTTGGCGGCCTTACGTTACGGCAAGATGAGTAAGCATGTCACTGATAAACTCTCAACACCAGTTGTGAATCAAACTAGCATGGCCGTGATAGAAGATAAATTTGCCGCAATTTACACTAAAATGGTGTTTATAGAGGTAAGAAAGGAAATCACATGTCTGATGCATATACTGTTCTCCATCATCATATCATAAGAGAGGCAAAAGTTTGCACTATCCAAAAGTATATGTCGCCAAACAGTGTCAACCGGAAGGTTACATTTGATCGGGCCGACAACATCATAAAATGTGAATGCTTATGGATGAAGACCAAGGGGATTCCTTGTAGGCATATTTTTTCAGCAATAAAGTGATTGCAAATTGGAGATATTCCAAAGAACTTGATAAAATCTCGTTGGCTCAAGGATTGTAAAGAGAGTTATCTCTCTGGACCTGGCACAGAAAGAAGATTCATCCACCCAGACATTATTGAGAGCAGAAGGTATGGTGGTATTAATGAACAAGTTAATCTGTTTACATACTATTGTAAAAAATCAAGCAAAATTCAAGAGAGGGGAACGAAGTTGATGTCGTCTGTTCTGATGGAGTTGAAAGAAATAGTGACCGATATTGGTGAAGAAGAACAAATGGTAGCTGATGCAGTTCATGGAGTGCATGAAGCTTTAAAAGAGCCAAATCCGGTAGCAACAAAAAGAAGGCCTTCTCAAGGGAAATCAAGCCAGCCTACAGTAAGTCAGACTATCCCGAAGCCTAGAACTTGTAGAGTTTGTAAAAAATTGGGTCACAATTTTCGTAATTGTAAAGTACGAAAGCGAAATAGCGACAAAGAGCAAATGGAATCAAATAAAACATCGTTGACTTAAGTCAATGTCTTTCCTATGTGGCAAGATGTCATTCACACAAGACAATTAGATAAAAAATATGTTCTCCAATACAAAAGTTTGAGAAGACAATTAGATAAAAATGCATTTATTCAACTTCCAAAGCAACTTTTTCACTTCTTTTTTATATGTATAAAAGTCATTTTGAAGGGGCAGATGCTCACAATAGGGTTGGAGAATAGCATCCTCAATCGTTTTAAATTAAACGGAGAATAACATTCTCAATCGTTTTAATACGGGGAACGACATTTTCCGTACAATTTAAAACGGAGAATAGAATTCTCCGTTTCAAATAACACGGAGAATATCATTCTCCGTTTAAATTAAAACAGAGAATGAATATTCTAATGTTTTTTTAACACTAGGAATGTTATTCTCTGTTTCAAATTAAACGGAGAATGCCGTTCTCCGTTCCAAATTAAACGGCGAATAGAATCCTCAATCGTTTTAACACTGGAATGCTATTCTCCGTGTAATTCAAAACGGAGAATGCTATTCTCCGTTTAATAAAATACGAAGAATAACATTTTCTTTCGTTTTAACTCTTGTAATACCATACTCCGTTTAATTGGCACAAAAAACGTTATGGAAACATGTTTAATTAACAAAATTTGACAACATATTTAAGACTATGAAGTTTCTAATCTCAATATTTCTATTTTTCGAAAATTAGATTAAATTTTTGAACGTATTTTTTTTTGCATTGAGCCGTTATATACTCATATTTTTTTCATCCCGAATTTTTCACGTTTGACGACTTGGTAACAAGACTATGTACTTGAAAAGAGTAAAATTGAAACCCTCTTACAAGTTGGCAGAATTCGAAGGGGCAGATTCATTGGTATTAATGGCATATAAATGGCAGTAGTTGGGAGAGTTTGTTCTTGTCTTAGCTTTACTTGAGAAGGGGCAGATGCATTGGTATTAATGCAAATTAATTGAATTGAATTCAAAGTGACTGCCACTTGGCGCATGAGTTCAAGTTGTTCCTTGCCTATAAATGGCAGTAGTGTAGGAAGAGTTTGTTCTCGTCTCACTTAGCTTTTCTTGTGGAGATGGACTCTACCGATTCCCCGCCTTGGCAAGACGCTTTTCTCTTGGTTGTCGATCTCCTCGTTCGAAGAAGCTTTGGTGGTGAAGTCCTTCAGAAGACTGAGATGTGCCTAGTAGACCGTCCGTGTTTGTGCACTTCATCGACTGTGTGCCATGATGTTGGTTTCTGGAAGAGCCCCAGGGTTTGGATTGATTGCCAACCCATACTCTGTCGAAGCGCCCGTACATTGATTCGCTCTGATTATACACGATGTTCCTTTGCCTCAAGGAGTTCCTTTGCCCCAAGGAGTTCCTTCGTCTCAAGCTCCTCCTTGGTACGTTGACGATGAAGTGATTTGCTCTGACGATGCACGGTGTTCCGTGTTGTGTACTTCATCAGAAGTCTGAGATGTGCTGAGTTTCTGTGTTCGTGTACTTCATCGATTGTGTGCCATGATGTTGGTTACTGGGTCCAGGATTGCCGTGGCCCAGTTTTTGTTATACTCCGACGATGCACGATGAAGTGATTTGCCTCAAGAAGCCATCCAACGGTTCCTATGCTCTGACGATGCACGATGAAGTAATTTACCTCAAGGAATTCCTTTGCCTCAAGACGTTCCATTCCTCTGACGATGCACGATGAACTGAATTCACTTCATCGTGCATCGTCGGAGGAATGGAACTCCTTGAGGCAAAGGAATTCCTTGAGATAAATTACTTCATCGTGCATCGTCAGAGCATAGGAACCGTTGGATGACTCTTCGAGGCAAATCATTTCATCGTGCATCGTCAGAGCAAGAGCAAGATGAATTCCTTGAGGCACAGGAACAGAAGCAAAAGAATTCCTTGAGAGCAAAGGACCTTGCAAAGGAATTCCTTGAGGCAGAGCACATTGCAAAGGAATTCACTTCATCCTGGAGATGGACTCTACCGATCCCCCGCATTGGCAAGATTCTTTCCTGTTGGTTACTGGAAGAGCCGCAGGGTTTGGGTTGATTGCCAACCCACACTCTGTCGAAGCGCTCGCACTTTGATTCGCTCTGACTATGCACGGAGTTCCTTTGTTCAGGGAGTTCCATTGCTCTGACTATGCACGGAGTTCCTTTGTTCAGGGAGTTCCATTGCTCTGACTATGCACGGAGTTCCTTTGTTCATGGAGTTCCATTGCTCTGACGATGTACGATGAAGTCATTTGTCTCAAGGAATTCCTTTGCCTCAAGGAATTCCATTGCTCTGCGATGCCCGCACGCAGCTCACATTTAACTTTTTCTTGGTAGTAGAATTTTATGTAGTAGTTCAGACTTTCATATGTAAATAAAAGTCAAACTTTTTCTGGTTTTGATAATGTAAATGTAATTCAAAAATAATTTTATTATAAAAGACATAGCAGACCAGACGTTATAAAAGACAGAAGTTCTTTGCCCAAAAATAATTTTTTTAGAAAGACATAGCAGACCAAACGGAAAAGGTTTCTGTCAACTGTCCTCCGTCGATATAAAACAGAGAATAGCCATTCTCCGTTTAATTTGAAACGGAGAATGATCCTTCTCCGAGTTAATTAAAATGGAGAATGGCCATTCTTATGGGTTTTAACACTGGTAATGACATTCTTCGTGTAATTTAACACGGAGAATGTCATTCTCAATCGTTTTATATTAAACAGAGAATAGCATTCTCAATTGTTTTAATACTGGGAACGGTATTCTCCGTGCAATTCAAAACGGAGAATAGCATTCTCCGTTTCAAATGACACGGAGAATATCATTCTCTATTTAAATTAAAACGGAGAATGAACATTCTAATGTATTTTTAACACTGGCAATGTTATTCTCCGTTTCAAATTAAACGGAAAATGCCGTTCTCCGTTCCAAATTAAACGGCGAATAGAATCCTCAATCGTTTTAACACTGGGAATGTTATTCTCCATGTAATTCAAAACGGAGAATGCTATTCTCCGTTTAATAAAACACGGAGAATAGCATTTTCTTTCGTTTTAACTCTTGTAATGCCATACTCCGTTTAATTGGCACAAAAAATATTGTGGAAACATGTTTAATTAACAAAATTTGACAACATATTTAACGCTGTGTTTGGGAACCTAGGAGGGGAGGGAGAGAAAATTTGAGGGAAAGGAAAATGGAGGAGAGTAAAATAAAGGTAAAATTAATTTTTCCTTCACTTGTTTGGATAAACAAAAAATAGGGGAAGAAAAATTTTAAAAATAATATTTTATTTATTATGGAGAAAGATATAATTACCATTTAGTCCTTGATTTTTTCAAATCATAATTAATAACTACTTTATTGAAGGGTCGTTGGGTAATTTATTTCACAATCCTCTCATCTCTCTCCATTTTTCTCCCACTTTTGGGAGGAAAATTTTTTAGTGGGACCTATATGAATTTTTCTCCCACATTCCTCTCCCTTAATTTCCCTCCCTCTTCCCAAACACCACTACTTTTAATTTTCTTCCCATTTTCTCCTTAAAATTTTCCTTTCCCCTATTTTCCTCTCTTCCCAAACAATACCTAAGACTGTGAAGTTTCTAATCTCAATATTTCCATTTTTTGAAAATTAGCTTAAATTTTTGAACGTATTTTTTTTTGCATTGAGCCGTTATATACTCGTATTTTTGCCATCTCGAATTTTTCACGTTTGACGACTTCGTAACAAGACTATGTACTTAAAAAGAGTAAAATTGAAACCCTCTTCAAAGTTGGCAGAATTTGAAGGGGTAGATTCATTGGTATTAATGGCATATAAATGGCAGTAGTTGGGAGGGTTTGTTCTCGTCTTACTTAGCTTTACTTGAGAAGGGGCAGATGCATTGGTATTAATGCAAATTAATTGAATTAAATTCGAAGTGACTGCCACTTGGCGCATGAGTTCGAGTTGTTTCTTGCCTATAAATGGCAGTAGTGTAGGGAGAGTTTGTTCTCGTCTCACTTAGCTTTTCTTGTAGAAATAGACTCTACCGATCCCCCGCCTTGGCAAGACGCTTTCCTCTTGGTTGTCGATCTCCTCGTTCGAAGAAGCTTTGGTGGTGAAGTCCTTCAGAAGACTGAGATGTGCCTAGTGGACTGTCCGTATTCGTGCACTTCATCGACTGTGTGCCATGATATTGGTTTTTGGAAGAGCCCCAGGGTTTGGGTTGATTTCCAACCCATACTCTGTCGAAGCGCCCGCACATTGATTCGCTCGGACTATGCACGGTGTTCCTTTGCCTCAAGGAGTTCCTTTGCCTCAAGGAGTTCCTTCGTCTCAAGCTCCTCCTTGGCTTGTTGACGATGAAGTGATTTGCTCTGACGATGCACGGTGTTCCGTGTTCGTGCACTTCATCAGAAGTCTAAGATGTGTCGAGTTTTCGTGTCACTTCCCATTCCCGAAATACATAAATTTTTTATTTTTCCTGTATATGGTATTCGGCACCTGTATCTTGATTGTATGTATCATATGTTTGTAACTGGCCATGGCATGGAATAGTATCTCATCACGGATTAGTGTGCCACCCCTTGTCCTTGTTTGGTTGTAGGCGTGGTTCACTATTTCGATGATAGAATTTCTGAACCGTGTTGTGGTTAGGATTTTATTTATTTAATTAATTTAATTAGTTGTATCATGTAGCAATTAACATGTCATTAGTCACATGGTTAAGAGCATGCTTGAGATTAGGGTTTTTTTTTAGTCAACCCAACCCCTATATATATTCTCTTCCTCATTCTCTCTCCTCATTCACTCTTTTCATTTCTTTTTCTCCCAACCAATAGGCAACTACATCTTGCACCAAATGGAGAGATTCTTGCATTTTTTATTTCTTGATTTTTCTTTGATATAATTTGTCTATATTGTTCTTCTCATCATCCTCTACAAGTTTAGTACTTAGCATTTTTGATTTCCATGGCTCAATTCATGTAGATCTAAGTTTATGTTATTTTTGTTTTTCTTGGGTTTGATCTAGTAAACTATGTTATTTTTAAGTTTTGATGGTTCCATGTTATAGAGAATTTTGTTCTACCCCAGTTTGACCTATGAAAGTCTGGATTCTGACCTTGGATGGAGGAGTTATGAAGCATTGAAGCCATGGCTTTCCATAGTTTTTATTCTCGAAAAATGGAGAAGAAGAACAGTACTTGACCGCATGAACTTCCATGCAGCAAGTTTTCCTGGCCGTATGACTTGTTAGTTTTCAGCCGCATAAGACTTTATTCCTAGCCGCATGAACTTAATTTCTTCCGGCCGCATAAGCAGTCTTGCCGCATGAGCAGTTCCAGCCGCATAAGCAGTCTGGCCGCATGAGAAGTTCCAGCCGCATAAGCAGTCTGGCTGCATAAGCAGTCTGGCCGCATAAGCAGTTTTTGGCCGTAGAAGCAGTTTCAACCGCATAAGCAGTCTGGCCGCATAAGCTGTTTCCAGCCGCATAAGCTGTCCTTGAACTCCTTATCGCATGAACACCCACATTCCTAGCCGCATAGGCCCGCATGCTCTCAGTTGCATATGAACCGCTCTCCTGGCCGCATGAAGTTATTTTCCTTAAATCGTATGGGGTTGCTTTCTTCCGCAGCCGCATATGCGTGCATCGCTTGGCCGCATGGCGTTGGTCCCTCGTAGCCGCATATGCGCCCGTCCATTCCCAGCCGCATGAGCTTACTCACTCCCAGCCGCATGAGCGCGCATCCCTTCAGCCGTATGCGCCCCGTATTCCAGAGCCGCATGTACCCGTTCGTCCTGAGCTGCATGGCCCAACTTTTTTGAGCCGCATGAGCCCATCCACCCTTGGCCGCATAGGGCCTACTTTGGCTGTTTTGTATATTTTGTGTCCTATTGATTGCATTATGGCAAGAATTTCTCCCAACTTCCAACATGGAAGTGGTAGATCCTTGTGTTGGCTCCAAGAATCTTCATGTTTCACTTTAACCAGATTTCATGTGTGACTTTTATGTCACGAGAGGTCCGTGTGACTTCCTGGCTTGACCATGTTCCTGACCAGATTACCATTGTATGTGCTGGTACCTTTTCTAAGTGTGTATTAAGATACAATATTAAGTATGCACTGCGGTACTATTTAATAAGTGCACTGAGGTGTGACTCTACGTGCTAAGTGATCATTCGTGTTATATGTCAATACATGTGTACTTTCCAGCACAGTCAGGGTAATTGGTCAGCAATAGTATCGTGGTATAATGATTGTTGTTTGAAGCATTACACTAAGCATGGATCTAGATTTGGGACTCCTTGAGCCGATGTGGATTCGTACTTAGGGTACTCGTACTATGGTACGACATATAGGGGGATGACCATGTGACCACGACATGTAATTCCAATATTAAGATAGGGTTAATCTAAGCCACTTAAATCGATAGAAGCATTGGGAGGGAACAGAATCCTGAGATCGTGCCATACTAGCCACCCCCGGGTCCTGTCCTGACGTGTCGGGTTGGCCGCCACGGATACAGTTTCATCTGCCTATAGTGGATGACTATATCCGACTCATGCGTACTATGTGTTATATGTTTTAGCACGGTGGCCTTACGGAGGACCGGTGCATAATTAAAGTGCTATGTATATGTATATTATATGGTTTGGCTAGCCCTACTGGGTTGACACAATCTGAGGATTCCTATATTGCATTACTGGAATAATCCAGGCAAATCGTAGAAAGCCGTAGAATTTGATTGGCCGCTTGTAAGCCAACTTTTTTGTGATATGTTATCTTTTGTTAGCAACTGAGGAACATAGACTATCGTGGTGCGTGGTCCAACCCATGTCCTTGTTTGGTTGTTGGGTTGGGCTATTGTGCTGCAATAGGCTATGGACCGAAGTCGCGATCAGAAGCCCTTTTACCTGCCCATGGTTATAGGATATATCTTATCTCGGCACGATATTGGCACCGTTTGTCCTTGTTTGGTTGTAAGGGTGTCGTATTGTCTCGATGATATGTTATAAGCCTATAACTCGTGAATCAGGCCTTATTTTACTCATTGGGTTTATCTCACTCTTTTGTGCTCCCTTGTGGTACTTGCTATTCAGGGCTTGACCCCGCTGGTTTTGTTTGGCCAGATTTCGTAGAAGCTCTAGAGGATCCAGCCTTTCACCCGAACAATGGTGCATACCAGGAGTATGGGCACCAGGGACCATGAGTGGGTTTTTTTTCTTCACCGCTCTGATATCTTTTATTTTTACTTGGCGTTTAGCCACCGGCACCTGTTTAGCCGGCAGTTCTGGACACTAGTTTCCTTTTGCATAATTGTAATTAAATCAGACTGCAGCTGACTATAGTTATGTACTATTGACTCTCGGAACTAGCTCATCATTTTGTTTAGCTAGACTCATAAATTATTTTGATGAAGCGTCGGGGACGCCTTACTGCTTTGTCATATATGATCATTATTTACTGCTTCTTGTTTTGATTGATTGAGACATAGATGCTCTGTGGGACCATAGGAGACCTGATTGTAGCATGTACCCCCTAGTCTCTTGACAGCCACGATCGCCGTATGACGTTTATATACCTCATACGGTGTAGCTGGCCTAGTCCGTCTCAGTATTTCAGTACTGGGGCGTGACAAGGTTTTAGTTGTGGCCTATGCAGGTCTGTTTTTTCAGACTTGTGGGGTATTGCAATTATAGGAGTCTCAATCAAAATATGTCCTCCTTGATCTCCTGATCCGTCTTTTCTTTCTCTCATCTTGATTACTAACTTGATTACCATCCTCGATTCCTTTCCGTCCTGTCTTTTGATACCTTGTATCCTTTCCTTTAGGGGCACATCGTTCTCGGCTATTGGAGGAGCCGGCATAGAAGAGAATCCAGTAGAGCAGGGACCAGTTGGAGATCAGTAAGGGGTAGCCCCTCTACCTGGACAGATTTATATCAAGAATATTACCGAGCATGAGCCAGTTGAGCTACAGAGGCCAGAGGATCCCATACCTCCAGTGATGCTGGTAGTACCAGTAGCACTAGATGTGCCGACACTATTGCAGATTATTAGAGACCCAGCAACGCCAGACGGCAGCCCAATAGCAACAACAAACCCGACAGCAGGAACAGAATGTGCTACTGAATCAGGGGTTGCAATTAGCCCTTGAGAGAAGTGTCAGGAATGATTCAGGAGCATCCGAGAGGTTTTGTCGACTTAACCCGAGATATTTTGACGGCACAGAGGATGCCATCACGGCGGATGCTTGGCTTCAGGATACAGAGGCCATATTAAAGACAACAAAGGTTCCAGCAGAAGAGACGGTTGACCAGGTCAGACTTTTACTTCAGAATCTTGCCCACGATTGGTGGGCATCGGAAGAGGTTGGAATGAGGCATCCTATTCCCTGGGATAGCTTCAGTACCAGATTCAAGGCCAAGTACTTTGGCATGGTAGTGCGGTATGAGCTACAGCAGAGGTTTATCAGTCTCAAGCAGGCTGGTAAGACGGTGGATGATTATGCAGCAGAGTTCTGCAGGTTAAGTAGGTTTGCTCGGATGATGGTGGCGATAGAGCCAGAGAGAGTAATGAGGTTCCAGCAGGGGCTTCACCTAAAGATTTTGTAGCTGGTCGAGGGGCACGACTACCAGACATTCGATGCAGTATTGACGGCGGCTCGGAGGCACGAGCTTACAATTCAAAGGTTATCAGCAAGGACTGGAGGCCAGAAGAGGTCTCATACGCAGAGTGCTGGAGGAGGAGGATCAGTACCTCGGACGTCAGCACCAGCACCTGGCATCCGTATTCGTGATATAGCACCAGTCACGATAATTGTGACTGCACCAGTTCGACAACAACCGAGGCACCAGCAACATCAGGAGGCACCAGTGGGTTGCACTTATTGTGGTAAGGGAGGGCACACTCGGGAAGTATGTCGGTTAGTGAATGGGCAGTGCTTGAGGTGTGGAGGTTCAGACCATCGTATAGCTACATGCCCACAGGTACAGAGGCCAGGAGGGCCAGCTCAACAGTTTTTGGCGTTGCCAGCTCCAGAGGTAGCACCTTATCAAGGGCCAGCACTAGCAGTGAGGCCACTAGCCCAGCGTCCATTACTGACGCAAGCTCAGATGTACCGACAAGCGCAATATCAGGTTGGACAGCAGGGCCAGGGAAGGCAGGGACAAAGGCAAGAAGAATTTGGAGTATTAGAGCAGAGGTTGGCTGAAGACGGTCAGATTTTGGGTAAGTTTTGGGTATTATTTATTATAATTTCTTGAGTTTTATATTCGAAGAGTGAAGGCGACTTTATCGTCTCACTCATCTGCTCTCGTATCATGTGATACGTGATATTCATCATGTGTCTTGATTATGAGAGTACGTCCTGGGCAGAGTCTCATTCTTGATTTAGTTATTGGTACCGACTTATCTCAAGCGTTGACCCTTGTCCACTTTGGGAGTCAGTGTAGGACCTCGAGGACGAATTCCTACCTGACTTGAGAGGCATATTTTATTCGTATGTCACCGATCATTTCCTTCTAGGGTATGATTATTGTTTGTGCTTTTACTTAATTGTTCTTGCTTTCTTAAACTGTTCATGTGCCATGTGTTGTTTGATAATTGTGCTTGCTATATGTCATTAATGTATTTCGTGATCTGAGAGCGCACACGACTAGCCTTATCGAAATTTCGAGGACGGAATTTTTCTAAGGAGGGTAGAGATGTCACTCCCCATTCCCGGAATACATAAATTTTTGATTTTTCCTGTATATGGTATCCGACACCTGTATCTTGATTGTATGTATTATATGTTTGTAACTGGCCATGGCATGGAACAGTATCTCGTCGCGGATTCGTGTGCCACCCCTTGTCCTTGTTTGGTTGTAGGCGTGGTTCACTATTTCGATGATAGGATTTCTGAACCGTGTTGTGGTTAGGATTTTATTTATTTAATTAATTTAATTAGTTGTATCATGTAGCAATTAACATGTCATTAGTCACATGGTTAAGAGCATGCTTGAGATTAGGATTTTCTTTGAGTCAACCCAACCCCTATATATATTCTCTTCCTCACTCTCTCTCCTCATTCACTCTTTTTATTTCTTTCCTCCCAACCAATAGGCAAGTACATCTTGCACCAAATGGAGAGATTTTTGTATTTTTCATTTCCTGATTTTTCTTTGATATGATTTGTCTATATTGTTCTTCTCATCATCCTCTACAAGTTTAGTACTTAGCATTTTTGATTTCTATGGCTCAATTCATGTAGATCTAAGTTTATGTCATTTTCGTTTTTCTTGGGTTTGATCTAGTAAACCTTGTTATTTTCAAGTTTTGATGGTTCTATATTGTAGAGAATTTCGTTCTACCCCAGTTTGACATATGAAAGTCTGGATTCTGACCTTGGATGGAGGAGTTATGAAGCTTTGAAGCCATGGCTTTCCATAGTTTTTTTTCTCGAAAAATGGAGAAGAAGAACAGTACTTGACCGCATGAACTTTCATGCGGCAAGTTTCCCTGGCCGCATGACTTGTTAGTTTTCAGCCGCATAAGACTTTATTCCTAGTCGCATGAACTTAATTTCTTCCGGCCGCATAAGCAGTCAGGCCGCATGAGCAGTTTCAGCCGCATAAGCAGTCTGGCCGCATGAGCAGTTCCACCCGCATAAGCAGTCTGGCCGCATAAGCAGTTTTCAACCGTATAAGCAGTTTCAACCGCATAAGCAGTCTGGCCGTATAAGCTGTTTCCAGCTGCATAATCTGTCCTTGAACTCCTTGCCGCATGAACACCCGCATTCCTAGCCGCATAAGCCCGTATGCTCTCAGCCGCATATGAACCGCTCTCCTGGCCGCATGAAGTTATTTTCCTTAAACCGCATGGGGTTGCTTTCTTCCGCAGCCGCATATGCGTACATCGCTTGGCCGCATGGCGTTGGTCCCTCGCAGCCGCATATGCGCCCGTCCATTCCCAGCCGTATGAGCTTACTCACTCCCAGCCGCATGAGCGCGCATCCCTTCAGCCGCATGCGCCCCGTATTCCTGAGCCGCATGTACCCGTTCATCCTGAGCCGCATGGTCCAGCTTTTCTAAGCCGCATGAGCCCATCCACCCTTGGCCGCATATGGCCTACTTTGGCTGTTTTGTATATTTTGTGTCCTATTGATTACATTATGGCAAGAATTTTTCCCAACTTCCAACATGGAAGTGGTAGATCCTTGTGTTGGCTCCAAGAATCTTCATGTTTCACTTTAACCAGATTTCATGTGTGACTTTTATGTCACGAGAGGTCCGTGTGACTTCCTGACTTGACCATATTTCTGACCAGATTACCTTTGTATGTGCTGGTACCTTTTCTAAGTGTGTATTTAGATACAATAATAACTATGCACTGCGGTACTATTTAATGAGTGCACTGAGGTGTGACTCTACGTGCTAAGTGATCATTCATGTTATATGTCAATACATGTGTACTTTCCAGCACAGTCAGGGTAATTGGTCAGCAATAGTATTGTGGTATAATAATTGTTGTTTGAAGCATTACACTAAGCATGGATCTAGATTTGGGACTCCTTGAGCCGATGTGGATTCGTACTTAGGGTACTCGTACTATGGTACGACATATAGGGGATGACCATGTGACCACGACATGTAATTCCAATATCAAGATAGGGTTAATCTAAGCCACTTAAATCGATAGAAACAATGGGAGGAAACAGAATTCCGAGATCGTGCCATACTAGCCACCCCCGGGTCCCGTCCTGACGTGTCGGGTTGGCCGCCACGGATACAGTTTCATCTGCCTATAGTGGATGACTATATCCGACTCCTGCGTGCTATGTGTTATATGTTTTAGCACGGTGGCCTTACGGGGGACCGGTGCATAATTAAAGTGCTATGTATATGTATATTATATGGTTTGGCTAGCCCTGCTGGGTTGACACGATCTGAGGATTCCTATATTGCATTACTGGGATAATCCAGGCAAATCGTAGAAAGCCGTAGAATTTGATTGGCCGCTTGTAAGCCGACTTATTTATGATATGTTATCTTTCGTTAGCAACTGAGGAACATGGACTATCGTGGTGCGTAGTCCAACCTATGTCCTTGTTTGGTTGTTGGGTTGGGCTATTGTGCTGCGATAGGCTATGGACCGAAGTCGCGATCAGAAGCCCTTTTACATGCCCATGGTTATAGGATATATCTTATCTCGGCATGATATTGGCACCGTTTGTCCTTGTTTGGTTGTAAGGGTGTCGTATTGTCTCGATGATATGGTATAAGCCTATAACTCATAAATCAGACCTTATTTTACTCATTGGATTTATCTCACTCTTTTGTGCTCCCTTGTGGTACTTGCTATTCGGGGCCTGATCCCGCTGGTTTTGTTTGGCCAGATTTCGTAGCAGCTCCAGAGGATCCAGCCTTACACCCGAACAATGGTGCATACCAGGAGTATGGGCGCCAGGGACCATGAGTGGATTTCTTCTTCACCGCTCTGATATCTTCTATTTTTACTTGGCGTTTAGATACCGGCACCTGTTTAGCCGGCAGTTCTGGACACTAGTTTCCTTTTGCATAATTGTAATTAAATCAGACTGCAGCTGACTAAAGTTATGTACTATTGACTCTCGGAACTAGCTCATCATTTTATATAGCTAGACTTATGAATCATTTTGATGAAGTGTCGGGGACGCCTTACTGCTTTATCATATATGATCATTATTTACTGCTTCTTGTTTTGATTGATTGAGACATAGATGCTCTGTGGGACCATAGGAGACCTGATTGTAGCATGCACCCCCTAGTCTTTTGACAGCCACGATCGCCGTATGACGTTTATATACCTCATACGGTGTAGCTGGCCTAGTCCGTCTCAGTATTCCGATACTGGGGCATGACATTTCGTATTCGTGCACTTCATCGACTGTGTGCCATGATGTTGGTTACTGGGTCCAGGATCGCCGCGGCCCTGTTGTTGTTATGCTCCGACGATGCACGATGAAGTGATTTGCCTCAAGGAGTCATCCAACGGTTCCTATTCTCTGACGATGCACGATGAAGTGATTTGTCTCAAGAAATTCTTTTGCCTCAAGGAGTTCCATTGCTCCGACGATGCACGATGAACTGAATTCACTTCATCGTGCATCGTCGGAGCAATGGAACACCTTAAGGCAAAGGAATTCCTTGAGGCAAATCACTTCATCGTGCATCGTCAGAGCAAGAGCAAGATGAATTCCTTGAGGCAAAAGATGTAAATAAAAGTCAAACTTTTCCTGGTTTTGACAATGTAAATATAATTCAAAAATTATTTTATTATAAAAGACAGAGCAGACCAGACGTTATAAAAGACAGAAGTTCCTTGCCCAAAAATAATTTTATTAGAAAAGACAGAGCAGACCAAACGGAAAAGGCTTCTGTCAACTGTCCTCCGTCGATATAAAACAGAGAATAGCCATTCTCCGTTTAATTTGAAATGGAGAATGATCATTCTCCGAGTTAATTAAAACGAAGAATGGCCATTCTTATGGTTGGTAATGACATTCCCCGTGTAATTTAACACGGAGAATGTCATTCTCCGTTTCAAATTAAATGGAGAATAGCATTACTCAATCGTTTTAATACTGGGAATGGTATTCTCCGTCTAATTCCACACGGAGAATAGCATTCGCCGTTTCAAATGACACGGAGAATGGAATTCTTCGTCTTATTCAACTTTTTCTTGGTTGTAAGATTTTATGTAGTAGTTCAGACTTTCATATGTAAATAAAAGTCAAACTTTTCATGGTTTTGATAATGTAAATATAATTCAAAAATGATTTTATTATAAAAGCAGAGATTATAAAAGACAGAAGTTTCTTGTCCAATTACATAATTATATTATTGTTTTACAATGTCATTGCTTGGTTCGTGTTACATATTTGCTTGAAAGCAACTTCTTAGCCCATACCAACCTCATCATTATAATCTCCTGGTGAGTGTCATTGTCATTTCCTTCCGATATTTCGAAGGGAGTAGTCATCAACCTCTGCATAAAATACGCCGTGTACAAGAGGCAGTTGGGTGCCTGTTGTTGTGGGCAATTTGGAGAACAATTCAGCACTTTGCTCTCATACTCCATCTTCGCCGGATATCTCTCCTTCATCATATCAACTTTTCTCCTGACGATAGGCTCTAAGGTCTTCTTCATTAATTCTGCATCCACCTTGCACTTTTCGTACGTGGTTTGCCTCAAGGAGTTGTAGTATGTCCAGTCGTAGGAGATAAAGTTGAATATGAGCAGAGTATAGTATCTGATGGGTAAATTAAAGAATGGGATGAATAGCAACTCTATGTCGTCCTCCAAACCCAAGACGAAGTCTACTACATCTTTTTGGAAGTCTTCAAGGACGCCGGATTTTACGTCTGGTTCAGTGGCACGTTCAACGATGTTCTGTTTCCCAAAAACAAAACACAATATCATGAGTAATTTTTTTTTGTCATTTTTAATCGCTATACACATGAATATGGATTTTTCTGTTTGGATTCTTACCAATGTGTGGGGCATCAAGAATGCAGACCACTTATGTTTCAATGTTTGGGGCGCCGGCTTTTGCTTCTGGATCAATGGCACGTCCTTTGAACTAGACGGGGCACACCTTCTTTTAATGCCTTGAATTTCTCTCAGCTTTCTTATTATTAGGTTCAGTATGCCAGCCTCCATGTCTTCATAGTTGAGTATGTCTTACAGGTCTATTGCCGACAGCTGGACTGTAACTTCATTTTTACCCTTTTGGCAAAAATAAGTATACAATATCACTGCACATAACTTCATTTTCACCCTCTGGACACTTCTTTTTGGGAATTACGATGTCGATGTATTGCTTTTTCAGCTCTTCATCCGCATCTTTCCAAAGTAAGAGTTCATCGCATTCCCTTAGTATGACACGGTTCTTCTTTAATTCAGCCATTTTGGCGTCTCCTCCGGATTTCGGAGCGACATTAATCTTCCGCTTTTTATTAGCCTATCCAACTGTATTCTTTTCCAAGGGAGTAACATCTTCAACGGCTAATGGCGCTGATGGTTTTCTGAACCTCTTTCCCCCTGATCCTCCTCTTCTTTTGGCTTCTTTTGGAGCAGCAAGTTCAGCAGCTGCTTGAATCTCCTAACGCTGCAATGCTACAACCATGGCTTCGAGATCAACGATTTTTCCATCCTTTTCATTGGCTTCAATATTAAACGATTCAACTTTATTTTGAAGCTCCCTTTTCTCCTCAACGAGCCTTTTATTTGTTTCTCTGAGTTGCTCGGTTATTTGCACTAAAATAAAATAAACAACAATGAAATGTATGATGTGAATCTAACACGGAGAATGACATTCTTCGTGTAATATAATACGGAGAATAACATTCTCCGTTTGGAATTACACGGAGAATAACCTTTCCAGTATCGAAATGATAGAGAATAGCAATTATCCGTTTCAAATAACACGGAGAATGCCATTCTTCGTGTTATAATACATGAAGAATAGTTATTCTCCTGGAAGATTACAAATCAGAAATTTGAAATAGAAAAGATTTTACCTTGTGCATGTAGCTCTGCAATAAGAACAGAATTCTGCTTTCTCAAATCCTCCCGTTCATGCACAGAGCCCTCCATCACAACGTTGACTACACGTTGTTGCGCTTCTTCTGCCTCGAGCTCTTTCAGCTTTTATTTGAGTATGGCATTCTCAAGGTTGGCTGCACGTAACTGCGCTTCTTGTGCCTCCATCTCTTTTAACTTTTTTTTGAGTTCTTCATTCTGCGCAAGAATATCAGAATGATGTCTTCTCAAATCCTCCAGTTCATGCACAGAGCCCTCCATCACACGTTGACTGCATGTTGTTGCGCTTCTTCTGCCTCGAGCTCTTTCAGCTTTTCTTTGAGTATGACATTCTCAAGGTTGGCTGCACGTAACTGTGCTCCTTGTGCCTCCATCTCTTTTAACTTTTCTTTGAGTTCTTCATTCTGCACAAGAATATCAGAATGATGTCTTCTCAAATCCTCCAATTCTTTTTCTGAGTCGTCCATCACAACGCCCATTTCATGATGCTGTGGTATCCGTTGTTCATCAAAATTATCCCCACATGCTTCTTGGTGTTCTTTCTCTCCCTCTTTTTCAACTTCTTCTATAGGTTGCTCATCTTCTTTGTGCCCTTCTTCTTCCCCAATAGGTATAACCAGATCTTCCAATATCATCTTCGATCTTATTTTGTTGTGATATTCGGCCTTGAGGAAGTTTGAGATTTCATACCCATTCCATGTGAAAAATCTTAGGTAATCAGGAATTGGGACGAACTTCCTTTCCACAAATTTACTATGTTCTGCAAACCAATAGAGGAAGTATATTGTGCAACCTTCCAATTTGTGGAAAGCCATTGAGTAATCCCCCCGTTTAGTTTTGCTTCTACTCCTCTTTATGCTATCCATTATATATGCCAGGATTAATCTTGGCCAGCATATACTGTTGATGATGTCCACACTATCTACCAAGGCCAAGAATCTGTACAGCAAATTTGAACCGCCAGACTTTGTGAAGAATACTATTTGGCACAAGTGGAAGATTATTAGCTTGGCCAAATCATCTGGATTAACAGCGTTATCTCTGCCACGAAGCCGTCGTAACAATTCAAAGAACTTGTCTCTCACTTCCTTATTCGTGACTTCTGCGTGTTTGCCCTTAGAATTAGCCAGCAATCTTGTGAAGTGATCTCTACACAGGCTCAATGATGCTGGTGGTGTGGGCTGCTGTTGTTTTATCTTTATTAATCTTCTTAAAAAACATCATTATCGCTTTATTCATTCAGCGGTAGACCGAAGATGACTGCCATATCGTCGACGTTTGGCGCGATTTTAACAGTGGTGCTCAATTCAAAGCACCCGACGCCATCTTCTTCTTCTGTGTAACTTGTAATTAAATTCTCAAGCCCTTCCGTTACCTTGGCCAATTCGGAAATATGGACTTTGTTTTGGTAGAAAATCTCGACAAAATTCCAGAAACCGGTATTCTTCAAGGAATCAATAACTGGCTCAGGTAAACGGCCAACATCTTGATTGACCTCCTCTATAAGATTTAGCATTGGTTTGAAGGTAGAACGGAAAAGTCTTGAATCCTTATTCCTGACAGATTTTTTTTCTACAAAACAAAAAACAAAAAATTAGGTCGGAGAATGGCCATTCTTATGGGTTTTAACACTGGAAATGACATTCTCCGTGTAAACTAACACTGAGAATGTCATTCTCCGTTTCAAATGACACGGAGAATGTCATTCTCCGTTTAAAATAAAACGGAGAATGAACATTCTAATGTGTTTTAACACTGGGAATGTTATTCTCCATTTAAAGTTAGACGGAGAATGCCATTCTCCGTTCCAAATTAAACGGCGAATAGAATCCTCAATCGTTTTAACACTGGGAGTACTATTCTCCGTGTAATTAGAAACGGAGAATGCTATTCTCCGTTTGTAAAAATACGAAGAATATCATTCTCTTTCGTTTTAGCTCTTGTAATGCCATACTACGTTTAATTTAAAATAGAGAATAGAATTTTTCGTTTAAATTAACACGGAGAATAGCATTCTCATATGTTTTAACACTGAGAATGCCATTCTTCGTTAAAGTAAACGGAGAATGATATTATTGATTTAATTTAGACGGAGAATGGCATTCCAAGTGTAATTTGACAGGGAGAATGAACATTCAAATGGGTTTTATGACGGAGAATGTCATACTCCGTGTAATATATACAGAATTTGCGAACATAAAATCAAAGTTATACCTTCTGTTTGCACTTCTTTTTTTTTAGCAACTTTTCTCTTTTTCTTCTGTGCAACTTTCTTAGAATAGGGTTTCGGTTGTTCTCCGTCTTTTCCTTTTGGATTTTCTATAACTGGTGCATTTTCTCTAATTGGTGATGCTGCTGGTGATGATTCTGCCGCTGATGCCGACATGGTGTGAAGATTGTGAATGGGGAGGAAGGTTTGAAGATTTTGGAGAAGAATGACCTATGTTTGAGTATAGAGTGGAGTATGGAAGAAGAGGAAGAATCGAAACGATTTTTTTTTTAATAAAAGGGTTCGGAGGTGTTTTGAATTAATTAGAAGGGTAAAAATATCATTCGATGGAAGGGTAAAAAGAATCGAAACCGTTTGGACTCCTTTCTGCTTAATTATATTAATTTGAAGGGCAAAAATAATTCTGCTTAATCAAAAAGAATCGAAACCGTTTGGCAAAAATGTTATTACAACTCAACAAAACAAATGAACATAATACATTAGATATAAAAGAAGAAGAAAAAAATTATCGTCTTCCATATTCAATCATTTCAGATTGGACTCCTTTTAGTACTTCATTGTGCTCTGAAGTTGTAATCCATTCAGCAGCTTTGCGTCTTTCCATTCCCGCATCAAACTGCATATAACAAACATAATATCAAAAATATTGCTCTAAAAAGTGTA
Source organism: Iris pallida (assembly GCA_029216955.1). NCBI lineage: Eukaryota > Viridiplantae > Streptophyta > Magnoliopsida > Asparagales > Iridaceae > Iris > Iris pallida. Next base: position 8,522,812 of record JANAVB010010794.1, on the reverse strand, counting down.
AGTTTTTGACGACATATTTTCAGACTTACATTGAGAGAACGGTAGTCTAGACTACATCGGTCTTTCATGAATGCAATTACAAAAATCCCACAATCAACAAAATTGCCTTGGCGGGGAACATAAGAACGACGTTTTATTACAAAAGTAGAAAAGCTGAACCTAGCATCTCTCAACTTCAAAATCTCTTCTTCGAGAAAGAGATCCAAATTTGAAAGCTACAATTACCAGAATACAATATGTATTAGTATACCGCGTATCTTGTACCCAATTCATAAAAATTGATGAATATGAGCTTACTATTTCTTTTATGACTGTTTTGTTTTAAATCGGATCATCTTTAGATGCAAGTGAGCCCCAAATTTCAACAATCCTTGTTTTAACCAGAACTCTTGCAAGAGTATAGTGTTCGTCCAAAAGAATGGGTATGTATATCTGAATCAAGATTAATTCGGTAAAACAAATTAGTAAATTTTCAGAAAATTAGAATTAATATTTAAACAGAAATACATTAATACCTCGTTACAAGTGCTTAAAGATCCCATGTAATCCTGAAAATATTTGTACTTCTTCCATATTTTATGAAGCTTTTTGTCGGATGTAGGTAACGTTTCTTTCTACATACACATCAATTAATACATTACGAAGGACAAACAAACGAGAAAATTGTTAATGCATATGCATTGAAGAATAAAATGCTCACTCACCGATATCCTTATTGGTAAAAACCATACATTAGCTTTATTGGAGGTTCTTTTCCGTTCCTCCACGGTGAGAAAAGCAGAGACAATGCCTACAATCTGAATAAATCATTAAAAATGTCAGCGATGGAAACGAAGTAAACATAGATGGCATCTAAGAAGAAATATACTATCTATACATACCCCATTTTTAATTCTCGTTAAAGGATCTAAGGTCTTCATCTCAAACCGAGACACATAGATTTTGTTGCAAGATGATATTATTTCTCTAAGAAAATAAACGAATAAATTAGGAGAAAAAACTGTTGGAATTAAATTAAAACTCATATTACTTACTCGTCAGGTCTATCATCGGCAAAAATATAGTCGTAATAACTCGAAGAACCACTAGTACAATTGCTAGGCTTCGAGGTTGAACCCTTTGTTAAACTTTTCGATGGTGACCGAATTTAAATTTCCACGCATTCTTTTCGAAGAACCGCTAAAGTCAGTTTCTTCTGTAGGACACAATACGAGAATTCGGTCTAATGCTTTACTATGATTCTGTATCACCACGTCCTCCTCATCGGAAGATTCAACGGAAACCACCTTCACATTATTAAATACTCCAGATGAAGATGCCTTCTTCAAAGCTGGAGATTCTTTAATCTTCTCCAAATGCCGAGAGAAATTCATTTGTTCAATTTGTATTGAACCAATCTTAGAATTGATCGATGCAACTTCAGCTGAAATCGTCGACAGTTGTTGTTCAATCCTGCATAATATACGCGGAATGAAGGTTTCATTTGGAGCTGGCAACCAATCTTCTACGTCTTCTACATTTTCTACGACACGAGTAGACATCTTAAGAACAAGAAAACTATTGTATTTCAGACAACTATTCTATGTATTTCAGAATAAATAATAGTAAAATGAAACAAGAAAACTATTGTATATATAGCAAGAGAGAAGTACAAAAAGTGAGGAAGATGGAAAGATAAATAAATTTTGAGACTAGCAAACAATCTACTAGCCGTTTGATTGAGGAGGGCTCGAGGAAGATTCTACTAGCCGTTTGAAAAATACAAAAGGTTATCATGATCAACTTCAATTAAGGAACTCTATAAGAGGTTTAATTCCGTTTGATTGAGGAACTCGACGAAGTCCGTCACGAACCGGAACTTCTTCTTCTTTCCTTCTTCATCTCCGTTTCTCCTTCCACCACCACCACCATGGCCTGTAGCTTTATAACAAAAATATTAAATTGTTAGATGAAACAGAAAAACTAATTACGGAAAGATTACTAAATCAAAATCAAACAGAACACATATTCATAGAAAATATGAGATTAAAGATGAAAGTATCACAGAAGCAACACCACAATTTTACAACAACTAAGCAGACTCTGCTAAGCAATAACTAAAATTAGGGATTGTGTCCTCCTTGGATTTAATTTACACAAAGAAGAGATTTGAGAGAACGAGCTTTTATCGGCTTCCTAAATGTACCATTCTCCGTCCTAAATGTACCATTCTCCGTCCTAAATGTACCATTCGTCGTCGGTGTCATCATCTAGATTGCCAGCGGCGGTGGTGTCGTCTACATCGCCTGCAGACCTGGACACACTGTGTCCTTAGGGATTGTGTCCTCCTTGGATTTAATTTACACAAAGAAGAGATTTGAGAGAACGAGCTTTTATCGGCTTCCTAAATGTACCATTTTCCATCCTAAATGTACCATTCTCCGTCCTAAATGTACCATTCGTCGTCAGTGTCATCATCTAGATCGCCAGCGGCGGCGGTGTCGTCTACATCGCCTACAGAATTGGATATACTGTGTCCTTAGGGATTGTGTCCTCCTTGGATTTAATTTACACAAAGAAGAGATTTGAGATAACGAGCTTTTATCGGCTTCCTAAATGTACCATTCTCCGTCCTAAATGTACCATTCGTCGTCGGTGTCACCATCTAGATCGCCAGCGGCGGTGGTGTCATCGTCTACATAGCCTACAGACCTGGACACACTGTGTCCTTCCTTTCCGACCGACACACAATTATTGTTTTATATACGTAGTTGTACAAAATATTAAATTACATGAAAGAAAGAGAAAGTAAATATGAGTTAATTTAGGGTGTTCATTGAAAAATTGCATTGAAGAATGACCTGCTATAGCAAGTTAACAAGAGGTCAAAAGTCAAAAACATCATTAAATGATGTCTCCTGTATTATTTAATCTGAATTTAATCTGGACCGTTGGATGAACATCCAACGGTCCAGATTTTGGATGTATCGATACATCCCAAAAGGGTGGATGTATTGTAGAATTTTCCTATATAAATATATATATATATATATATATATATATATATATATATATATATATATATATATTGCTAAAAAATATATATATATATATATATATATATATATATATATATATATATATATATTTTAGCAATATATATATATATATATATATATATATATATATATATATATATATATATATATATATATATATATATATATTGCTTTCAACATGCTGCTCCGTAACTTTATGACTTTGTCCATGTGCATCATGTCTCTTCTCGCTTTCTCATACTTTATTGTTCATCGTAAATAAGCAAAATTGTTCATGATGCATCTATTGAGTTTATGAGGAAAAAAAATTCTAAGGTTGATTAAAAAAATGCATTTGTTGATTAAGGAAAATTATTTTGAATTTTTGATGCATCTGCTGATAAGAAAATTTGTTGATATGTTTTAATTAAAAATGGATTCTACTTATTTTATTTATATATGTGTCATGTTTGTGAAGATATTTTAACAAATTTTATTTAAAAACACAATCAAATCTAATTTTATGTCATGTGTAGTAAGGAATATTTTGGTAACTATTGTATTTTTATTAATCCTCTATTCACTCAAAACCTCCAATACAAACAAGTTATTAAACATACCCCCACTTAACTTTCCCTCAAATTCAAAAAAGGTTATATGTATTGACTCTCCATCCTCTCACTCAACTTTCCTTTACTTAACCCCATTTAACTCTACTTTTTTTTCCCTCAACCCAAGCAGACTCTAAAAGTTTTTTTTAAGCTTAAGATTTTAGTTCCATTATTTTATATTTTAATTTATTGTAACCTCAGTTATGTTTTTAATGATGATGTTCTTAAATAAAATCTATCTATTAATATTTTAATATATAATTCAAATAGTAGGAATATCAATATATTATTTGGTACAACATTAACTCACTAAAAAAATATAATGATTTGGATACAAATAAGTCATTTACTCTGAAATATTGAATGAGAGGAGTTTGGGGTAGATATTTCTATATTTAAGTTAATTAGAGAGAGGAAAAAAAAATTATTTCATATATTTTATGGTTTACTTTATTATTTGTTGATAAATTCAATTTATGGATGCCCATACCTCTATCTTCAACCACCCTCTCTCTCCCATTTTAAAAGACATTATCAGCACAAATGTTATAGGAGTTCAAGGCCAGGTCATCGGTTTAGCGATGACAAAGGTTAGGTGCGGATACAGAAAAAATGTTAGAGCCTTTTGTTAATGTTTAATTTTCCATTTTACTCGGTAACTATGATGGAGATTATTTACTATAGAATTTCTCTACCTCGAATTTGTTGTTATTAACCTTGCTATCGGCATGCCAAAAATTTGGAAATCCATTGGATCTTTATGAACCAAATGATTTCAACAACCGCAAGCTAGGATAATGGTAGCGGACTAATGCTGTCACCTATCATTGATCTAAATCAAAGTGTTTAAAATCACTTAAGATTTTGGTTGCTCCGATACAAATTATTGGAAATCAATCTTTTAGTCTATAGGGGATGATATATATATATATATATATATATATATATATATATATATATATATATATATATATATATATATATATATATATATAACGAAATTGCCACTTTAAATCCGAACCTTACACCTATTCAGAATAACCTCGATTTTGGCAGTATACTGGCAGTATGCTGCTAGTACAATGTGTGGGGAATTTTTGACTCCCCTCCCCTTCCGACTTGCTAGAATGAGTTTGCATATAGTGGTACACTGATACTATACTCTCACTAATTTTGTTGCTATAAACCACTGTGCAGAGATGTTGGAGCTGCTTCCTTTGCAAAAGCTCAATTCCTTTATTCTTATAGTCTCACATCTCGGTTGGGAGAGGAGCATGGATTTTGGATATAATGTTTTATTCCTCTTTGTTTCATTAAAAGTATTGTATGAAAACTCCATGGATCACACGCGTGCCGCCGCCGCTTGGCTCAGTTCGTTCGACACGCGTAATGGATAGTGTACGTATCCACATCTAATAGTTAATTCTACTAAAACCTACAGTGACATTTAAATACATTGATACGTTAGCAAAATATTTTGCTACTGATTAAGTCAGTACCATTAACAAAATAGCACTATATATTTGCCACCTATTAGAACCAATATTTTGCTTGCTTTATATCACAGCACAATCTTGTTACCTATTATAACATTTCTGTTAATTTAATAATACTATATATTTGCTACTGTTGAGTTAGTGTTATCAACAAAAGTTATTCATGCATTAGCAAATTTTGATATCCAGAAGTCAGTACTGTTGCAAAAAATATTGATAGCTTAACAAAAGTTAGTACTGTTAACAAAGTTATTTCTCACAAACAAGTTTCTACTATTATGTTTGCTACTGTTAGTTTACTCAAAATTGTTTCTGTTTGTTAAATTGTTGCTAGACAATTTGTCTTAAATATTTGTCCTCATTTAAGTACCATATTATTTGTCCTAATTTAAGTAGCTTATTGTTCAAATCTTAGTTAGACTTGTTTCTAGGAATTGACACTTTCCATAAGAACGACTATATTAGTAGATTTTGTCAATCCTAATTTCTTTTATACCCAATATTTCAATTTAGGCTAAATAAAATAATTAAGTCAACATGGCGAAAAATCGTCTAAGCGACCGGTACTTAAGTGTTCCTAGTGAACCTCCGCTTGCTGGGATCCGGCCCCTACAGCTAACCCAACATTATTAAAACTTGAAAAACTAAAATTTTAAAGGTCTATTGCAAAAATCATTTGAAATGTTAATTTTAGCTTAAGCCATCTTATTGAGTAAATATAAATTTTACAGACTTTTAGAAAGCATGTCTGCCAAGGAAGAGACCTACATTGCAAAGTCCTCTAAGTTCAATGGTACCTACTTCAAGAGGTGGAAGAGCCAAATGAAGTTCTGGCTTACAACTTTTGGATTGATTTATGCAATTGATGGGTCCACACCCATCACAAATGATTCTGACGATACTGTGTCTGACATAGGAGTAACCAAGTCATCCTCGTCCTCAAAACCCAAGATCCATAAGAAAATAGACTACCACTGCTTCCACAGAATCTTAAGTGCTATGTCTTGAGTCTTTTTTCAATACAAAAGCGCTAAAGAACTCTGGGATGCTTTGGAAGATGAATATGGTTGTGATGATGCTGGAATTGAAAGACTCAATTCCTCCACATTCAACAGATATGACATGGTAAATAATAAACCTATAAATGACCAATTTATGAATTCCAAGAACACCTTAGGCATGTTCAATCCAAATGTACATTCTTTTCTACTGAGTATAAAATAAAATGCTTGATAGACAAACTTCCTCCTTCTTGATCTAATGTGGCAAATGATCTCCTCCATCTACAAGGTACTATTATATACCCTCAAGCTCTAAAGAGACTTAGAACAGAAGATGAATATAGGTTAAAGGCCAAAGCTAGGTATGTCACGCCCCAGAACCAGAATACTGAAGAGCGGGGGCAGACATAGCCAGCTACGTATAACGGAATGGAATCCACACCGCTATACGGTCACGGCTGTCTAGATATGTGAGGGTTTATCTACAAGCCATCAGTCTCTTAAGGTCATAAATTATCCTATTGTCTCAATCTCAACCAACTAATAACAATCACAAGATATCAGATCACCAAATATACAATTGTAAGGCGTCCCAAACATTACATATCCAGATGATCATGAAGCTAGTCGTACAAAATGTAAGGACTAGCAAGATTTAAGTCATACATGATCAACCTCGAGTTGCCAATCATGATTACAGCCCGTAGGCAGACAGTAAATAAAGTTGCAAACGAGCTAACACTTGCTCGACGGCTAAATGCCTCAAAAGAATAATTTTACAATAGAGTGGGAGAGCAAAAAATAAACCCACTCGTTACCCAGGTTACGCCTGGTGACCACCATCGGGCTGAAATGCAGGGAGATCCTTTGGTGCTGCTCCGGTATCTGGCCATACAAAACCAGCTGGGTCAGACCCCAGAAAGAGCAAGTGCCACAAAGGAGGCTTCACTTAGGAACTAAAACCAGCAATTAGCACAAGAGTATAATTACATAATAAAAGACAGTAATTTAAGAAAAAGCATGACGGATAATTATAAAAGACAATCTTGTATAGAATCACTAAAAGACAGGACATATGGAAAGAAAGCATGACAGGATGATATACGATGAGATAACCATGGGACTATTCAGATAGCCAGGTTACAACCCGTAAACCAAACAAGGACCTGGGTTGTAACCCTTCGTCTGAACGGAACTTGATTTCTCTCACCATTCATCGGCAAGATAAATATAAGAAATCAGGTCAAGTAACATTCTGGAGTGACAATTATTATAGTGATAATCTGGAGTGACAATCATTCAATCATTCTGGTACAATCTTACAATTAATCAATTCTAGACAATACTATACTGGACTAGACTCCATCCAAGCAATCACGGCCAATCATTGCCTACGGCTTTCTACATTAACTAACTAGGGTTATCACAATCCTAGTTACTAGCAAGATGCAATGAGATGCTCCATGTAGTCACAGGCCCTGCAGCTATCCAGGTTATCCAGGCAATCATTATAGTGACAATTCAGAGAGTACAATGCATTAGAGTGACAATAGAGTTCAATTATTTAAGTGACAATCAAGAGTGCCCCACATGACAGTGGGCTGGAAATGTGCCATACTCGTCGGCAGGCTACAAGTCCAAACATTTGCGAACGGGATAACGGGATCGCCTGTAACTGGGGAACATCTCTTCATGTCTAGTGAATTATACTAGTCATTAACCTTAGTCCATTTTAGTAGGTACTCCTGACCGTGGTACTCAGGAGTCCCCTCCTAGACATGATGCAAGACAGGACTGGATTATTTGTACAAGCACAATCGCCCACGGTGTCAGGATCAATTATACAGGTCATGTCATGTCAGGTAGCCGTCGCAACAGCTATTCGAGAAATCATGTCAGGTTATCATGTCAGGTGTACTTTGTCAGGAGTGCGCCACGACGGGCCACTATCAGGTCATGCCAGGTTATCATGTCAGGAGTGCACCACTACGGGTCACTATCACGTCGTGTTCAATTATCAATTCCAAACATACAAATGAATTCATGATTTTCAAGTTCAGGACAAAAGGCGTAAGGATATAAAATGAGCGTAAAATATCTAATAGAGGTAAAGCGTACTCATGTTGTACTGAAGTTACATGATAATAATAAAAGAACAATAGTAACAATAGTAGCAATAATAATGTAACAGGGCACGACAGGGAAGTCCATGCGGCTGGATCCAGGCAGAATTCTATGCGGCTGAGACAACAGGGTCTTATGCGGCCAGGGATAACAATTCTTATGCGGCTGGGAATAACTTCCCATGCGGCTCAACTGATATGGGTTCATGCGGTCAGGTTGGACGAAATCCCATGCGGCCTAATTTAGATGAGTCACATACGGCTCGGAGGAGAGTGAGCTCCATGCGGCTCAGAGAATTAGTCATATACGGCTGAGGCAAATTAAGTCTCATGCGGCCAAGGGAGAATGTTCCCATGCGGCTGGACAGGACAGGGTCTTATGCGGCTCAGTCTGAGCAAGGCTATGCGGCTCGATCCAAGTCAAGTCCCATGCGGCCAGGGGATATGGAATCCTATGCGGCTGCCAAAGGCAGAATTCTATGCAGCTCAACGATCCAGATATGCGGCTGGCGGGAAACCGAATCCATGCGGCTCAAAATGAATACTTGCCGCATGAACTTGTCATGCGGTCAAGTGCTGCCATGCGGCTCAGGACTGTGCTTCTTCTCCAAATTTCCGAGAAGAAGCACACCAAGAAACCATGGCTGCCATGATGCATAAAACCCTCATCCGGAGTCCAAATCCGGACTTCCTTAGGTCAAAATGGGGTAGAACGAGCTACTCTACAACATGGAACCAACAAAACTTGAAAGTAACAATGTTAAATAGATCAAAACCCAGAAAATTCGAAATTAAAATAAACTTAGATCTACAAGAATCTAGCCATGGAAACGGAAAATGTCAAGTACTAAAGAGTGTTAAAATGCTACAAGGAAGAGAATGAAACAATAGTATTTGGGTTCCTCCATGAAGCAAGATGCACTTGCCTAGCTCTCTCTCTCTCTCCCTCTTACTCACAGGTTGGTGAGAAATTTAATGGTGAAGGAAGATGATGATGAATGAAGAGAGAGAAATGAGAGAGTGCATTAATAAAGGGGTTGGTGGTGGTAGGTAGGAGGTTCACCCCTTGGTTCATGATGAACCAAGAGCAATCCCAGACCGAACCAACCAACCCAAATCAGGAATAAACCAAGCCAAGAAGGAAATTAATCAAGAAAATCATGCAATACAAGAATAAATACGTACACGTATTCCAAGAATACGAAATTCGAACACATGCATTACAACTCTACCCACCTTAAAAGAATTCCATCCTCGAAATTTAATCAAGAGGCTAGAGGAGCAATGACAAGCTACATTAATCACATGCAAGCTATAACTAGGCAGACAACCACTCATTCAAGCAAGGAATCGAAGGTATGAGGCATAAGAAAGACATTATACCTCACGAGTCAAACAAGTCGGGATAAAGTGATCGGATATCATCCTCACACTCCCACGTTTGACTCTCCCAATGAGCGATGAACTCAAACAACATGAACTAAACTGATAGTCTTGCGCTTGAGGTCTCTCCCCTTGGTCAAACATGGACACGGGCCTCTCCTCATACGAAAAGGTTAAAGGCTATTGGTACCAACCTTTTCGAATGATCTAGGAAATGGCTCGGGCCCGGGATGTACCGTTGTAATTAGGATACATGAAATACGTCATGTACCCCGCATAATGATGGTAGAAAAGCAAGATGAGAGGACACATATACCTCTCGATCGATTCTGAAACTGAGCCTGGGCTAGGGCAAACTCCCGCGGATTCTGTTGTTAGAAAGTCTGGGCCTGAGTCGGCAAGGGCCTCGTGTAAGCCCCCTGAATTTTAGGGTTTATTTTTTTCATTTTTCTGAATGAATTATTTTCGAGAAATGTTTTATTATTTAATTGTTTCGATCATTAATGTACCTTTCCATGACTTTGACTTCTGGAGCGTCAGGGATACCAATCTCTGTAAACTCTCTTCATGGGTTTTGAAATAGACAAGATTATCTTCCTGTTGATATAGCGTGTCCCACTTGAATTCGTTCCCTTGTGCTCTTTTTGTATCGCGCAAGTTCGGGTCAACTTAGACCAATTAATAATTGAATATTATTCCCACTTTTATTTTTGACCTTCGTTTGCACGTTGCCGTTGCTTTTAATTTAGAAGCACCAGATCAGCCATTTTCTCGGAACCAACTTCTCATGAATGATCTACTCGAGACGCTCTCCACCCATGACCTTCGTGTCCCACTCAGACACTCTATTTTGTGCTCTATTTTCTTCGGACAACTTCCGGGTCAATTTAGGCCAATTTATTTTCGATCGTAAAACCTGATTTATTTTTCCAATTTAATTTCGGGACCCGACATCGACCCAACCTGTCAACCCGAAGTATGGACGTGGCCCATACGAAGCCTACTAACCACATAAAACTTGTGTCCCATTTATTGGAGTCCCCGTATATTATTTATTTATCCGTGATTATAAATACGCATTTAATTCGAATATTGCCCTCTGTCCGATTTTGACCCGACCCGGTTCGACCGAACCCGAACCCATGCTCCACGTTGCTCTTTCATGACTGCCCGAGTACCCCACATAATTTCCCTATTTTTTTCCTAATTCAAATATCTATTTTCTCTCTCCACTTTATAAATATCCTATATATATATATATACATATATATATATATGTGTATCTCTCTACATCTCTCTCTTCAATTATTTCCAAACACCAACACACCTCATCCCCCCCCCCCTCCACCATACCAGCCGAACACCCCCCCCTCTCTCTCACAAATATCCCTCTACACTCACCCTCTCTCTAACTCTCACCCCCTCTCATTATATATATAATGTATATATATATATAAACACATACATACACTCACCCCTTACCACTCCCTTACACTCACCACCCCCTCACTTCCCTCTCTCCTCACACCCGACAGCACCCCCCCTAGCCGACCTCTCTCTCTCCCCCTCTCTCTAATATCTCTCTCTCATTCTCTCTCTCTTTCTCTTTATCACACACACATGCATGCATCTCTCTCTCCCTCTCTCCTTACTCAACACACACATAAACCTCTTCTTCCTTCTCCACCCGACCACCTCCCACTGGCCGACGACCCCCCCCCCCCCCGGCGAGCCTGGCCGCCGCGGCCGTCGACCTCTCCTCCTCCCGAGCTCCTCCCTCTCCTCATCCTTCCTCCTCCTCACTACCATCATCACCTTCACCATCAAACTCACCATCACCATCTTCATCATCATCAACCACCACCACCACATGCCACCACCGCAGCCCACCGCGCCGCCTGGCCGCCGTGCGCCACCACGTGGCCGGCATGCCACCGCAGCGAGGTGGCAGCAGCTGCGTCAGCAGCAGCACAAGGCGCTGCAGCAGCGCGCATGCACGGCCGCGCGCGCGCACCGGCAGCCGCGCGCCGCCGCGGCCGTCGCCGTCCCCGTCGACCACCCCCGCGTGGCCCCCTCGCCTGGGCGCACCCCCTGGTAGCCCCACATGGCGGCCACCATCCACCAGGACGCGCCGTCGAGGCGATTCGTGCATTTTTTACGAAATTCCGTCGACGCGCGCGCGCGAAGTCCAGAATTGGCGCTCCGTCGCAGCAATTTCGTGCGGATTTTCTGGTCGATCCGACCGTTGGATCGGCGATTTCTTCACTCCGTCTCAATCTCGGTATATCCATCTTCACTCCTGTCAATTTTCGTCCGTTAATTATGTCGTTTGATACCTCAAAACTGGCCACCAAGTTGACGTTTTAAATTGAACTATTTTTGGACAGTTTCGTGGAGCCGACTTCGTCAGCTCGTAACTTCGCCGTCGCAGCTCCGTTTTGCGCGCCGTCAGTTCCGGTGCACAGCTGGTATAACCATCTTCCTGTCTCCTTTAGATTTCGTTTCATTTTAAGCACGTTTGGTTGGTCGAATTCGACGCCAAAGTTGGCCGTCCGAATTCTTTAAATCGTACTTGTTAAATTCCATTTTTGAACCCGGGACTCCGGATTCAATTTCTGACACCACCAGTAGACTCGTGGCGTCGTTCTGGCTTGTTTTCATATAAAATTTGCTTAATTTGGAGAACGTGGGCCCTGGCACGCATTTCGGTGCAAAGCGGGTCCCACTTTCTGAGTCAACGGGACTTTTTGACGCCGGCTCATCGGAATCCCATTCCGGATATACCGTTGAGTTCGTATCGTCATTCTGGACTCGTTGACATATAATTTGCTGAGTTTTGAAGACATTTGCTCCGGCACGCAATTCCGTGCAAACCGGATACCAAGTGTCGCGTCAACGTATCATCTTGAGATCGGGACATCGGAATTCCATTTTGGACATACCGTTGGGTTCGTATCATCATTCTGGATTCATGGACATATAATTTGCTAGGTTTTGTAGACTTCTTTCCCGACACGCTTTTCGGTGCAAAGTGTGTCCAACGGTGGACATCATTTTGACCCGAAATTACCGTTTTGCTCCTGTGTCCAAATTGGACTTTTGGACAGGCTATCCTAGCTGATTTGACCGTTCTGGACACGTTGGTGATATTTATTTTATCATCCGACAACATCTGTAGATTTTGATTATGTATTATCCTTAATTTATAATTAATTATTTTTCTAGATATTGTTACTTTCTGGTTTTGAATTTTTATATATATTTTAATTACTGTAAAAATCTTGGAAAAATGGTATTTAAATATTATGTTAATTTAGCTAATTTATTATAATTTTTCTAGCATTTATTAAGTGCTTTTGGTATTTTATAAAAATAGGAAAACAGAACTCATTTTTAGTATATTTATGTTTGCTGATTTTTAATAAATATTTATGAAGGTTTATAAATTCCAGAAAAATTAGTATAAATTTCTATAATTAACAAGGATTATTTTGGTACTTTATTTTATATATATTTAAGCTTTTTGTCTATCTCTAAAATTGTTGGAACTTAGTGTACCGTTTGATTTATTTATTGAGTAGTTACAACTTGCAAGTTTTGCGTTGATTTGAGTTGTTATAGTATTGGACCTCACCCCACACTAGTGTAAAGACCCTAGAGAGTTAGTTTGTGTATAGTGGCACTCCACATTAGACTTTTATGCTAGGTCCCCACTTGGCTAGTATCCAGTTAGGAGTTGTGTCACACCACTAGTGTAGTATTGAACATAACTTAGAACTGAGATTGTGTATCATTATTGACAGGATACCGGACATCTATAGCTTCGTACTAGTATTCTTGCTTTGCTCGAGGCAAGTACATCTACAAACTCATTTACTATCTTTTAATGCTAGAACACGTATTAACCCTGTTAAAATACTGCTTCTGAATAACTGCAAGTTAAATCTTCACATGTTACATTAAATTGGGCCCTACCATGCTTAGGACAGTTATCATATCTTCACATGCTTCTTACTGGTTCTCAGCACATGTTTCACTATGCTTTATACGGCTCTGAGTATTCACATGTTTTACTGCTCTCAGTACCTTCACCTGTTTTACTGCTATCGGTACCTACCATGCTTTATACCGATCCCAGTATCTCCCACATGTTTTTACTGTTCCCAGTATCTCTCACATGCTAAATAACTGGGTTATGGGGAAACTGTTAGTAGAGTATGTGATCAAACTCCAGTTACCGCATTTACCGGGCAAGGTCGTATATGTTACTACGGCTTGCCAACTATCAGGCGTTTGGGTACAGATGTACCCCGATTGCTGGTTAAGCGTACACATGTACGCTTCTAACAGTGCCTCAGCACATACCGTACCGATTGACCGGATCGCATACCTACTACAGTTTCAAATACTAAATAAACAAATATCACTTTAATTTAACTTAAACCATTGATACATGATTTCCTGCTTTCTAGATTTTATGTCATATTTCCAGTTTTACAGGATCTTTGATGTGCCACGATTTACTGCTTTATAAGTTGTGATTCACCATATTTTGTACAATACATCTCTACTATTACCAGATTAGTACTTTAGTTGTAGAGGTTGTACTTGCTCCCGTCCTGACAGGATAACGTTGTAGGTTCACTTTTCGAGGAGGAAATGCTATGTGTTACATATTATGGTACTGCATTGAGGACCTGGCCTTAGCTCCAGTAGAGGCCCCAGCGGGGAACCTTGCTTAGTTATCTTTCTTGTGTTTTGAGACTGAGACTTTGGTATGTTCTTATATTTGGTTACTGGACTTTGTCTCCAGTTAGACACTTTGGTTATGTACTATTAAGTCTGTGCGTATGTTACCTTCGCTTATAGATGCTGTGTTGTGATGAACATTTAAATGTGATTTTAGAACTGTTAGTAGCTTAGATCATTTATTGTCTATTCTTAGAACAGCTTACTGCGCTTTAACCAAGCGTAGGCTGGACATGGCTCGGCCCGGCCCAATAATTTGGGTATCGGGTCGTGACATGTTTTTTTGGCGGCCCATGCAGGTCCAGACTTAAGATGTTTGGTTACGTTATTGTACCAAGCATGCCTGCAACTAGGATCTTATGACAACTTGATAACACTAGGAATAACATTTAGAACACCTAGAGGATTTCTAGGATTGCAACATAGGGAGAACTCATCACAGCATAGGACCGTTAGCTATAATTAGCCTCTTGTTTGTATTTCAGTGGGTCAATTTAGACCAAGTTGTACCCTTGGGATGACCCCTGAGGATCTCACTCTAATCTTACCTAGAAATCTGTTTCCACTTATTTCCATTTGCTCTTCTTTAAATTCGTTGTTGAACTTAATTTCTAATTTTGTTGTTAACTTTGATCTTGCATCGTGATAAATTTTGTGGATCAAATTGTTATATATCCTGATAGGATAAACGTCTGCTTTAGTTATGGAGTTTAGAATTTATCGCAGCCATATTAGCTGGTATGACAAAAACGTAGAGCCTGATTTTGGTTATACTATCCTATTCATAGAATTTAGATTTTCTCGCAGCCATACCGGTTGGCGTGGCGAGGATTCTAGATAACATGATTATAGGGTGTATACCTTAGTTATGACTCTACCGTTTATTGCATCTAAGCTTACTGGTGTGGCAAAAATTCTGGCAACATGATTTCAGGAAGACGTGTATGGTTATCAGATCATATCTCAACTTGGTTTACTTTGTTATGACCGAATGATCAGGAATAAATTCTTATTATCATTTTTCCCCGTCTTGATTAACTCTGTTCTATCTACATCTACAACTAGGATTACAGGTTCTCTAGGACTCTCCAATAGGATTGTTTTCATGTTATCTTTTTGGACATAATTATTTTTGTGTTCCATCTTTTCTACGACTTGACTAAACTCTTCTTCGTTAACCTCTTTGGTAGTTCTTTCCGTTATACATCTTGTTGTCTTCGTACCATTCTTGGAGATATTCCAATAAACTTTTCTGTCTTGTTTGACCCTTTAACTTGTTTGGACACTGTTATGGATTGCTTAACCCAGTCTTAGGCCTTGTTACCTTCTACTTGATAAATGACCGAAATAGCCAAACCTTATTGATTGATCCTGTAGTATAACTATAGATGTATTATGTGATTGTGATAAATACATTTCCTAGGGATTGGTTAGATTTAGCTTACAGGACGAGTATAAGTGACTGACTGTAGTAGACTTGGAAACCATTGAGGACGATTGCATTTATAGTATGACTTGATGATAGGGCGTCTAAGATGGAGAAATGAGATCGTATATTGTTGTGACTATGGATTGAGGATTAGAATCTTGTGCTTAGAATTTGAGGATTGAGCATTAAATGACTTTGATGACCAAATGATTATGGGTTATCTATAGCTAATTACATGTGATTAGAGGGTAGATCGATATGTGGATTGATATGGAATAAATTAAAATGAGTTATCGTATTGCGTACGAGATCGGGAAGATATCAGAACGAGACAAAGACATATGTACATGGGTAATTAATAAATCGGGAGTTTGAAAACGAGGATTTTTATTCGGAGGACTTGTTGAGTAAAAGAAGAAGGCTCTACGCCAAGGATAGAAATTGAACGTATGATTTCAAGGAGAAATTGTAGGAAAGGATTGACGATAAATGATGCCAAGGAACTGTAGATTGATGAAATAAGGATACTTAGGATATGATAAGGAAATCCAGTATTTACAATTGAGGTTGGAAATATGATTGATGATTAAGCATCGTTTGCTTATAGACATACCCGGAGAATGACCTATATTTTAGGGAATACATAAATGTTTCATGTTAGTATGGAAGATTTTAAAGGATATATGACATAGTTTATGATAGAAGGACCTTGTTGAACCTGAACCAAAAAGATTGTAAGGAGAAACAGAAGAGATGATTTCAAGGATAGCAGATTGAGTATCGTAGCCAGTGCAGCTACATGTTATAGTTTGACCGGTTGGATGATTTTTAATTTCGAGGACGAAATTTTTGTAAGGTGGGTAGGATGTAAGCCCCCTGAATTTCAGGGTTTATTTTTTTCATTTTTCTGAATGAATTATTTTCGAGAAATGTTTTATTATTTAATTGTTTCGATCATTAATGTACCTTTCCATGACTTTGACTTCTGGAGCGTCAGGGATACCAATCTCTGTAAACTCTCTTCATGGGTTTTGAAATAGACAAGATTATCTTCCTGTTGATATAGCGTGTCCCACTTGAATTCGTTCCCTTGTGCTCTTTTTGTATCGCGCAAGTTTGGGTCAACTTAGACCAATTAATAATTGAATATTATTCCCACTTTTATTTTTGACCTTCGTTTGCACGTTGCCGTTGCTTTTAATTTAGAAGCACCAGATCAGCCATTTTCTCGGAACCAACTTCTCATGAATGATCTACTCGAGACGCTCTCCACCCATGACCTTCGTGTCCCACTCAGACACTCTATTTTGTGCTCCATTTTCTTCGGACAACTTCCGGGTCAATTTAGGCCGATTTATTTTCGATCGTAAAACCTGATTTATTTTTCCAATTTAATTTCGGGACCCGACATCGACCCAACCTGTCAACCCGAAGTATGGACGTGGCCCATACGAAGCCTACTAACCACATGAAACTTGTGTCCCATTTATTGGAGTCCCCGTATATTATTTATTTACCCGTGATTATAAATACGCATTTAATTCGAATATTGCCCTCTGTCCGATTTTGACCCGACCCGGTTCGACCGAACCCGAACCCATGCTCCACGTTGCTCTTTCATGACTGCCCGAGTACCCCACATAATTTCCCTATTTTTTTCCTAATTCAAATATCTATTTTCTCTCTCCACTTTATAAATATCCTATATATATATATACATATATATATATATGTGTATCTCTCTACATCTCTCTCTTCAATTATTTCCAAACACCAACACACCTCATCCCCCCCCCTTCCACCATACCAGCCGAACACCCCCCCTCTCTCTCACAAATATCCCTCTACACTCACCCTCTCTCTAACTCTCACCCCCTCTCATTATATATATAATGTATATATATATATAAACACATACATACACTCACCCCTTACCACTCCCTTACACTCACCACCCCCTCACTTCCCTCTCTCCTCACACCCGACAGCACCCCCCCTAGCCGACCTCTCTCTCTCCCCCTCTCTCTAATATCTCTCTCTCATTCTCTCTCTCTTTCTCTTTATCACACACACATGCATGCATCTCTCTCTCCCTCTCTCCTTACTCAACACACACAAAAACCTCTTCTTCCTTCTCCACCCGACCACCTCCCACTGGCCGACGACCCCCCCCCCCCCCCCCCCGGCGAGCCTGGCCGCCGCGGCCGTCGACCTCTCCTCCTCCCGAGCTCCTCCCTCTTCTCATCCTTCCTCCTCCTCACTACCATCATCACCTTCACCATCAAACTCACCATCACCATCTTCATCATCATCAACCACCACCACCACCACATGCCACCACCGCAGCCCACCGCGCCGCCTGGCCACCGTGCACCACCACGTGGCCGGCGTGCCACCGCAGCGAGGTGGCAGCAGCTGCGTCAGCAGCAGCACAAGGCGCTGCAGCAGCGCGCATGCACGGCCGCGCGCGCGCACCGGCAGCCGCGCGCCGCCGCGGCCGTCGCCGTCCCCGTCGACCACCCCCGCGTGGCCCCCTCGCCTGGGCGCACCCCCTGGTAGCCCCACATGGCGGCCACCGTCCACCAGGACGCGCCGTCGAGGCGATTCGTGCATTTTTCACGAAATTCCGTCGACGCGCGCGCGCGCGAAGTCCAGAATTGGCGCTCCGTCGCAGCAATTTCGTGCGGATTTTCTGGTCGATCCGACCGTTGGATCGGCGATTTCTTCACTCCGTCTCAATTTCGGTATATCCATCTTCACTCCTGTCAATTTTCGTCCGTTAATTATGTCGTTTGATACCTCAAAACTGGCCACCAAGTTGACGTTTTAAATTGAACTGTTTTTGGACAGTTTCGTGGAGCCGACTTCGTCAGCTCGTAACTTCGCCGTCGCAGCTCCGTTTTGCGTGCCGTCAGTTCCGGTGCACAGCTGGTATAACCATCTTCCTGTCTCCTTTAGATTTCGTTTCATTTTAAGCACGTTTGGTTGGTCGAATTCGACGCCAAAGTTGGCCGTCCGAATTCTTTAAATCGCACTTGTTAAATTCCATTTTTGAACCCGGGACTCCGGATTCAATTTCTGACACCACCAGTAGACTCGTGGCATCGTTCTGGCTTGTTTTCATATAAAATTTGCTTAATTTGGAGAACGTGGGCCCTGGCACGCATTTCGGTGCAAAGTGGGTCCCACTTTCTGAGTCAACGGGACTTTTTGACGCCGGCTCATCGGAATCCCATTCCGGATATACCGTTGAGTTCGTATCGTCATTCTGGACTCGTTGACATATAATTTGCTGAGTTTTGAAGACATTTGCTCCGGCACGCAATTCCGTGCAAACCGGATACCAAGTGTCGCGTCAACGTATCATCTTGAGATCGGCACATCGGAATTCCATTTTGGACATACCGTTGGGTTCGTATCATCATTCTGGATTCATGGACATATAATTTGCTAGGTTTTGTAGACTTCTTTTCCGACACGCTTTTCGGTGCAAAGTGTGTCCAACGGTGGACATCATTTTGACCCGAAATTACCGTTTTGCCCCTGTATCCAAATTGGACTTTTGGACAGGCTATCCTAACTGATTTGACCGTTCTGGACACGTTGGTGATATTTATTTTATCATCCGACAATATCTGTAGATTTTGATTATGTATTATCCTTAATTTATAATTAATTATTTTTCTAAATATTGTTACTTTCTGGTTTTGAATTTTTATATATATTTTAATTACTGTAAAAATCTTGGAAAAATGGTATTTAAATATTATGTTAATTTAGCTAATTTATTATAATTTTTCTAGCATTTATTAAGTACTTTTGGTATTTTATAAAAATAGGAAAACAGAACTCATTTTTAGTATATTTATGTTTGCTGATTTTTAATAAATATTTATGAAGGTTTATAAATTCCAGAAAAATTAGTATAAATTTCTATAATTAACAAGGATTATTTTGGTACTTTATTTTATATATATTTAAGCTTTTTGTCTATCTCTAAAATTGTTGGAACTTAGTGTACCGTTTGATTTATTTATTGAGTAGTTACAACTTGCAAGTTTTGCGTTGATTTGAGTTGTTATAGTATTGGACCTCACCCCACACTAGTGTAAAGACCCTAGAGAGTTAGTTTGTGTATAGTGGCACTCCACATTAGACTTTTATGCTAGGTCCCCACTTGGCTAGTATCCAGTTAGGAGTTGTGTCACACCACTAGTGTAGTATTGAACATAGCTTAGAACTGAGATTGTGTATCATTATTGACAGGATACCGGACATCTATAGCTTCGTACTAGTATTCTTGCTTTGCTCGAGGCAAGTACATCTACAAACTCATTTACTATCTTTTAATGCTAGAACACGTATTAACCCTGTTAAAATACTGCTTCTGAATAACTGCAAGTTAAATCTTCACATGTTACATTAAATTGGGCCCTACCATGCTTAGGACAGTTATCATATCTTCACATGCTTCTTACTGGTTCTCAGCACATGTTACACTATGCTTTATACGGCTCTGAGTATTCACATGTTTTACTGCTCTCAGTACCTTCACCTGTTTTACTGCTATCGGTACCTACCATGCTTTATACCGATCCCAGTATCTCCCACATGTTTTTACTGTTCCCAGTATCTCTCACATGCTAAATAACTGGGTTATGGGGAAACTGTTAGTAGAGTATGTGATCAAACTCCAGTTACCGCATTTACCGGGCAAGGTCGTATATGTTACTACGGCTTGCCAACTATCAGGCGTTTGGGTACAGATGTACCCCGATTGCTGGTTAAGCGTACACATGTACGCTTCTAACAGTGCCTCAGCACATACCGTACCGATTGACCGGATCGCATACCTACTACAGTTTCAAATACTAAATAAACAAATATCACTTTAATTTAACTTAAACCATTGATACATGATTTCCTGCTTTCTAGATTTTATGTCATATTTCCAGTTTTACAGGATCTTTGATGTGCCACGATTTACTGCTTTATAAGTTGTGATTCACCATATTTTGTACAATACATCTCTACTATTACCAGATTAGTACTTTAGTTGTAGAGGTTGTACTTGCTCCCGTCCTGACAGGATAACGTTGTAGGTTCACTTTTCGAGGAGGAAATGCTATGTGTTACATATTATGGTACTGCATTGAGGACCTGGCCTTAGCTCCAGTAGAGGCCCCAGCGGGGAACCTTGCTTAGTTATCTTTCTTGTGTTTTGAGACTGAGACTTTGGTATGTTCTTATATTTGGTTACTGGACTTTGTCTCCAGTTAGACACTTTGGTTATGTACTATTAAGTCTGTGCGTATGTTACCTTCGCTTATAGATGCTGTGTTGTGATGAACATTTAAATGTGATTTTAGAACTGTTAGTAGCTTAGATCATTTATTGTCTATTCTTATAACAGCTTACTGCGCTTTAACCAAGCGTAGGCTGGACATGGCTCGGCCCGGCCCAACAATTTGGGTATCGGGTCGTGACACCTCGGGAACGAGAACTGTTGTTGCTGGTGAACTGGAGCTGGTGCTGGTGCTGGTCCCCTAACCGAAGGACTAGATACTGTCGATGCTGAATCAACTCTGAAAGGGCAGGACCCTACCCTATGATCTGGTGCTCCACACAATAAATACAATCCCAACGCCTTGCGACATTCTGCTACCACGTATCCAGGCTTTCCACAATAAGAACAGCCTGCGGCGGAAGACTGTGCTTGCTTCTGTTTCTGCTGAGGGTACGTCGGGGTTGAGTGCTGAACCGACGTAACTGAGGTTGCTTGCATCGGAGTTCCAATAGTCAAAGCCCTAGCTGCTGGGGCTGGTGCTGAAGACTGATTCATTTGATGGTGGGACCGCTTTCGACCTCCGGTCCTGTCCACGATCCTCTGGGAGGTATACTCGTGCCTCCTAGCTGCTCGTAACACCGCATCATTGGTCTGATGCTCGAACTGTTCTACTGCCAATAAGATCTCCAAGTGGAGCCCCTGCTGGAATCGCTGGGCCCTATCAAACTCGGTCGCCACCAAGGTGGGAGCAAACCGACTGAGTCGGGAAAACTCGGCCGCATATCTGTCGACCGTCCTCTCCATCTGCTTAAGATTACTGAACCTGGTCTGCAAGTCATACCGAGCCACTGCATCATAATACTTGGTCTGGAACTTCTCGCTGAACACTGTCCATGAGACAGGTATTGCCAATTCTACTGCTTGTGCGGCCTACCAACTGTGGGCTAGATCTAATAACTGTAGGCGCACCACAGCCACCTTCTCGTCTTCTGGAGTCTTCGCGGCTTCGAGAATCACCTCTATATCTTGTAGCCAAGCATCGGCAGCAATGGCATCCTCGCTGCCATCGAAGAATGGAGGGTTCAGGCACTTAAAACTGTTGACCGCACTGTTCCCTCGGGGACCACTTCTATTCAGAGCATCTTCCACTGCCTGGTGCAAGGCATCGCCTCTACGATCCTGGGAAGCTAACAATGATCTGATGAGACCCACCAAAGTGCCATCATCAGGATCTGCAGGCTGGACTGGCTGAACTGGCGGCTCTTCTCCAGTAGGTACGACTCGGGAGGCTGCTCCTGAGTGCTGGGCCTGATCTTCTGGTTGCTGCTGGTCCACGGGAGGTGATCCGCCTTGCTGATCGGCAGGTCCAGGTTCAATGCCGCTGAAGAAGACGACATGGGAACAATAAGGAAGGACCATGACAGATCAACTATTACAAACATGTGATCAGGACAAGAATTTTCAGGAATCAAGAGGATACGAGCAGAGATCAAGGGCGAGTACTGATTGAGACATCTATTCGGTAAACCCTCACACATCTTGATTAACAAGACCTGCATGGGCCACCACTTAAACCATGTCACGCCCCAGAACCAGAATACTAGAGAGCGGGGGCAGACATAGCCAGCTACGTATAACGGAATGGAATCCACACCGCTATACGGTCACGGCTGTCTAGATATGTGAGGGTTTATCTACAAGCCATCAGTCTCTTAAGGTCATAAATTATCCTATTGTCTCAATCTCAACCAACTAATAACAATCACAAGATATCAGATCACCAAATATACAATTGTAAGGCGTCCCAAACATTACATATCCAGATGATCATGAAGCTAGTCGTACAAAATGTAAGGACTAGCAAGATTTAAGTCATACATGATCAACCTCGAGTTGCCAATCATGATTACAGCCCGTAGGCAGACAGTAAATAAAGTTGCAAACGAGCTAACACTTGCTCGGCGGCTAAATGCCTCAAAAGAATAATTTTACAATAGAGTGGGAGAGCAAAAAATAAACCCACTCGTTGTCCAGGTTACGCCTGGTGACCACCATCGGGCTGAAATGCAGGGAGATCCTTTGGTGCTGCTCCGGTATCTGGCCATACAAAACCAGCTGGGTCAGACCCCAGAAAGAGCAAGTGCCACAAAGGAGGCTTCACTTAGGAACTAAAACCAGCAATTAGCACAAGAGTATAATTATATAATAAAAGACAGTAGTTTAAGAAAAAGTATGATGGGTAATTATAAAAGATAATCTTGTATAGAATCACTAAAAGACAGGACATATGGAAAGAAAGTATGACAGGATGATAAACGATAAGATAACCATGGGACTATTCAGATAGCCAGGTTACAACCCGTAAACCAAACAAGGACCGGGGTTGTAACCCTTCGTCCGAACGGAACTTGGTTTCTCTCACCATTTATTGGCAAGATAAATATAAGAAATCAGGTCAAGTAACATTCTGGAGTGACAATCATTATAGAGACAATCTGTAGTGACAATCATTCAATCATTCTGGTACAATCTTATAATTAATCAATTCTAGACAATACTATACTGGACTAGACTCCATCCAAGCAATCACGGCCAATCATTGCCTACGGCTTTCTACATTAACTAACTAGGGTTATCACAATCCTAGTTACTAGCAAGATGCAATGAGATGCTCCAAGTAGTCACAGGCCCTGCAGCTATCCAGGTTATCCAGGCAATCATTATAGTAACAATACAGAGAGTACAATGCATTAGAGTGACAATAGAGTTCAATTATTTAAGTGACAATCAAGAGTGCCCCACATGACAGTGGGCTGGAAATGTGCCCAACTCGTCGGCAGGCTACAAGTCCAAACATTTGCGGCCAGGATAACGGGATCGCCTGTAACTGGGGAACATCTCTTCATGTCTAGTGAATTATACTAGTCATTAACCTTAGTCCATTTTAGTAGGTACTCCTGACCGTGGTACTCAGGAGTCCCCTCCTAGACATGATGCAAGACAGGACTGGATTATTTGTACAAGCACAATCGCCCACGGTGTCAGGATCAATTATATAGGTCATGTCATGTCAGGTAGCCGTCGCAACAGCTATTCGAGAAATCATGTCAGGTTATCATGTCAGGTGTACTTTGTCAGGAGTGCGCCACGACGGGCCACTATCAGGTCATGCCAGGTTATCATGTCAGGATTGCACCACTACGGGTCACTATCACGTCGTGTTCAATTATCAATTCCAAACATACAAATGAATTCATAATTTTCAAGTTCAGGACAAAAGGCGTATGGATATAAAATGAGCGTAAAATATCTAATAGAGGTAAAGCGTATTCATGTTGTAATGAAGTTACATGATAATAATAAAAGAACAATAGTAACAATAGTAGCAATAATAATGTAACAGGGCACGACAGGGAAGTCCATGCGGCTGGGTCCAGGCAGAATTCTATGCGGCTGAGACAACAGGGTCTTATGCGGCCAGGGATAACAATTCTTATGCGGCTGGGAATAACTTCCCATGCGGCTCAACTGATATGGGTTCATACGGTCAGGTTGGACGAAATCCCATGCAGCCCAATTTAGATGAGTCACATGCGGCTCGGAGGGGAGTGAGCTCCATACGGCTCAGAGAATTAGTCATATGCGGCTGAGGCAAATTAAGTCTCATGCGGCCAAGGGAGAATGTTTCCATGCGGCTGGACAGGGCAGGGTCTTATGCGGCTCATTCTGAGCAAGGCTATGCGGCTCGATCCAAGTCAAGTCCCATGCGGCCAGGGGATATGGAATCCTATGCGGCTGCCAAAGGCAGAATTCTATGCAGCTCAACGATCCAGATATGCGGCTGGCAGGAAACCGAATCCATGCGGCTCAAAATGAATACTTGCCGCATGAACTTGTCATGCGGTCAAGTGCTGCCATGCGGCTCAGGACTGTGCTTCTTCTCCAAATTTCCGAGAAGAAGCACACCAAGAAACCATGGCTGCCATGATGCATAAAACCCTCATCCGGAGTCCAAATCTGGACTTCCTTAGGTCAAAATGGGGTAGAACGAGCTACTCTACAACATGGAACCAACAAAACTTAAAAGTAACAATGTTAAATAGATCAAAACCCAAAAAATCCAAAATTAAAATAAACTTAGATCTACAAAAATCTAGCCATGGAAACGGAAAATGTCAAGTACTAAAGAGTGTTAAAATGCTACAAGGAAGAGAATGAAACAATAATATTTGGGTTTCTCCATGAAGCAAGATGCACTTGCCTAGCTCTCTCTCTCTCTCTCCCTCTCACTCACAGGTTGGTGAGAAATTTAATGGTGAAGGAAGATGATGATGAATGAAGAGAGAGAAATGAGAGAGTGCATTAATAAAGGGGTTGGTGGTGGTAGGTAGGAGGTTCACCCCTTGGTTCATGATGAACCAAGAGCAATCCCAGACCGAACCAACCAACCCAAATCTGGAATAAACCAAGCCAAGAAGGAAATTAAGCAAGAAAATTATGCAATACAAGAAAAATATGTACACGTATTCCAAGAATACGAAATACGAACACATGCATTACAAGGTATAATGCCACAGCTAGGATAAACCTTGTAGAAAGCCATGGCAAACCCAAGGCTAACCACCATCTCAAACCCAAGAAAAACTCCTTCAAAAAAATAGAGTTTTCAACCAAATCATCAAAACCCTCATTATCAAAATCCTCATCACCAAAACCCTCAACACCAGCAACCCCATAAATCTAGAAACTTTGGTCAGACTCAGGATTAAAGAAGATTTTGTTTTGTGTGTGGTAGAACAAACCATACGGCCATCAACTTCTTCCAAAGGAAGAAAGAACCTGTCAAGACCTCCTTCAAAGGAAAAGGCAAGCCGGAGGCTAATATGATTCTGAATGGATCTTCTAGCTCATTCAGGTCTGTAAGCTATCAACCTATAGTAAACATCTCTTACCATTCTGATGATTGGTGGTTGGATTCCGGAGCTAATATTCATGTTTTCTTTGATCGTTCATATTTTTCAAACTATCAGGAATCATGTGGAGGAGGCGTGAACCTAGGAGATGGCTCAGTGGCACAAATCGTAGGAAGAGAAAGAATAGATCTGAAGATGACATCAGAGAAAATTTTACCTCTGCATGATGTACTTCATGTGCCGTCAGTCAGGAGAAACCTAGTTAGTAGATCCCTACTTGTAGCCTCAGGATACAAGATTGTAATGGAGGCCAATAAAGTAGTTTTTTTCTAAGAATGAACTTTTTGTGGGAAAATAATTTGTAAAAATGGACTCTTTATTTTGAGTACTATGAATAAAATTTCAAATCCTTTGTTGCTAATGTTGAATCCTCAAATGTTTGATATAGCTGACTAGGTCATGTGAATTTAGGATCTATGAAAAGAATGATGAACTTAGATCTTTTTCCTAAGGCTCCTATAGATGATAAACACAAATATGAGATTTCTGTTCAAGCCAAACACACCAGATTGTCTTTCAAATCTGTCTAAAGGGATTCTGAACTCCTAGAACTTATCCATAGTGACGTTTGTGATTCCAATAGAGTCTTAACCCGAGGCGGTAGGAAATACTTTGTCACTTTTATAGAAGGCCATTCAAAGTACTGTTACACCTATCTTCTTAAGACCAAAGATAAAATTCTAGACAAATTCAAGTTTTACATGTAACTACCAGTTTTCAAAAATGAGGATAAATTTATCATTTTTTATATTCCTATATTTTTGTAAATATTTATTTATTATTATTGTATTTTGGGGATTTGTTTAGTCGGGTTGGAGTTTCGTCTAGTTTTGACTTGTGTTAGTAGTCCGGGTAGTTTAGACTCTAGTCGGGACCCAAAGATTAGATAGGCATAGCCCACAAACTCATCTCATTAGGCTAGTGCATTTAGACTAAACCCACATGACAAGTTTAGTCATTTAAAGATTAGAAACTTGACCCTTTTGACCCCAAACCTTTGCATGTGTTAGATTAACCAAAGGAAAACTATTAGGGGCATATTAGACATTTTCTATTAGCCCAAGCCTAACCCTTATGGCAGCCAAGAGAGGGTTCCATCTCCTTTTCATTTGCAAAGTAGCATCCATTTCCATTTTAGTGTTCTTTCCAATCTTGAGAGCAAATCCCATTGATTCATCTCTCAAATATTCTCTTTTATCCACCAAATTCTTTCATTCTTGCAAGGAGAGGAAGCTACAAGGATTGTGGAGCCAATTGTAATGAGGGGTGTCCATTTGGTAGAAGAGTCCGTGTCGGATTCGTGTCCTTTGGGTTGTTCATTAGAAATCAACTCTCAATTGGTATCTCTCTCTAAACCTTCTCTATTTCATCTTTTCCTTTCATATTTGTTAGTTTTGAACCCATAGGAACCACCCCCATGCATGAACCACCATTAGGAATGTTTTAGAGGCTTTTTGAGTCCTCTTTAGGAGTTTGGGATAGTTTTGGTGTCCCCCATGGAGAGGTCCCAAAGGGGACACACCATGTGTTTGTGTTTTTGCCCCATAGGATTTTTTGTCTTCTAATTTCAGATTTTCATGTGTTAGAGAGTAGATTAACCATGGTTAGAATGTTTAGGTTTGTTCTCATTTGGATACCAATGTTTGAATCTATGTATTATGGCCTACAAGTCCGACTTTTATGTAAAAATATCAAATATTGTTATATTTATGGATGTAGACTGATTTGGAGTTTTTTGTATATATATATTGATATGTGTCTTGTGTGTATGTGATAGAGTGTGGGTGTGTTAGTGTTAAGTTAGTGAGTTAGATAATCTAGTTAGTATCCTAGATGATATAGTTAGTATGTGTTTATTTTGTCCAAAACAATCCAAATTCGTCATAATTTTTATCCACGTTTTTTGTAGCAAGAGCAACTTAGAAATGCCATAACTCCTAGCTCAAGACTTCGATTAATCTTCCATTTTTTTTAAAAGAACCGTATCGAAGTTAGCTTTCCAAATAAATATATTAATAGGCCAAATTCGTTCTATAACTTTCTGTAAAACTGTTTGAGTGTCAGCTGTCCGAAAGACGAACGCGTTTCGATGTTTTCGCGATTTCGGGAGCTTCCGGACACGAAAATGCGATCCGTTTGAAGTTTCGGAAAGCTAATACGAAGGGATACGTCATACTTTAATCCTATAATTTAGTGAATAGGTCTAATAGGTGCAGTATTGATTTTAAGTTCTAAAAAATGTAGACCATGCTCTAGTAACTAGATTGTTCTAACACGGTCATGGACAACTTGTCGACAAGGTAAAAGTTTTCTCGAGCGGCATCCCGAGGCCACTGGACCGTTTTGTCCTAGGAGGAAACACGGTATAGCTATGCTGGATAATAGCATGGGTTAGGCAGGGACTTTCAGCGGGGCTCGCTAATTGCGTTGAATGGGCCCCGGCTAACAATGCTATAAGTCCAGGATGGCTTGTGGTGTCAGTGACCAATCACACATAAATTGCACAAGCTATGCTAGCGATAACAATGGACAGGAAAGAACATGGTAAGTCTCACATTGCATGACACGCTTTGCCGTGGGTAAGTTCTAGCGTAATTTATATTATGTCTGTCATATGCTTGTCTGAAATTTATTAGGATGGTTAGAAAGATTCACAAACTAAGTCATATAAACTCTTCAACCAAATAAGAGCATGGAACTAAATTGCCACGTACCAGTATAAAATATAATGTACTGATCCTCGCTCTCCACGGGTACCCCGAACCAAGAAGGGCGTGCCACTTAAGCTCAAGGCAACGCAAGTACATTTGAAGCCTCGCTCGTATGTTAAAGTCTTGTTTGATCATTTTGAAGACTCCATATTCAGTTCAGAAGAAATGATGTCTCAACTCCCCACGATTCTAGGTCCTTGGAAATGTTTTATTGTAAATGGGGATGTAATGTATGGAACAACTAGCTCATCAACGTTTATTTTATAATCGAGTCATGTTGTAGCCCGCGCGACAATGATTGTAATGGAGTCATGTAAATGATATTTTATTATCAATAAAAATAAAAGTTTCTTCCATTTCAAATGTGTTGTTCAATTTCTCTGTGTACTCTATTTGATATTGTGTTTCAGACAGCCTTATGACTATGCCTTGTACAATCGCAACTTAGGTTCGTACGACATCACATCCGGGGGATGACTATCAATTCTTTGGAATCGGGGCCTGTCATAATGGTATCAGAGTACGGCTTTACATCCTTTGGCCTTCCGTCTAGAGTCTCTAAACCTTTGACCTCACATCGATGAGATAAGTTGTTTCATATAATAAGCCCGTAATATTTTGAGACTGATGTATGTGTCTTCGTATTGTTGAAGTGACGGAACCCGTAGCAGAAACTGCACCGAGCAAGAACAAAGTGCTTCGAACGGTTCGAGCAGCTTACGGGCCGAACCTTCTAACAATGCCATCGAGAGGATGCTAGCATGATGGAGGCGCAGCAGAAACAGTCCGAGAACCGACATCTGCAGATGGAGGTACGACAGGCCCAATTCGAAGTTCGCTTCAATGCCCAAACCAAGATGCAGCAAAAGCAGCTTGATACTCTACAACAGATCGTCCAGACGATTGTGGCCAATGGAAACTTTGCAACTGTGCCTATTGTTACCGAGCCGACGGGTCAACCCATCGGAGTCGACCGCGAGGAGCCCGAGCGTCAACCTGTGGCACCGAGAAGTTACAACTTTGAAGTATCAGAATTCAAGAAAGTGTGTCGTACCACTTTCAGTGGCACCAAAGTCCCTTCTGTGGTAATCGACTGGTTGGTAGAGCTGGAAGATCACTTCGAGCTCCTCGACATTGAAGAATCCAAGCAAGTCGCCTGTGTACAACTTCAACTATGTTTGAACACGTACGATGGTGGGCCGTGCACAAATGAGCGATCCGACACGATAACAACTCATCGCCGATATCTTTGCCCGTTATACAAAGCCTTTGAAGTCGAGTACCTTCCCTCAGCCGTTTATCAAGAGAAGAAAAATAAATTTATGCAGTTGAAGTAAGAGAACCAGACAGTACAACAGTATGCCGCAGAGTTCAACAAATTGTCCAAATTTGCTGGTGCGCTTCTTCATATAGAGGAGTGTCATGTACGACGGTTCAAAGTGGATCTGCGGCCCTCTATTGCTGCTCATGTGGTGGTTCCGAAGACAAGATCATGGGCGATGCTCTAAATCATGCTCTCCGCCTTGAGAGCCAGTACCCTCCCGTTGCTGTCGAAGTTGTGCACCATTCCAACCACAAACATCTAACTATACGAGAGGCAACAATCACGCGTCAAATCGTCCAAACTATGGCGGCTATCAGGGATGGAACCCATTGCCTCGTTGCACCAGGTGCAACCACTTCGGATAAGATGCCAACAACTGCTTTGTCACCATGGGAGGATGCTTCTTTTGTGGAAAAAGGGGTCACCAATCACGAGACTGCATGACCCGAAGACCGAATCGTAATATCCTGCCACATCAAAACCGTCAAAAAATCGAGGACATGCGCCCCACCCTCCTCAAGCTACGCAACCCAATGGCCAAGACCGCCGTCCTAATGCTCAAGGGCGCGTCTACGTCATGACTCGAGACGAGGCGTTCGCTTCAGATACAGTCGTGACAGGTATACTACTTTTCAATAATAAACTTGCTCGTGTACTATTTGATTCAGGTGCCACGCATAGTTTCATATCAGTGGACTTTACCGTCGGGCACAAAATTCCCGTGACACTGTTAGGCCTTGATCTTAGCGTACACATACCGTCGGGCACGTCACTACTCGCAAAATTAGCCTGCAAAGACGGAATCATCTGTATAGGAAGGAAAAAGGTCTATCTCAATGAGATAGTTCTAGACATTAAGGACTACGATATCATTCTGGGTATGGATTGGCTCGGCCCTTGCAACACCACTGTTGACTGGGAAGGAAAGAAGGTCACCTTCCGCACACCTTGAGTGTCTGAATTCTGCTACTCATGTAGCATTGTCGACCTGTATGGTGATCTCGGCAATTTCTGCTCGGAAGATGTTGTATTCAGGATGCGAAGGCAACTTGGCGTCCATTCGAGACACGCGACAGGATGGTGCAAACGCGGGTCAGACCAACGTTGTGGCGAAATTTTTCGACGTGTTCCCGGACGAGCTACCAGAAATGCTACCCGATCGAGAAATCGAGTTCAGCATTGACACATTCCCTGATACCCGACCGATTTTCAAAGCCTCGTACAGAGTGGCACCTGCAGAACTAAAAGAGCTCAAGATCCAATTGCAAGAGTTGCTCGACATAGGATTCATTCATCCTAGCATCTCGCCATGGGGAGCACCCGTGTTATTTGTGAAGAAAAAGGACGGGTCAATGCGTCTGTGTGTCGACTACCGCGAGCTGAACAAAGATACTGTCCGGAACAAGTATCCATTGCCCCGCATAGACGATTTATTCGATCAATTACAAGGTGTCTCGGTGTTTTTGAAGATCGACCTTCGCTCAGGCTATCATCAACTCAAGATCAAGTCAGACGACGTGCCAAAGTCAGCCTTCCACACTCGATACGGCCACTACGAGTTCTTGGTAATACCATTCGGCCTAATAAAGGCTCCTACCGCCTTCATGTATCTAATTGTAATACCCCAGAACCAGAACACTGGAGAGCGAGAGCGTACATAGCCAGCTACGTATATTGAAGTGCAATCCACCTCGTTATACAGTCACGGCTGTCTAAATATATGAGGGTTTAACTACAAGCCAGCAGTCTCCTATGATCATGAACAAGCCTATTGTCTCAATCTCAAACAAGTAATAACAGTTACAAGATGTCAGAGCACCAAATATATAATAGCAAGACGTCCCATACATTACATATTCGGATGATCATGAAGCTAGTCGTACAAAATGTCAAGACTAGCAAGAGTTTTAGTCATACATGATCAACCCTAGGATTCGTCAATCATGTTATAACCCGTAGGCAGACAGTAAATAAAGGTGCAATACGAGCTAACACGTGCTCACCGGCTAAATGCCTCAAAAGAATAATTTTACAATAAAGTGGGAGAACATAATAAACCCACTCCTTGCCAGGGTTACGCCTGGTGGTCACCATCTGGCTGGAAGGTAGGTAGATTCTCTGGAGCTGCTCCGATATCTGGCCATACAAAACTAGATGGATCAGACCCCAGAAAATGCAAGTGCTACAAGGGAGGCTTCACTTAGGAACTAAAACCAGCATTCATAATTGAATATTAAAGATAATTATAAAGATACTGATAATAACAGGGCAACAATAATAAATTGAGTACGAGGAAACCATTTAAGTAGCCAGATTGCAACCCTTAAACCAAATAAGGACCGGGATTGCAACCCTTCACCTGAATAGGAATCCGTCTCAAATACTATTGATAAAGTAATAAGATAATAAGCGAAGAGAGGAACAGAACTGCTCCGGGAGCCAGGTTACAAACCTTAAACCAAACAAGGACCGGGGTTGTAACCCTTCGCCTGAACAGAACTGGACCCCTGATCTTTGTTGTTAAGGCCAGTATAAATAATCATGCTATTGAAGTAAGGTAAAACATGACGAGCATGGTATGGGGCGCAATAAGATAATAAACAAAGAGAGGACACAGAACTGCTCCGGGAGCCAGGTTACAACCCTTAAATCAAACAAGGACCGGGGTTGTAACCCTTCGCATGAACAGAACTGGTCCCCTGATCATTATTGTTAAGGCAAGCATAAATAATCATGTCATGCCACAATCTTGTACAGGATCAGGACAAGACAAAGCTGGGCTAGACTCCATTCAATCAATCACGGCCAAGCAAGGAGTATGGCTTGATACTTTAACTAACTAGGATTATCACAGGCCTAGTTACTAGCAAGATGCAATGAGATTATCCCAACAGCCACAAGCCCTGCAGACCATCCAGGTTATCCAGATGCAATTAGGGGATTGAATTCATGTTGGTACTTTGTCCAAAAACGCATGTACCCTTAAGTAATTTGGTGGTTGCAACACATGTCAGTGTGCTGAAAATGTGCCCTACTCGACGGTAGGCTACAAATCCCATGATGGGGCGCCCAGATAACGGGATTGCCTGTAGCTGGGAAATCTTTTCATGACTACTGGATTTTCTAGTTATTAGCCTTAGTAAATTTTAGTAGGTACCCCTGACCGTGGTATTCAGGGTTCCCTGTCCTAGACATGATGCAAGACAATACTGGTTTATTTGTACAAAACACAATCGTCCACGGTGTCCAAGTCATTCATTCTTGTAGTACCAGGCTAACTGTCTTAACAGTATAACGGGATATATCATGTCAGATTTACTTGTCAAGAGTGCGCCACGGCGGGCCACTTTCGTGTTCAGGGAATATGTACAAAATCTACATTGCACAAGCCTTTACAGAGAGTCAGAAAACATGAGCATAAATGTTGCATTAAATATAATAATAATAATAATATAATAAAAGAGGTCAAGGACTATGGAATAAGCTCATGCGGCAGCGGGGAAGCAATACCATGCGGCTGAAAGGAATCGGGCACATGCGGCCAAGGATGCGGGTCTCATGCGGCTCATGGACAATTAGATTCATGCGACAGAAAGGATGCACGCTCATGCGGCTGGGAACTGCGAGCTCATGCGAATGGAAGTGGGCGGGCGAGCAACGCCATGCGGCTAAGTAATGTGCGCATATGCGGCTGCAGAGAATGACTTCATGCGGCAGGATAGAAACAGGTATATGCGGCTCAGGAGATGCGGTGCCATACGGCTAGGAGCATGCGGTGCCATGCGGCTGAGGACCAAGGACAACTTATGCGGCTGTAGATCAATCAAGCATATACGGCTGCGGAGAATCGACTCCATGCGGCTGGGACGAATGATAGCTATGCGGCTAAGTAATGCCAAGGCCTTATGCGACTGCGGGAAGACGGGTCATATGCGGCTGAGGATAATTGTGTTCATGCGACAATTATTGCCATGAGGCCAATATTACCATACGGCCAGGAAAAACTTGCCGCATAAAAATCTATGCGGTCAAGTACTGCTCTTCTTTCCCACTTGTCCGAGAAAAAGAGCCATGAATCCACGGCTTCAAAGCTTCATAAATCCTTCATCCGAGGTCAGAATCCGGACTTCCATAGGTCAAAATGGGACGGAATCAAATTCTCTACAACATGGAACCATCAAAACTAGATAATAACAAGGTTAAATAGATCAAAACCTAAAAAATCTAAAAATACAATAACTTAGATCTACACAAATTGAACCATGGAAATTAGAAATGCTAAGTATTAAAGTGTGTTAGAATCTTGTGAGGAAGATATTGGAACAATAAAAATTGAGTTCCTCCATGAAGCAAGCTGCACTTGCCTAGTCTCTCTCCCTGGTAGGTGAAGAGAGTAATGGTGAGGAAGAAGAAGTAATGGAGAAGAAGTAAATAAAGAGAGAGAAGAAGTGGACGGCCATTAAAAGAAGGGAGTGGGGGTCGGTGGGGTTGGTCCACAAGAAAACTAATCCAAACCGAACCAAGCCAACCAAGCTGGACCAAGTAAGGAAATACCAGAATAAACCATGCAATGTGACATGCAATATACGTACACGTATGCTAAAATACGTAATACGAGCTACGGTCGTTACAACTCTACCCACCTTAAAAGAATTCCGTCCTCAGAATTTAATTAAGATGCTAGAGAAGCAATGACAAGCTATACTAATTACATGCAAGCTATAACAAGGTAATCAATCAAGCAATCATTCTTTCAAGCAAGAAATGAGAGTATAAGGCATAAGGAAGACATTATACCTTACGAGTCAAACAGGTCGGGATATTACGATCGGATATCATCCTCACGCTTCCACGTTGACTCACCCAAAGAGTGATGACCCCAAGCAACACGGACTAACTTAATAGTCTTGTTCTTGAGTATCTTTTCTCTTCGGTCCAATATAGTCACGGACCTCTCCTCATACGAAAGGTTGGTAACAACAACCAATTCTGAATGATCCAGGATGTGGCTCAGGTCCGGGATATACCGTCGTAGTTGGGATACATGGAACACATCATGCACCTCACGTAGCGACGGCGGAAGAGCAAGACGATAGGATACATCACCTACTCGTTCTAGAAAGTCGAACGGTCCTATATACCTAGGAATAAGCTTTTTTTGTACGCCGAAACGAATGACGCCACGGTTAGGTAAAATCCTCAGGAATACATGGTCGCCGACCGGAAATTCAAGGGGACGCCGAGGGGTATCGGCCCAATAACGCTGGTGATCTTGTGCGAATCGAAGATGATATCTGACTCTCCTGACCACCTCAACTGTCTGAGCAATCATTTCCGGACCTAGCATCTGCCTCTCTCCAACATCGTCCTATGCTAGCAGGGATCGGCACTTCCTATCATATAATGCCTCGAACGGTGCCATCTGGATACTGGTCTGGAAACTATTATTGTACGAGAACTCCACCAGGTGTAGGTGATCCTCCCACGAACCATCGAAGTCGAGCGTACAAGATCTCAACATATCTTCCAAGGTTCTTATGGTACGCTCTGACTGACCATCTGTCTGCGGACGATAAACTGAGCTGAACTGGAGGTGAGTTCCCAAACTCTACTGCAGACTACGCCAAAAGTGCGACGTAAATCTTGAATCCCTGTCCAAGGTGATACTGACTGGTACATCGTGAAGTTTGACGATCTGCCTGAGGTATATCTCAGCTAGCTGAGCCGTCGACTGACCAACTCTGAACGGGAGAAAATGAGCCACCTTCGTGAGCCTGTCTATAATAACCCAAATAGCATCTCTATCGGCCGGGGATCTAGGTAATCCAGTCATAAAATCTATGGTTATATGCTTCCATTTTTATTCTGGAATTGGCAAGAGCTGAAGAAGTCTAGCTGGCCTCTGATGTTCAGCTTTAACTTGTTGGCAAACCAAACATTGAGAGATGAACCAGGCTATCTCCCTCTTCATGCCATTCCACCAAAAGTGCTGACGAATATCACGATACATCTTCGTGCCACCGGGATGTACAGAATACTGAGAACTGTGAGCCTCTGCCATGATCTCCTCTCTGATACCTCCGCTAGGTACACAAAGACACCTCCCATGTCGAAGTGTACATTCTTTATGAATGTACAACTCTGGTCTTCGTCCTGCCTCATACTCTACTCTAAGCCGCTGAAGCTTAGAATCTGCTGACTACGCCATCCGGATCCTCTCGACTATACTGTACTGAACTTGCATACTAGCCATCAGTGCCACACTGGTAGGAAGGACAACTTCTATGCCCATCTTCTAAAGATCTGCTAACAGCTCTGGTTGCGCTGTTAGGTAATAAACTTCGGCTCTCCTGCTCAATACATCTGCTACTACATTGGCCTTCTCTGGATGATACTGCAGGTTGACATCATAATCCACAAGCAGCTCTAGCCATCTCCTCTGATGCATGTTAAGATCCTTCTGAGTGAACACATACTTCAGGATCTTATGGTCGGTGAACATCTCCACCCTGTCTCCGTACAAGTAGTGCCTCCATAACTTAAGTACAAATACTACCTCTGCCAGCTCCAAGTCATGGGTTAGGTAATTTCTCTCATGATTACGAAGTTGACGTGACACATAAGCTATTACCTTTCTATGCTGCATCAGAACACATCCTAAACCTCTGCCTGAAGCATCACAATATACTGAGAATCCCCCGGTTCCATCTGGAAGCGTGAGAATGGGAGTCGTCATTAAGCCTCGTTTTAACTTCTCAAAAGATTCCTGACACTCTGCCGTCCAAGCAAACTGTACATCCTTGCGGGTCAACTGGGTCAATGGTGCTGATATCCGAGCAAAGTCTGAAACAAATTCTCGGTAGTAGTCGGCCAAGCCAAGAAAACTGCAAACTATTGCAACTGTGCTAGGTAACGGCCATGTCTCAATGGCCACGATCTTCTGGGGATCCACTTCTACTCCTCCTCTGGTGATGATATGACCCAAGTATGAAATGTGATCAAGCCAGAACTCGCATTTACTAAACTTGGCATACAACTGGTGCTCCCTGAGAGTCTGAAGAACCATACGAAGATGCTGCTCATGCTTTACCTCATTCTTGCTATAGACCAGGATGTCGTCTATGAACACAATCATGAACTGATCCAAATAAGGCATGAAGATACGATTCATGAGGTCCATGAATACAGTCGGCGCATTGGTTGCTCCAAATGGCATAACAAGGAACTCCCAATGCCCATATCAGGATCTGAAAGCTGTTTTCGGGATGTCCTTCTCTCTGACTCTGATCTGATGGTATCCTGACCGCAAGTCGATCTTCGAGAATACTGCTGCCCCCTTGAGTTGATCAAACAAGTCATCCTTGGGAGAGGGTATCTGTTCTTGATTGTCACTGAGTTCAAGGTACGATAATCAACAAATAATTTGGACATACCATCCTTCTTTTTCACAAGAAGTATCGGGGCTCTCCAAGACGATCCACTGGCACGAATGAATCCCTTGGTCCTAAGTTTTTCAATCATCTTGTACAATATCTCTAACTCTGACGGCGCCATCCTGTAGACTCTCTCTGACACTGGGGCTGATCCGGAAATCAAGTCAATAGCGAACAAGATCTCTCGCTCTGGCGACATCCCTGGAAGCTCCTCTGGGAAAACATCTAGAAACTCTACGACTATCTGGGGTAACTGCACTGCTGCTACTGCCATCCACAATACTGGAGGAGAAGGTTCAACTTCGCCTCGGGAAAAGGAAAACTCTGGCTCGCCGGGAATGCTAAAAACAACCCTGCCAATATGGTAGTCTATCCTAGCATACTGGTCCCTCAACCAATCCATCCCTAAGACCATATCATAATCGACTATCAGAAACCCTATCAATCTAGCAGAGAATTCTTTACCGCTAACTACGATCCAACACGAGGAAAATACTCCATCTACTCCCACGAGACCGTTACTAGTAAGTATATTGAGCCTTACTGATAATGACTCAGGCTCCAGTCCTATCCGTGTCGTGAATCGTGCCGACATAAATGAATACGAGACACCATAGTCAAATAATGCTGAAGCTGGAAAGGAGTTGACGAGAATAGTACCTGCCACTACCTCACCTGGTGCCAATCCTTCTTCTCCTATGGTCAAAGCCAGCACTTGACCATGTCCTTTGGGTACGGGTCCCCTCTGCTAAAAACTTCTCTGTCTGCTCTGGATCAAGGCTTGGGCTTGGGCATACTGCTGCGGTCTCTGCTGCTGGAATGCCTGGGCCTGTATCGGCAAGGGCCTCGGGAACGGGTACTACTGCTGCTGTTGCTGGACTGGTACTGGTCCTCTAACTGAAAGACTAGAGAAGGCTGATGAAGATGAACTCCCCTGTTCGGGCAGTTCCTAACCCTGTGGTCTGGGGCACCACAAACCAAGCACAATCCCTGTGCTCTGCAACACTCGGATACCACATGTCCTGGCTTCCTGCAGTGTGAACATCCCACTGCGGAAGAGTGCTTCTGCTTCTGCTGCTGAGGGTGCGTCGGGGTTGGATATTGAACCGACGTCACTGAGACCGCCCATCTCGGAGCTCCAATGGTCAAAGCCCTAGCTGTCGGGGCTGGTGCTGAAGACTGATTCATCTGGCCATGGGATCGCTTCCGACCCCCGGTCCTATCTACGATCCTCTGGGAGGTATACTCATGCCTCCTGGCTGCTCTCAATACTGCATCAAAAGTCTGATGCTTAAACTGCTCCACTGCCAATAGAATCTCTAGATGGAGCCCCTGTTGGAACCGCTGGGCTCTATCGAACTCGGTCGCTACCAAGGTGGGAGCAAACCGACTAAGCCTCGAAAACTCGGCCGCATATCCGTCGACCGTTCTGCCCATCTGCTTCAGATTGGTGAACCTTGTCTGTAGATCGTACCGAGCTACAGCAGCAAAATACTTGGTCTGGAATTTCTCACGAAATACTGCCCAAGTAATAGGTGCCACAAATCTACCGGCCTGCGTTGCCCACCAGCTGCGGGCACGATCCAATAACTGTAGGCACACTACGGCCACCTTCTCGTTCTCTGGAGTCCTGGCTGCTTCTAGAATCACCTCTGTGTCCTGAAGCCAAGCGCCTGCAGCGATAGCATCTTCGCTACCATTAAAGAAATGGAGGGTTCAAGCGCTTGAAGCTGTTGGCCGCACTGTTACCCTGATGACCTCCTCTGGTCAGAGCATCTATCACTGCCTGGTGCAAGACATCTCCTCGACGATCTTGGAAAGCTAACAAGGTCCTGATGAGACCCACCAAAGTGCCATCATCATCAGGTTCTGCAGGCTGAACTGGCTGGACTGGTAGCTCTTGACCCCCAGTAGGCACGACTCTGGAGTCTACTCCTGAATTCTGGGCTTCATCTCCGGGTTACTGCTGGTCCATGGAAGGTGCTCCGCCTTGCTGATCGGTAGGACCAAGAACAATGCCGCTGAAGAAGACGACATAGGGAACAATAAGAAAGGACCAGGATAGATCAAAGATACAAGCATGTGATCAGGTCAAGATTTTAGGGATTTAGAGGATACGAGCAGAGATCAAGGGCGAGTACTGATTGAGACATCTATTCGATAAACCCTCACACATCTTGATTCATACGACCTGCATGGGCCACAACTTAAACCATGTAACGCCCCAGAACCAGAACACTGGAGAGCGGGAGCGTACATAGCCAGCTACGTATATTGAAGTGCAACCCACCTCGCTATACGGTCACGGCTGTCTAGATACATGAGGGTTTAACTACAAGCCAGCAGTCTCCTATGGTCATGAACAAGCCTATTGTCTCAATCTCAAACAAGTAATAACAGTTACAAGATGTCAGAGCACCAAATATATAATAGCAAGGCGTCCCATACATTACATATTCGGATGATCATGAAGCTAGTCGTACAAAATGTCAAGACTAGCAAGAGTTTTAGTCATACATGATCAACCCCAGGATTCGTCAATCATGTTACAGCCTGTAGGTAGACAGTAAATAAAGGTACAATACGAGCTAACACGTGCTCGTCGGCTAAACGCCTCAAAAGAATAATTTTATAATAAAGTGGGTGAACAAAATAAACCCACTCGTTGCCAGGGTTATGCCTGGTGGTCACCATCTGGCTGGAAGGTAGGTAGATCCTCTGGAGCTGCTCCGATATCTGGCCATACAAAACCAGCTGGGTCAGACCCCAGAAAGAGCAAGTGCCACAAGGAAGGCTTCACTTAGGAACTAAAACCAGCATTCATAATTAAATATTAAAGATAATTATAAAGATACTGATAATAACAGGGCAATAATAATAAATTGAGTACGAGGAAACCATTTAAGTAGCCAGATTGTAACCCTTAAACCAAACAAGGACCGGGGTTGTAACCCTTCACCTGAATAGGAACCCATCTTAAATACTATTAATAAAGTAATAAGAAAATAAGCGAAAAGAGGACACAGAACTGCTCCGGGAGCCAGGTTACAACCCTTAAATCAAACAAGGACCGGGGTTGTAACCCTTCGCCTGAATAGAACTGGACCCCTGATCTTTATTGTTAAGGCCAGTATAAATAATCATGCTATTGAAGTAAGGTAAAACATGACGAGCATGGTATGGGGCACAATAAGACAATAAACGAAGAGAGGACACAGAACTGCTCCGGAAGCTAGGTTACAACCCTTAAACCAAACAAGGACCGGGGTTGTAACCCTTCGCCTGAACAGAACTGGTCCCCTGATCATTATTGTTAAGGCAAGCATAAATAATCATGTCATGCCACAATCTTGTACAGCATCAGGACGAGACAAAGCTGGGTTAGACTCCATTCAATCAATCATGGCCAAGCAAGGAGTACGACTTGATACTTTAATAAACTAGGATTATCACAGGTCTAGTTACTAGCAAGATGCAATGAGATTATCCTAACAGCCACAAGCCTTGCAGACCATCCAGGTTATCCAGACGCAATTAGGGAATTGAATTCATGTGGGTACATTGTCCAAGAACGCATGTACCCTTATGTAATTTGGTGGTTACAACACATATCAGTGTGCTGGAAATGTGCCTTACTCGGCGGTAGGCTACAAATCCCATGATGGGGCGCCCAGATAACGGGATTGCCTGTAGCTGGGAAATCTCTTCATGACTACTGGATTTTCTAGTTATTAGCCTTAGTAAATTTCAGTAGGTACCCCTGACCGTGGTATTCAGGGTTCCCTGTCCTAGACATGATGCAAGACAATACTGGTTTATTTGTACAAAACACAATCATCCACG
This sequence comes from Iris pallida, assembly GCA_029216955.1. NCBI lineage: Eukaryota > Viridiplantae > Streptophyta > Magnoliopsida > Asparagales > Iridaceae > Iris > Iris pallida. Next base: position 8,481,432 of record JANAVB010010794.1, on the reverse strand, counting down.
GTGTCTAATTCATTCATTCTTGTAGTACCAGGCTAACTGTCTTAACAGTATAACGGGGTATATCATGTCAGGTTTACTTGTCAAGAGTGCGCTTTACTTGTCAAGAGTGCGCCACGGCAGGCCACTTTCGTGTTCAGGGAATATGTGCAAAATCTATATTGCACAAGCCTTCATAGAGAGTCAGAAAATATGAGCATAAATGTAGCATTAAATATAATAATAATAATAATATAATAAAAGAGGTCAAGGACTATGGAATAAGCTCATGCGACAGCGGAAAAGCAATGCCATGCGGCTGAAAGGAATCGGGCGCATGCGGCCAAGGATGCGGGTCTCATGCGGCTCAGGGACAATTGGATTCATGCGACAGAAAGGATGTGCGCTCATGCGGCTGGGAACTGCGAGCTCATGCGGCTGGAAGTGGGCGGGCGCATGCGGCTCAGGAAGGATGAGCTTATGCGGCTGCGGGAGAGCAACACCATACGTCTAAGTAATGCACGCATATGCGGCTGCAGGGAATGACTTCATGCGGCAGGATAGAAACAGGTGTATGCGGCTCAGGAGATGCGGTGCCATGCGGCTGGGAGCATGGGTGTCATACGGCTGAGGACCAAGGACAACTTATGCGGCTGCGGATCAATCAAGCATATGCGGCTGCGAGGAATCGACTCCATGCGGCTGGGACGAATGATAGCTGTGCGGCTAAGTAATGCCAAGGCCTTATGCGACTGCGGGAAGACGGGTCATATGCGGCTGAGGATAATTGAGTTCATGCGGCAATTATTACCATGTGGCTAATATTGCCATGCGGCCAGGAAAAACTTGCCGCATGAAAATCCATGTGGTCAAGTACTGCTCTTCTTCCCCACTTGTCCGAGAAGAAGAGCCATGAATCTACGACTTCAAGGCTTCATAAATCCTTTATCCGAGGTTAGAATCCGGACTTTCATAGGTCAAAATAGGACGGAATCAAATTCTCTACAACATGGAACCATCAAAACTAGATAATAACAAGGTTAAATAGATTAAAACCCAAGAAATCCGAAAATATAATAACTTAGATCTACATAAATTGAACCATGGAAATTAGAAAGACTAAGTATTAAAGTGTGTTAGAATCTTGTGAGAAAGAGCTTAGAACAATAAAAAATGAGTTCCTCCATGAAGCAAGCTGCACTTGCCTAGTCTCTCTCCCTGGTAGGTGAAGAGAGTAATGGTGAGGAAGAAGAAGTAATGGAGAAGAAGTAAATGTAGAGAGAGAAGAAGTGGACGGCCATTAAAGAAAGGGAGTGGGGGTAGGTGGGGTTGGTCCACAAGAAAACCAATCCAAACCGAACCAAGCCAACCAAGCAGGACCAAGCAAGGAAATACCAGAATAAACCATACAATGAGACGTGCAATATACGTACTCGTATGCTAAAATACGTAATACGAGCTACGGTCGTTACAACTCTACCCACCTTAAAAGAATTTTGTTCTCGGAATTTAATTAAGATGCTAGAGAAGTAAGGACAAGCTATACTAATCACAGGCAAGCTATAACAAGGTAATCAATCAAGCAATCATTCATTCAAGCAAGGAATTGAGAGTATAAGGCATAAGGAAGACATTATACCTTACGAGTCAAACAGGTCGGGATATCACGATCGGATATCATCCTCACGCTCCCACGTTGACTCACCCAAAGAGTGATGACCCCAAGCAACACAGACTAACTTAATAGTCTTGTTCTTGAGTATCTTCTCTCTACGGTCCAATATAGTCACGGGCCTCTCCTCATACGAAATGTTGGTACCGACAACCAATTCCGAATGATCCAGCACTACCAGAATAAGTCGTTTTAGCGACACCAAAAGACGTCGCTAAAACGACAATATTCGTCGCTAACAATATTTAGCGACGAAATTACCGACGTTTCTGGCTGGTCGCGGAAATGTTAGTCGCTGATCATCTAAACGTCGCCAATCGTCACAATTACCGACGTTTGCCGACGTAAATATACGTCAGTATAATGCCGACATCTACCGTCGTCTCGTCGGTATCTCTGTGACGTAAAATATGGTGTCGCTACGCGTCGGTAAATTTATCGACGGATTACCGTCGACTCGTCGGTGGTTTAGTGACATGATCAAAGTCGCAAAACGTCGGTAAATCCTGAGAATTCCTGGGGCTGAATAGCGACGTTTGCCGACGTTTACCGACGTCCTCCGACATATAATGACGTCGCTAAACGTCGGTAAACTGGATAATATTGCTTATCTACCGACGTTTACCGACGCAAAATTACGTCGGAGGACGTCGGTAAACGTCGAAAAACGTCACTAAATCTGCAAAAAAAAATAAAAAAAATAAAATACAGAATGTCCATTTCTCCCTGCAGTTTAAAAAGCTAACCATTTCTCACTGTAGAATAGGGTCCAAACAATCACAGAATATCCAAAACTTGCTGTACACAGGTTTCAGTCCCTATAACCAAGTCTACAACAATCACACAGTGTCCATTTGTCACTGTACACAGATTTCAGTCCCTATAAGAAAGTTTACAACAATCACACAACTAACCAAATATCCAAATAACCAAGTATCCAAATAACCAATTCTACACCAAATAACAAAGTCTACAACCAAATAACCAAAGTCTACACACAACCAACAAATAGAATATGATCCAAATATCCAAATCTACACAACCAACAAATATCCAAGTCACAAATAAAGAATGAAACAAACACAAAGAAACAGTCCTAACTAGGACTACTAGGAATCTGGTGCAGGAGGGGCACCACCGCGACGAAGGGATAAGAACAACTCATAATCCTCAAGTGAAATCGACACCGATGGAGGAGGCAGTGACGTCGGTAGAGTCGGTATCGAAGAAGAAGGCGATGGAGGCGGCGGAGTCGACGACGATGAAGGCGCACCCGAAGGACCAGCATGCTCCAACGCTGTAAGTCGCTGGTGGTATAAATCCATGATAGATAACATTCTATCACTGCTCTGGACCATCGACTCCTGCGCCAATCTCATCGTCTCGGCCATGGTCACCTGTCCTGTCTGCAGCTCCGTCATCGTGCGCTCTAACCCTCCAACGGTGCGCTCTATCCTCTCAGTCGTCTCCCTGAGGTCCATAATGCCGCGGTCGAGTGCATCCAATCGTGCTAGCAGCACAGGATCCTCCGTAGGGTGCTGAGACTGCTCCTCGATCCATCGTAGCAGGTCGTCACGGAGAGACTCCATCATCTGGTTGACTTGGGCAGACTCCTGGGATGGCTGTGGACCATACACACTACGAGGAGATGTCCTAGAGGATTGGGTCGCAACTAGGGCGCCATAGGATCCCGTACAGTAGTACGTACCCCTACGGAGTCCACCAGCGGTGGCTATCCACAGCTCGTCCGCCGACGGAGCTTGAGTGGGCTGCGAGGAAGTACCGGCCTCTCCTGCATCAGGTGTACTAGCCGCCGCCCGTTCCCGCAGCCTCTGATACTCGACCTAGAAAGTACTTATTATTACTAACTTCTAATTTCTAATTAATGTACTTATTATTACTAATTTCTAATTAATGTACTTATTATTTCTAATTTCTAATTAATGTACTTATTATTACTAACTACATGAATATTTATTTGCATCATATTTACTAAGTTATATTAAAATTGACACAAAGTATTAAATTAAGATAACGTATTGTAATACTTACATAAGTCTGCTCGGCCCTCACGTCAATAAGGTCACCGCCACGACGATGGGTGGCCAGGAAGACGGTCACCATGTCGGCGTTACCGACCTTCCTTACCTGTAATTAAATATATTATCTTAGTAATAATTTATCGATATCGTATTAAAATAATATTTGTAAAAGAGGAAGACATACCAGACGACGAAAATGTTCCGTCATCGGAATCGACCCACCGCACCACTTCGAGGTATGTTGCCTAGCCGCCTTGGCCTTCTCCGACTTCTCCTTGTACCTTGGCTCCTCGAATCGAGCCTTCATCGCATTCCACTGATCAGGGGTGATCCAACCTTGGATCGATTTTCCAGCACGATTACGATCCTTCTGATCATTGATAGAGTCGCGGATCAGCTTGGCAGCGACGGCAGGAAACATCCCCTCGATCTGCTCGACCCGGTGCGGTGGATAGAAAAATATATCCTAGAAGAGCGCAAACCAAATATTTATCAGTTATATATAATGTACAAAAATTATAAGATTCATGTTAAAAGCAAATATATTTTAACCTTGAAGCGCGCAAACCAGAAGGCCTTCCTCTCGTCCGGAGCTTCAGAGTAGTTAATCCAAGCACCACCATAATTATGCCTCAGCATGTGGCCTAGACGTCTCTGTACCTCTGGGGGACGATATCTATACAAATATATTATATTCATGAAAAAAGCTAATTTATGATAAAACAGAAAGAAAAAAAATTATAAACCAAAACACCTACTTTGTACCGTCGGCCCAGATCTCCGTCCTCCTCACCTCCGGAGGTGCGGACGCATCATCTGCATAATGCTGGTCGGCCGTCGGCGCCGCCGCCTCGACCGTTGCCGCAGCCTCCGCCATCTGCTCATCCGTCTCCATCGTCGTATCAGCAGTAGGAACGCTAGACGGACGAGCAGTCTCAACAGGCCTAGAACTACTCGTCCCAGGAGATATGCCACGTGACGTCGTCCCAGCAGGCCCACCTACTGTCCGATATGGAGGAGTAATCGGCGACGAAGATCCAGAGCCGGTACCAGAATGAGGTACCGAAGGAAAACTCCATCCTCTAGCGGTACCTGTAGGAAGTACCGGAGGAGAGTGACCTCGTTGTCTCCCTCGGAACGCTCCGCGATGACCTGCCATACCTGATAACAGCATATGATAATACAACAAATAATAGAGACTAGAAATATGAAAGTACAACAAATAATAGAGACTAGAAATATGAAAGTACAACAAATAATAGAGACTAGAAATATAAAAGTACAACAAAGATAAGATAATAACCAAGACAACATATAATGATATATTCTACAATAAACATCTAAGTCCAGATAATATATTCTAGAAGAAACATCTAAGTTCAGATAAGTATATCTCTCTCAATCATCTTCAGAATAATCATCTTGTTCGTCTTCCTCGACCTCATCTTCCTCTTCCTCCTCATCTTCACTTTCATCTTCACCTTCGTCGGCTTCGTCTTCCTCTTCGGATAATTCTACATCTTCTACATTATGTGTCGTATAATACGTAACTTCCGTGGAGTCCACATCGACAATATTGGTTACAAGAGGTAGCTCGTCCTCTTGGTAAGCTTTTTCGTCAATATCAAAAGTATCTCTGGCTTTAGTCTTGCATACTGCCTACCAGTCAGACTTCGTTGCTCCCCGTCTCGGATAAGCTATGAAGTACACGAGCTGAGCCTGAGTTGCTAGGACAAACGGTTCGTAGCCTTGATATCTACGCTTGTAGTTTATATCCACAAGACCATGCTTATCAATTTTCCAATCTTGATTTTCAATCGGATCGAACCATTCACACTTGAACAATACGATCTTTGCAGGTTCTCTGCCATTATTATATGACAACTCCACAATCTTTCGCAAGATGCCAAAGAAATTATTTCCTGGATCGACGTCTTTGTACTTCGAAGACTTGATACACAAACAACTATTTTTCGTGGAATCAAGATCCAGGAAGCTGTCTCTGATCGGAGCATTTGTCGACTTGAACCGAAAGCCATTGACACAGTAACTTGGCCATATTTTAACAAAAGTAATTGGTCCCTTGGCAAGAGTTCTAATTAATTCAAACTCGGGTGAAATTAGATGATCGACCTGAATATCAAAGAAGCGATAATAAGTTATTTATTGCGCAGTTGTATTAGAAGAGGCCAGTAATTACCGAGCTACTTACATATTGGCTCAACCAAGAAGAAAAATGACGTCTTATTTCTTGTTCTAATACTTCGTCTGTTAGGTAGGGTCTAACCAGCCTCAACTCATTATTATATGTGCTGGAAAACAACGAAGCAACCGCCGATTAGTACAATAATATTAGCTTATACTATTACATTGAGATGACGTAAACTCATCATCCTGAGTTACTTACCCCTCTAGCTTCTCCACTTCATCCTCATCGCAATTGAGTAATACATACAACTGAGCAGCCCTTAGCTCTTCGTCATTCAAATATATCTTCTTCATTTTCCCCGAAGGCTTTTCGGACGTATTGAATACTTTCAGTATTCCGTCATTAAATTCTTCATATCCGTCGTCGTTTCTCGGAGCCCTCGTTCTATTCGTAGCAACATGAGGTTTGAAATAGGAGGAGCAGAAATTTGTAATCTCCTCGAGAATATAGGCTTCACAAATAGAACCCTCGACCCGAGCCTTATTTTTCACCTTTCTTTTTAGGTGATTCAAATGTCACTCGAACGGGTACATCCATCGATATTCGACGGGTCCACCAACACGTGCCTCGTAGGAAAGATGAATCGGCAAATGCTCTATAGAGTCGAAGAATCCAGGAGGGAACACCCTCTCTAGCTTACACAGTGTTACCGCAATTTCCTTCTCTTGCTTTTCTAGACGATCAATGTCATGCCCCAGAACCAGAATACTGGAGAGCGGGGGCAGACATAGCCAGCTACGTATAATGAAATAGAATCCACGTCACTATACGGTCACGGCTGTCTAGATATATGAGGGTTTAACTACAATCCATCAGTCTCCTATGGTCAAGATCAAACCTATTGTCTCAATCACAAGCAAGTAATAGCAGTCACAAGATACTAGAGCATCAATATACAATAGTAAGGCATCCCATACATTACATATTGGATGATCATGAAGCTAGTCATACAAAATGTCAGGACTAGCAAAAGTTTTAGTCAATACATGATCAACCCTAGGATTTGTCAATCATGTTACAGCCCGTAGGCAGACAGTAAATAAAGGTGCAATACGAGCTAACACGTGCTCGCCGGCTAAACGCCTCAAAAGAATAATTTTACAAATAGAGTGGAAGGACAAAAGAAACCCACTCGTTGCCCTGGTTACGCCTGGTGGTCACCATCGGGCTGGAAGACAGGTGGATCCTCTGGTGCTGCTCCAATATCTGGCCACACAAAACCAGCTGGGTCAGACCCCAGAAAGAGCAAGTACCACAAAGGAGGCTTCACTTAGGAACTAAAACCAGTATATCACAAATAAAAGTAAAGGTAATTAAAAGATAGTGATAATAGCTGAGATAACAATAATATATTGAACACGGAGAAACCATTCAAGTAGCCAGACTGCAACCTTTAAACCAAACAAGGACCCGGGTTGCAATCCTTCGCCTGAATAGAAACCCGCCTCAATTACTATTGATAAGGTAACAAGACAATAAACGAAGAGAGGACACAGAACTGCTCCGGAAGCCAGGTTACAACCCTTAAACCAAACAAGGACCGGGGTTGTAACCCTTCGCCAGAACAGAACTGGACCCCTGATCTTTATTGTTAAGGCCAGTATAAATAATCATGGTATTAAAGTAAAAGTAAAACATGACGAGCATGACAGGGGGTTGCAATAAGACAATAAATGAAGAAAGCACACAGAACTGCTCCGGAAGCCAGGTTACAACCCTTAAACCAAACAAGGACCGGGATTGTAACCCTTCGCCTGAGCAGAACTGGACCCCTGATCTTTATAGTTAAGGCAGGCACAATAAGCAGGACGATATATGATAAGATAACCATGGAACTATTCAGATAGCCAAGTTACAACCCTTAAACCAAACAAGGACCAGGGTTGTAACCCTTCATCTGAACAGAACTTGGTATCCCATCATTTATCGATACAAGAAATCATGTCTTGTTACAATCTTGTACAGGATCAGTATCATACTAAGCTGGAATAAACTTCATCCAATCAATCACGGCCAATCAAGAGTACGGCTTGATACTTTTAACTAACTAGGGTTATCACATGCCTAGTTACTAGCAAGATGCAATGAGATTATCCCAACAGCCACAAGTCCTGCAGACCATCCGGTTATCCGGGTCGAATGTCCGTTTATGAAGGGTGTACCACATGACTGTGTGCTGGAAATGTGCCCTACTCATCGGCAGGCTACAAGTCCACTTAATGCGCCCAGATAACGGGATTGCCTGTAGCTGGGAATCTCTTCATGACTACTGAATCGTTCTAGTTAATTAGCCTTAGTCAATTTCAGTAGGTAACCCTGACCGTGGTACTCAGGGATCCCCATCCTAGACATGATGCAAGACAGTACCAGTTTATTTGTACAAACGCAATCACCCACGGTGTCCAGGTCATTCACACTTGTCATGTCACGCTAGCTATCATAATAGCATGTCGAGACATATCATGCCAGTTTACTTGTCAAGAGTGCACCACAGCGGGCCACTATCGTGTTCTATTCTTACAATATTACGAATGAGAGAAACTTGCATAAAATAACTAGAGACATATTCTTGCTGCTAAGGAAAAGATCTACAACTTCAACGTTGGGAGTTGGAAGAAATTCGAGCAATAATTCAGTCAATTAGGACATATAACAGTTAGTAATAGTCAAAATATGCATTATGCGGCCTATTCTGCGACATGCATGCAACTGCGACACCATATGCGCCTACTGCGACATGCGCCTTAATACGGCTCATGCGCGACATGATATACGCCTATCGCGACATGCGCCTCATGTGGCTCAACTGCGACATGATATGCACCTACCGCGACATGCGCCTCATGTGGCTCAACTGCGACATGATATGCGCCTACCGCGACATGCGCTTCATTGCAACATGTGCCTACTGTGACATGCGCCTTCTGCGACATGATATGCGGCTACCGCGACATGCGCTTCATTGCAACATGTGCCTTCTGCGACATGCGCCTTCTGCGACATGATATGCGGCTACCGCGACATGCGCTTCATTGCAACATGCGCCTTCTGCGACATGCGCCTTCTGCGACATGCTGTGCGGCTACCGCGACATGTGCTTCATTGCAACATGCGCCTTCTACGACATGCGCCTTCTGCGACATGCTGTGCGGCTACCGCGACATGCGCTTCATTGTAACATGCGCCTTCTGCGACATGCGCCTTCTGCGACATGATATGCGGCTACCGCGACATGCGCTTCATTGCAACATGCGCCTTCTGCGACATGCGCCTTCTGCGACATGCTGATTATGCTACAGATGAACCTAGAAATGACCAGAAATTGTTTTGGCCATAACTTCCTCATCCGAAGCCGAAATCAAGTGAAACAAAAGCCAAAACTGCATGAAATTGATTCTCTACAACATAGAAACACTAGTTTTCGAAAATAACCAAGTTTTAAAGAACAAAACTAAGAAAAACTGAAAAGTTTACAAACTTAGATCTACAAGAATCCATCCATCAAATCCAAAAATGTCAAGTTCTAAAGAGGCTTAGAATCAAGTAAGGAAGAGAATGGAACAATAAAACTTGAGATCCATCATGAAGCAAGTTTGCACTTGCCTAAGCTCTCTCTCTCTCTCTCTCTCCTTCCTGGTAGGTGTAGAAGTAAATGTGGAGAAGAAGAAGAATAATGAAGAGAGAGAAAGAGGAGGGGTTAATAAATGGGGATGGTGGTGGTAGGTGGGGGTTTTCTTTTGGTTCATGATGAACCCAAAAGCAAACCAAACCAAGCTAAGCTGAACCAAGCTAAGCCATATCCAATGATATGCCAAAATAACCATGCAAGAAAATATGCAATACGAGTCAAGAATACGTACATGTATACCAAGATACGTAATACGAACTATAGGTATTACAACTCTACCCACCTTAGAAGAATTCCGTCCTCGGAATTTAATCAAGAGACTAGAATTACAAGGACAAGCTATACTAATCGTAAGCTATAACAAGCAGTCTATCATGCAGTCATTTATTCAAGCAAGGAACTTAAAGCATAAGGCATAAGGAAGACATTATACCTTACGAGTCAAACAGGTCGGGATATCGTGATCGGATATCATCCTCACGCTTTCACGTTGACTCACCCAAAGAGTGATGACCCCAAGCGACTCGGACTAACTTGATAGTCTTGTTCTTGAGTGTCTTCTCTCTTCGATCCAATATAGACACGGGCCTCTCCTCATACGAAAGGTTGGTACCAACAACCAATTCCGAATGATCCAGGATGTGGCTCGGGTCCGGGATATACCGTCGCAGTTGGGATACATGGAATACGTTATGCACCTCATGTAGCGATGGTGGAAGAGCGAGACGATAGGATACATCTCCTACTCGCTCCAGAATATCGAACGGCCCTATATACCTAGGACTAAGCTTTTCTCGTACGCCGAAACGAATGACGCCGCGGTTAGGCGAAATCCTCAGGAATACATGGTCGCCGACAGAAAACTCAAGAGGGCGCCGATGAGAATCGGCCCAATGACGCTGGCGATCTTGGGCAACTCGAAGATGATCTCTGACTCTTCTGACCACTTCAACGGTCTGAGCAATCATTTTCGGACCAAGCATCCGCCTCTCTCCAACATCATCCCAGGCTAGCGAGGATCGACACTTCCTACCATACAATGCCTCGAACGGAGCCATCTGGATACTGGCTTGGAAACTGTTGTTATACGAGAACTCCACCAGGTGCACGTGATCTTCCCACGAACCACCGAAGTCGAGTGTACATGATCGCAACATATCTTCAAGAGTCTGGATCGTATGTTCCGACTGGCCATCTGTCTGCGGGTGATAAGCTGAACTGAACTGGAGGTGAGTTCCCAAACTTCCTTGCAAGCTACGCCAAAAGTGCGACGTAAATCTTGAATCTCTGTCTGAAGTGATACTGACTGGTACACCGTGCAATCTGACAATCTGTCGGAGATACATCTTCGCTAGCTGAGCCGTCGACTGACCAACTCTGAACGGGAGAAAGTGAGCCACCTTCGTGAGCCTGTCTATAATAACCCAAATAGCGTATCTGCCAGCCGGGGTTCTAGGTAATCCAGTCACAAAGTCCATAGTTACATGCTCCCATTTCCACTCTGGAATCGGCAACGGTTGAAGTAGTCCAGCTGGTCTCTGATGTTCAGCCTTAACTTGTTGGCAGACTAAACAACGAGAGACAAACCGGGCTATCTTCCTCTTCATGCCATTCCACCAAAAGTGCTGACGAATATCACGATACATCTTCGTACCGCCGGGATGAATGGAATACTGCGAACTATGAGCCTCCGTCATGATCTCCTGTCTAATATCTCTACTGGGTACACAAAGATGCTTACCATGTCGAAGTGTACCGTCTTCATGAATGCATAACTCTGGTCTTCATCCCGCCTCACACTCTGTTCTGAGTCGCTGAAGCTTGGAATCTGCTGACTGTGCCATCCGGATCCTCTCGACTATAGTAGACTGGACTTGCATGCTGGCCATCAATGCCACACTGGAAGGGAGGACAACTTCTATACCCATCTTCTGAAGATCGGCTAACAGTTCTGGTTGTGCTGTTAGGAAATAAACTCCTGCCCTCCTGCTCAATGCATCTGCAACAACGTTGGCCTTCCCTGGGTGATACTGCAGGTTGACATCATAATCCACAAGCAGCTCCAGCCATCTCCTCTGACGCATGTTGAGATCCTTCTGGGTGAAAACATACTTCAGGCTCTTGTGGTCGGTGAAAATTTCTACCCTGTCTCCGTATAGGTAGTGCCTCCACAACTTAAGTGCAAACACTACTGCTGCCAGCTCCAAGTCATGGGTTGGGTAATTTCTCTCATGATCACGAAGTTTCCGTGACGCATAAGCTATTACCTTCCCATGCTGCATCAGAACACAACCTAAACCTCTGTCCGAAGCATCACAATACACTGAGAATCCTCCAGTTCCATCTGGAAGCGTGAGAATAGGAGCCGTCATCAAGCCTCGCTTTAACCTCTCAAAAGAATCCTGGCATTCTGCTGTCCAAGCAAACTGTACATCCTTACGGGTCAACTGGGTCAATGGCGCTGAAATTCGAGCAAAGTCTGAAATAAATCGCCGGTAGTAACCGGCCAATCCAAGAAAACTACGGACTTCTGCCACTGTGCTAGGTACCGGCCATGTTTTAATGGCCACGATCTTCTGGGGATCTACCTCTACTCCCCCTCGGGTGATGATATGACCCAAGTACGAAATGCGATCGAGCCAGAACTCGTATTTACTGAACTTGGCATACAACTGGTGCTCTCTGAGAATCTGAAGAACAACTCTGAGGTGATGCTCATGCTCCGCTTCACTCTTGCTGTAGACCAGGATGTCGTCTAGGAATACAATCACGAACTGATCTAAATAAGGCATAAAGATGCGATTCATGAGGCCCATGAATACAGCCGGCGCATTGGTTGCTCCAAATGGCATCACAAGGAACTCCCAATGCCCATATCTAGATCTGAAAGCTGTCTTCGGGATGTCCTGCTCTCTGACTCTGATCTGATGGTATCCTGACCGCAAGTCAATCTTCGAAAATACTGACGCCCCTCTGAGTTGATCAAACAAGTCATCTATCCTTGGGAGAGGGTATCTGTTCTTGATTGTCACTGAGTTCAAGGTACGATAGTCAACACACAATCTGGACGTACCATCCTTCTTTTTCACAAGAAGCATCGGGGCTCCCCAAGGTGATCTACTAGCACGAATAAATCTCTTGGTTCTGAGTTCTTCAATCATCTTGTACAATATCTCTAGCTCTGTCGGCGCCATCCTGTAGACTCTCTCTGACACTGGGGCTGTCCCGGGAATCAAGTCGATGGTAAACTCGATCTCTCGCTCTGGCGGCATCCCTGGAAGCTCTTCTGGGAAAACATCTGGAAACTCTTCGACTATCCGAGGCAACTGCGCTGCTGCTACTGCCATCCGCAATACTGGAGGAGAAGGTTCAACTTCGCCTCGGGAGAAGGAAAACTCCGGCTCGCCTGGAATACTAAAAATAACCCTGCCAATGTGGCAGTCTATCCTAGCATACTGGTCCCTCAACCAATCCATCCCTAAGACCACATCATAATCGACCATCGAAAACTCTATCAATCTAGCGGGGAATTCTCTACCGCTAACTATGACCCGACACGAGAAAAACCTCCCACAAGTCCGTTACCAGTAAGTATATTGAGCCTTATTGATAATGACTCGGGTTCCAGTCCTACCCGTGTCGCGAATCGTGCAGACATAAATGAATGCGAGGCACCAGAATCAAATAATACTGAAGCTGGAAAGGTGTTGACGAGAATAGTACCTGCCACCACCTCATCTGGTGCTATTCCTTCTTCTCCCATGGTCAAAGCCAGCACTTGACCATGTCCTCGGGGTGCGGGTTCCCTCTGCTAAAAATTCCTCTGCCTGCTCTGGATCAGGGCTTGGGCTTGGGCATACTGTTACGGTCTCTGCTGCTGGAATGCCTGGACCTGCGTCGGCAATGGCCTCGGGAACGGGTACTACAGCTGCTGCTGCTGGACTGGTGCTGGTCCTCTAACTGAAGGACTAGAAAAAGCGGATGAACTCCCCCTGTTCGGGCAGTTCCCAACCCTGTGGTCCGGGGCACCACAAACCAAGCACAAATCCTGTGCTCTACGACACTCTGACACCACATGTCCTGGCTTCCCGCAGTGTGAACATCCCACTGCGGAAGACTGCTTCTGCTTCTGCTGCTGAGGGTGCATCGGGGTGGAATGCTGAACCGATGTCACTGAGGCCGCCCGCCTCGGAGCTCCAATGGTCAAAGCCCTGGCTGCCGGGGCTGGTGCTGAAGACTGATTCATCTGGCCGTGAGATCGCTTCCGACCTCCGGTCCTATCCACGATCCTCTGGGAGGTATACTCATGCCTCCGGGCTGCCCGTAGTACTGCATCAAAGGTCTGATGCTCAAACTGCTTCACCGCCAATAGAATCTCCAGATGAAGCCCCTGCTGGAATCGCTGGGCTCTATCGAACTCGGTCGCCACCAAGGTGAGAGCAAACCGACTAAGCCTGGAGAACTCGGTCGCATATCCATCGACCGTCCTGTCCATCTGCTTCAGATTAGTGAACCTCGTTTGTAGATCATACCGAGCTACAGCATCAAAATACTTGGTCTGGAATCTCTCCCTGAATACTGCCCACGAAATAGGGGCCACTAATGCATCGGCCTGCGCTGCCCACCAGCTGCGGGCAAGATCCAATAGCTGCAGGCGCACCACGGCCACCTTATCGTTCTCTGGAGTCATGGCTGCTTCTAGAATCACCTCTGTGTCCTGAAGCCAAGCATCTGCAGCGATCGCATCTTCACTGCCATCGAAAAAGGGAGGGTTCAAGCGCTTGAAGCTGTTGGCCGCGCTATTACCCTGATGACCTCCTCTGGTCAAAGCATCTGCCACCGCCTGGTGTAAGGCATCTCCGCGACGATCTTGGGAAGCTAATAATGATCTGATGAGACCCACCAAAGTGCCATCATCATGCTCTGCAGGCTGGACGGGCTAAACTGGTGGTTCTTCTTCGGTCGGCACGACTCTGGAGGCTACTCCTGAATGCTGGGCTTGATCTCCAGGGTGTTGCTGGTCTGCTGGAGGTGCTCCGTCTTACTGATCGGCAGGTCCAGGAACAATGCCGCTGAAGAAGATGACATAATGAACAATAAGGAAGGACCAAGACAGATCAACGATACAAGCATGTGATCAGGTCAAGATTTTCAGGGATCAAGAGGATACGAGTAGAGATCAAGGGCGAGTACTGATTGAGACATCTATTCGGTAAACCCTCACATATCTTGATTTACAACACCTGCATGGGCCACCACTAAAACCATGTCATGCCCCAGAACCAGAATACTAGAGAGCGGGGGCAGACATAGCCAGCTACGTATAATGAAATGGAATCCACGTCACTATACGGTCACGGCTGTCTAGATATATGAGGGTTTAACTACAATCCATCAGTCTCCTATGGTCAAGATCAAACCTATTGTCTCAATCACAAGCAAGTAATAGCAGTCACAAGATATTAGAGCATCAATATACAATAGTAAGGCGTCCCATACATTACATATTGGATGATCATGAAGCTAGTCGTACAAAATGTCAGGACTAGCAAGAGTTTTAGTCAATACATGATCAACCCTAGGATTTGTCAATCATGTTACAGCCCGTAGGCAGACAGTAAATAAAGGTGCAATACGAGCTAACACGTGCTCGCCGGCTAAACGCCTCAAAAGAATAATTTTACAAATAGAGTGGAAGGACAAAAGAAACCCACTCGTTGCCCTGGTTACGCCTGGTGGTCACCAACGGGCTGGAAGACAGGTGGATCCTCTGGTGCTTCTCCGATATCTGGCCACACAAAACCAGCTGGGTCAGACCCCAGAAAGAGCAAGTGCCACAAAGGAGGCTTCACTTAGGAACTAAAACCAGCATATCACAAATAAAAGTAAAGGTAATTAAAAGATAGTGATAATAGCTGAGATAACAATAATATATTGAACACGGAGAAACCATCCAAGTAGCCAGACTGCAACCCTTAAACCAAACAAGGACCGGGGTTGCAATCCTTCGCCTGAATAGAAACCCGTCTCAATTACTATTGATAAGGTAACAAGACAATAAACGAAGAGAGGACACAGAACTGCTCTGGAAGCCAGGTTACAACCCTTAAACCAAACAAAGACCGGGGTTGTAATCCTTCGCTTAAACAGAACTGGACCCCTGATCTTTATTGTTAAGGCCAGTATAAATAATCATGGTATTGAAGTAAAGGTAAAACATGACGAGCATGACAGGGGGTTGCAATAAGACAATAAACGAAGAGAGGACACAGAACTGCTCCGGAAGCCAGGTTACAACCCTTAAACCAAACATGGACCGGGATTGTAACCCTTCGCCTGAGCAGAACTGGACCCCTGATCTTTATAATTAAGGCAGGCACAATAAGCAGGACGATATATGATAAGATAACCATGGAACTATTCAGATAGCCAAGTTACAACCCTTAAACCAAACAAGGACCGGGGTTGTAACCCTTCATCTGAACAGAACTTGGTATCCCATCATTTATCGATACAAGAAATCATGTCCTGTTACAATCTTGTACAGGATCAGGATCATACTAAGCTGGAATAAACTTCATCCAATCAATCACGGCCAATCAAGAGTACGGCTTGATACTTTTAACTAACTAGGGTTATCACATACCTAGTTACTAGCAAGATGCAATGAGATTATCCCAACAGCCACAAGCCCTGCAGACCATCCGGTTATCCGGGTCGAATGTCCGTTTATGAAGGGTGCACCACATGACTGTGTGCTGGAAATGTGCCCTACTCGTCGGCAGGCTACAAGTCCACTTAATGCGCCCAGATAACGGGATTGCCTGTAGCTGGGAATCTCTTCATGACTACTGAATCGTTCTAGTTAATTAGCCTTAGTCAATTTCAGTAGGTAACCCTGACCGTGGTACTCAGGGATCCCCATCCTAGACATGATGCAAGACAGTACCAGTTTATTTGTACAAACGCAATCGCCCATGGTGTCCAGGTCATTCACACTTGTCATGTCAGGCTAGCTGTCATAACAGCATGTCGAGACATATCATGCCAGTTTACTTGTCAAGAGTGCACCACAGCGGGCCACTATCGTGTTCTATTCTTACAATATTATGAATGAGAGAAACTTGCATAAAATAACTAGAGACATATTCTTGCTGCTAAGGAAAAGATCTACAACTTCCACGTTGGGAGTTGGAAGAAATTCGAGCAATAATTCAGTCAATTAGGACATATAACAGTTAGTAATAGTCAAAATATGCATTATGCGGCCTATTCTGCGACATGCATGCAACTGCGACACCATATGCGCGTACTGCGACATGCGCCTTAATGCGGCTCATACGTGACATGATATGCGCCTATCGCGACATGCGCCTCATGTGGCTCAACTGCGACATGATATGCACCTACCGCGACATGCGCCTCATATGGCTCAACTGCGACATGATATGCGCCTATCGCGACATGCGCTTCATTGCAACATGCGCCTACTGCGACATGCGCCTTCGGCGACATGATATGCGGCTACCGCGACATGCGCTTCATTGCAACATGCGCCTTCTGCGACATGCGCCTTCTGCGACATGATATGCGGCTACCGCGACATGCGCTTCATTGCAACATGCGCCTTCTGCGACATGCGCCTTCTGCGACATGCTGTGCGGCTACCGCGACATGCGCTTCATTGCAACATGTGCCTTCTGCGACATGCGCCTTCTGCGACATGCTGTGCGGCTACCGCGATATGCGCTTCATTACAACATGCGCCTTCTGCGACATGCGCCTTCTGCGACATGATATGCGGCTACCGCAACATGCGCTTCATTGCAACATGCGCCTTCTGCGACATGCGCCTTCTGCGACATGCTGATTATGCTGCAGATGAACCTAGAAATGACCAGAAATTGTTTTGGCCATAACTTCCTCATCCGAAGCCGAAATCAAGTGAAACAAAAGCCAAAACTGCATAAAATTAAATTCTCTACAACATAGAAACACTAGTTTTTGAAAATAACCAAGTTTTAAAGAACAAAACCAAGAAAAACCAAAAAGTTTACAAACTTAGATCTACAAGAATCCATCCATCAAATCCAAAAATGTCAAGTTCTAAAGAGGCTTAGAATCAAGTAAGGAAGAGAATGGAACAATAAAACTTGAGATCCATCATGAAGCAAGTTTGCACTTGCCTAAGCTCTCTCTCTCTCTCTCTCTCTCTCTCCTTTCTGGTAGGTGTAGAAGTAAATGTGGAGAAGAAGAAGAATAATGAAGAGAGAGAAAGAGGAGGGGTTAATAAATGGAGATGGTGGTGGTAGGTGGGGGTTTTCTTTTGGTTCATGATGAACCCAAAAGCAAACCAAACCAAGCTAAGCTGAACCAAGCTAAGCCATATCCAATGACATGCCAAAATAACCATGCAGGAAAATACGCAATACGAGTCAAGAATACGTACATGTATACCAAGATACGTAATACGAACTATAGGCATTACAATCAACGAGCAATTTCTTAGAACAAAGGTCCCTGAAGAATATGCTAAGCTCCGTCAATGGATCCCAAACTGCCTGCGGTAAGAATTCTCGAAATGCAATCGAAATTAAACGCTCCATGAATACGTGACAATCATGGCTCTTCATACCTGTCAGTTTATTCTCTTTGAGGTCGACGCATCTTCTCAAGTTCGAAACATACCCATCTGGAAATTTCAGACCTTGAATCCACCTACAAAGCCTCACTTTATCCTCCTTCTCCAGTGAGAAAATTGCCTTAGGCTGCTTCAACTTTCCATTCCCGTCCTCTATCAAATACAATGCAGGACGTCAACATATTTCTTCCAAGTCCAATCTAGCCTTTGGATTGTCTTTCGTCTTCCCATTTACGTCTATTACAGTATTAATTATGTTGTCAAACACATTCTTCTCGATATGCATGACATCAAGGTTATGTCTAATCAGATTGGTGCTCCAATATGGAAGATCCCAGAATATACTCCTCTTCGTCCAGTTATGAGTGTGACCAGATCCGTCACACTTGTAGCCCGTAGCAGGCTGCTCAATAGCTCTTGGTAAATCTTTTCCCTCTTTCCATATCGTGTATCCGGTCCACCTTGGCAGGGGATTAGCCTTTTCCACAACGCCAGCACGAAAAGCATTCCTGTTTCTTCGGTACGGATGATCCTTCGGCAGGAATTGTCGATGACAATCGAAGAAGTACGGTTTGCCTCCGTGTTTCAAACGGAAAGCCTTAGTGCTGTCCATACAATACGGACATGAAAGACGACCATGCGTGCTCCATCCAGATAACATTCCATAGGCCGAAAAGTCGTTGATGGTCCACATAAGTGTTGCCCGCATCCGAAAATTTTATTTTCTAGATACATCGTACGTGTTGGAACCTACTTCCCACAGCTGATTCAACTCATCAATCAACGGTTGTAAATACACATCGATGTTCCTTTTCGGATTGTTCGGACCTAGGATAATAACGGTGAGAAACATATACGGAGTCTTCATGCACATCCAAGGCGGTAGATTGTACGAGATGACGATTACAGGCCAACACGAATACTGGGATCCCGAAAGTCCAAATGGGGTAAAACCGTCGGAGCAGAGACCCAATTTGACATTACGCGGATCAGAAACAAAATCTGGATACTCTCGATCAAAGTGCTTCCATGCTTCTCCATCAGATGGGTGATCCAACACTCCTTCGGTATGTTCCCGCTTATGCCAACTCATGTTTTCTACAGTTTCCTTCACCATAAACAACTGCTGCAACCGCGGCGTCAACGGCAAGTAGTGCATCGAAGAGGTAGGCTTCCTGGCACCGACAGACTTTTCTCTACCACATGCCTTGTAGCGATCGGCACCACAAAATTTGTAGGCGTCTTCATCCTTGTCGTCTTTGTAGTATAACATGCACCCGTTGCGACAGGCATCGATTTTTTCGTATCCCATCCAGAGCGATCTAACCATCCTCTTAGACCGGTAGAAGTCTTTAGGCAACTTCGCACCCTCAGGCAACATTTCTATAAGCAACTCCATAAGACGGTTGTAGCAATCTTGCGACATATTAAAATCGGACTTGATGCTCAACAATCTTGTAACCACCTCCAATGGTGAATGATCCTCACAACCAGGATATAATGGAGTCCTTGCATTCTTCAGCAACTCTATGAACTGTGCAGCATCGGGGTTAGGTGCCTCCTCAGGTGCATCATGATCATCTGGATCGAAACTTGGCCCGACCGCGTCGAAAACCATGTTCACCAACCCATCGTCGTAAGGAGCATTGTTGTGGACATCCACATAAGGCTCGTACTCCGATGCTAAAGACACAAGTTCTCCATGCTCGCTCCACTGATAGTAATTCGGCGTGAAACCCTTCGAGTATAAATGATACGTGACATCCACTTCTGGATGATATTTCAAGTTACGACATCTCACACACGGACACTTAATTTTGGTACCGTCCATGTACTGAGGGAACGCCTTGGCAAACTGCAGGAACTGGTGTACACCCTCTATGAATTCATTCCGCACACAGCACATGTCATCAGGATGACGGTTGTACATCCAAGTGCGATTCCGCAGATAGTAATTCAGCTCCATAATTCTGTAAGATAGATACATCAAGGTAGTGAATGATATGCAATTGTCAGTTCATGCGGTCTACACTTTTCGTAGTATATGTACACATGACATTTTACGTTAAATGGTTAGAGATTATCTGT
Organism: Iris pallida; assembly: GCA_029216955.1. Taxonomy (NCBI): domain Eukaryota; kingdom Viridiplantae; phylum Streptophyta; class Magnoliopsida; order Asparagales; family Iridaceae; genus Iris; species Iris pallida. Next base: position 8,461,176 of record JANAVB010010794.1, on the reverse strand, counting down.
CATCTTTTTTTCGCATTGCTAACTTTTCTTTCGCATTTTTGTGCGTGCGGTGGTCAGAGATTATGGCGGCGATATATCACCCGTGTCTACAATATTTCATATAGGCTGAGTTGTAGAAGTCAAGTTTTAGGATATTAGTCTATATATTATGTATAGTCCAACCGAGTCAACTCTAAGCTAAACTAGTCCAACTTGGTCAAACTAGCCATTTCTAAGTTGTATAAGTCAAGTTTTAGGATATTAGTCTATATATACTAGTATAAACTCTCCCTCATCTCCAAATACCTGGTACTAGTTAACCCTTCCCCTTTCTCCCACTAGACACACACATACATATACATGATGTATACAACCACACCATAGTTCCCAGGTTCTTTTAACCTAACTTTCTGTAAAACCCCTAAATTTCTACTATTATTTATTTATTTATTAAATTTAGTACTGATTTAAAATTTTGTATTGTACGTCGCATAGTCGTATTGTACGTCGCGCACGAAATTTTATTTTTCGTAGTTGCTCGTCGAGTGCGAATATGTGCGAGCGTACATATTTTAGAAAAAAACATTTTACTCTATTTTATTATACACTTCCAAAATATTATATAATTATTCTTGCTATAAAAAGCCTTTTGTTTTTAACAGTTATTAATCATAAATAATATTTTATTGTATACTAGGAAAAACAAAATCATGTATGCATTATTCGTGCATACATATATTTCAAAATTATTTATTAGTCTATTTTTAATAAAAATATAATTTTTGAGATTTATTAATATTAATATTTATTATTCAAAAAGATATTTAAAAATATTTATTATTTTCGAAATTATTATTATTGGTATTTTGAAAAATATATTTGGAAGATATTGTGGCCATTTAAATCTTGATTTGATTTTTGGATTTATTTAAAATAGTTAAATAATTGAAATTTGATTTATTGACTTGATTTTAAACTAAGGGAATTAAATTAGATTTAATTGGATTTGGATTTGGATTTGATTTCATTGATTTTAAATTAATACATGAATTATCTACTTTGGGTTTTAAATAAATCATAATCCTATCCAATTGGGAATTCCCATATCCTATAAATAGGCAGGTACTCCTCCAATATTTTCTCCACAATATTTCTCCAAAATTCCACAAAGTGAGTGCATCGTGTCCATGACCGTGTCCGTGTCCCATCCACTACTTATCTTGTTTACATATGCATTTATGTTCCCGTATCGGACACACCCCGACACCAAATCCTAAACCTAAACTAAGCTCTGTCCCGGCCACACCCGTCGGCGACGTATCAGCCCCAACACCATCATTCCCTCCAGCGCCACCAGCCAACCTTAACCCAAACCCTAAAACTAGCTCGACTACCCCGACACCACCCTGTCCACCCAACCATCACCGCCTTGGCCTCCACCCTTGGAACACCCGTCACCACCACGGCGATGTCCCCATCACCACCAGCCACCCGACTCTTGTCCTCTCCAAATCTAACTACAACTACCATCACCACCACTGTTGCCAACACCAACCCCGCGACCTCGCCGCCAACCCAGCACACCACCACCGGCCACCATCAAATCGACACCACCCGCTGCCACCACCATCGCTACGACCATCGTCATCACCACTGTCCCTCACCGCCATCACCACCGACCATCACCGCCATCACCACGGACGACCACCTCCACGAACTCCCGGCGGCCGCCCACACCCAGGGCCGCCCGCACACCCCATCGCCACCACATAAGAAAAGAGAGGAAAATAAAAACCCTAAACTAACCTCGCCGGTGCCGCCCGTACGGAGCCCCGCTCCTCCGCGTAACCCGCTGGAACCCCCATCCTCAGCCTCTCCGCCGATCCGCCGTGATCCACCATCCACGGCACCGGAACCCCATCTGCCGAGCCTAGCCCCGACCGATCGTCCACCGAAACCTCCGCCTCCGCGCCAAGCCCGCGCCCCCTCACTTCTCCTCCGTCGGCACCCTCCACCGGGAGTGGCGCCGTGCTTCCCGACAAACCCGCCGACGAGCCCCCGCGCGAGACATCAGCCGCACGTGCGTTCCCCTCCGGTCCCGCCGCTCTCACGAACAGTCGCTCGCCGCCCCAGCTCCCTTCCTCCGCCGCTCCGGCGAACCGCCTCGCCCAGCGCGCCGATCAGCCGCCGTCCCCTCTTTCCACCGCTCTCCGATCTCTTCCTCTCCGCGTCCCTACGACCGTCGGCCGCTCACCGCCTCCTCCCTTCAGCCGGTGACTCCGTCCTCTCCACCTCCCAGATCCCAATCTCTCTCTCACACTGATGGACTCACCCCCAACTTCTTCTTCTTTTTCTACTTTGTTATTTTTTTAACAGTAGTAATAGGTTTTATTATTTAGTTATTATTATTATTATTATTATTATTATCATTTTCTTTCTTTCTTTCTTTTTATCTGTTATTTATTATTATTGATATTATATTTATTATTACTATAAGTACGAAGTATGTACATTATATGAAAGGTCATTCTGTATTAATATTAGTACTTTATTATTCCTGTTATTATTTCATCATTATTTTAGGATTTTTGTAATTACTATTAATAAAGGGTTTCTGGTATTTTATTATGATTAGCAAATCCTTTTTAAATTATCTTGTAAAATATATAAATATTATATTTGACTTATCCTACGTTTCAAAATATTGCTTAAAAACCCTAAACAAATTTCTAGATTTTTAATATAGAACAAATTTTTACTGTAAGAATCTAGTTCTAGTAATAAAATAATTTCCTAAATACTTTCAAAATAGTTATCCAAAATATTTTTACTAATAAAATATAGTTCTCTATCTATAAATTTGAATTTTGTAAACTTAGTTTCTAGCCAAAAATAATTTTTAGACTTTAAAATATTTTTTTATAAACCTATTTTAAACTACCAAAAATATATTTTTTTAAAGTATTCTAAATATCTTTCTAAATACTCATATATTATCCTCCAATATCCTTCTATTTTCTTCCATCCTGCGACTAATCTCATTATTCCTAATCCCGCGCCAACTTTGTACCTTCCCCGTCGACCTTAACTAATCTGTCCGTTCTAGACCCGATGGAATAGACCATGCCATCATCGGAGGCTATCTTGCATAGTTGTTGCACCGAAGTTGCAGTTGTGCCACCTTTATTGTACCACACCAGGCAGCTCACCAGGCGTCACAACAAGCAAGTATATCTTGCTAATTAACTGTCAAATTATTTATTTTCTGTATTATTTATTTTGTTTTATATTGTTAGTTTTCTTTGTTATAAACTGCGCGTCCAAGCCACACTTGGGTGCAAGCGACTTTATTAGTCGTTACTTATTTTATGCATGTTGACTTAGTATTAGCGGACTACCTTCTTGTTAGGGGATATCCTTATATCTTCCTTTGGCTGTGACACTCACACTACACGGTTTGAGACATGTTGCTAGGGGCACGACTTATTGACTAGCTATCTCTAAAGTCGTGTGACGGTAGATGATCGTAACTGCTATGACTAGGATTTTAGAGACTCAAGCAGTTACAAAACTGGATGAGCCATGGACATGACTTGAACAGTGTGAGAAATATTGGGGGAGGACAGTCGCTAGTGCGTATGGGAAGCCAAACAGGTAATCCATAGTTTTCGAAAGGAACTATGGCGATATATTTGTAGTTGTCCTCTGACGTTTTAGACGTTACGGACGGATACGGATCACTGGATGCCAGTTACGTACTTATAGCCAAAAATCCCACCCATGCGCATGAAAGTTGTCCTCTAAATTGCATATTAGGCGGTTAAAATCTCTTTTGCATATTTATGTCTAGTTTATATATTATTTTATTATTCTGACAGTCATATTAGCTTGTTCTTTCTGTGTCTTGCTACGTCCGTCTGAGGACCTGGTTTTTCCCCATGTGTGTGTTCATGTTTTCCGCAGGTATCCTAGCCAAGGCCGTGGTCTTCTCCATTCCTTCAAAGACAATTGTGCTTGGTTCGTCTTGCCATTTTTATCGCTCGATTTCTTGTACATTTCTTTCATTGAGATAGTTGGTAGTGGACTTTGTCTCCGCCCAACGATTGTACCATAAATATTCAAGTTGATTTTTATATTATTATTCTTTTTATTGTGGATGAGATTTAGTTTGTCTTGGATTACTACATTTTACAGCTTATGTATACATACAAGGCTCATGTACTTCGTATGTATACAGCTGGCATATTTACGTACTTGGTCCTATGTATTTTGGGACTGGGGCGTTACACTTTCCAGTTGGTACTAACCTCAATAGAACAAACACTCTCACAGCTCAAAATACTAACACATGCTCACGCCTTACTCTTGTGACACTCCCTTTCAAACACAAACACACACCTATATGTTCCCTTACACATGTTGCCATGTTACCTATAAAAATAGGAAACCCTTGTTGTCTAAAATAAGATACAATTCTACAAAGAGAACCATACTGTAGAACTCACACTTTAAGACAATAGATGAAGGAAGACTTGTATGGAGGATCGATAGGGTTGAGCGATGTTATTTTATTCTACAAAGAGAACCATACTGTAGAACTCATACTGTAGAACTCACACTTTAACACAATTCTACAAAGTGTTGTCATAAGGTGTTGAGCGATGTCATTTTATTCTTTTCTTCTTCTTCTTCTTGGGATTTTCGAGTATTGGATCTTGAGACATATATAGCTAGAACTTACGAAGAATGGAGTACCATACTTCAACAAATAGATGTTGACTAATTGGTTCATATACTTGTTGTCTAAAATAAGTGTAGGAATGTTGCATGGTGAAACAATGTATCAAACACTATATCGAAACCCAAACCCAATATGCAAATCCAAATTAATACGAAAATACACAAGTGTATGTAGGAGATTAAGTGTACAGAGGTGAAATACATATATATGCATGCTTGGGGGTGTCTACGTGTCCAACAAATGGACACAAAGTGTCCAAAACCTCACGAACACACTGTATCAGTGAACACATGGTCGTAATGTGTCTCCGTGTCCATTTTGGACACGAAAAACACCTCAATTAGGGTTAGGGTTTACCTTCAGTCTCCTCGCGGTGGTGGAGGAGGAGGAGGAGGACAAGTTCGGTAGTGGAGGAGGAGGAGATTAAGTGTACAGAGGTGAAATACATATATATGCAAGCTTGGGGGTGTCCACGTGTCCAACAAATAGACACAAAGTGTCTAAAACCTCACGAACACACTGTATCAGTGAACACATGGTCGTAATGTGTCTCCGTGTCCATTTTGGACACGAAAAACACCTCATTTAGGGTTAGGATTTACCTTCAGTCTCCTCGCGGTGGTGGAGGAGGAGGAGGAGGAGGATCTCGCGGTGGAGGAGGAGAAGGGGCTCGCGGTGGAGGAGGAGGAGGAGAAGGGGCTCGCCGGAGGGAGGAGAAGGGGCTCGCGGTGGAGGAGGAGGATGAGCGGCGCCGGGGGGAAGGGGGTCGGGCTGTCGTCGAGGTCGGGAAAGAGGGGCGGAAACAAAAAATTTTGGGAAAGGAAGAAATGAAAAGTCGAACCGAGGAAACCCTATTTAGCAGAAGTTAGCGACGTCCGTAAATATGTCGCAACGCGTCGGCCTTCCTTTAATATTCGGCGACGTCTTTATCTTTGCGACGCTAAACGTCGCTGAACTAATAAAACTAGCGACGTTTTTCGACAAATCAACAACGTTGATTTTTATTATACTAAAGGTGGTCGCAATATGTCGCTGTTGGTCGCTATCAGCGACGTATTATGACGCATACATCTCGAGTCGCTAAATCCAACAAAATTAGCGACGTTTTACGTCTGCATCGCTAATTTCGTCGCTGATATGACTTATTTTGGTAGTGCAGGATGTGGCTCGGGTCTGAGATATATTATCCTAGTTGGGATACATGGAACACGTCATGCACCTCACGTAGCGACGGTGGAAGAGCGAGACGATATGTTACATCACCTACTCGCTCCAGAATGTCGAACGGTCCTATATACCTAGGACCAAGCTTTCTCCGTATGTCGAAACGAATGACGCCACGGTTAGGCGAAATCCTCAGGAATACATAGTCGTCGACCGAGAATTCAAGGGGACACCGATGGGTATCGGCCCAATGACGCTGGCGATCTTGGACAACTCGAAGATGATCTATGACTCTCCTGACCACCTCAACTGTCTGAGCAATCATTTTCGGACCTAGCATCTGCCTCCCTCCAATATCGTCCTATGCTAGCAGGGATCGGCACTTCCTACCATATAATGCCTCGAACGGTGCCATCTGGATACTGGCCTGGAAACTATTGTTGTACGAGAACTCCACCAGGTGCAGGTGACCTTCCCATGAACCACCGAAGTCGAGCGTACAAGATCTCAATATATCTTCCAAGGTTCGTATGGTATGCTCTGACTGACCATCTGTCTGCGGACGATAAGCTGAGCTGAACTGGAGGTGAGTTCCCAAACTCTCCTACAGACTACGCCAAAAGTGCGACGTAAATCTTGAATCCCTGTCCGAGGTGATACTGACTGGTACACCGTGAAGTTTGATGATCTACCTAAGGTACATCTTCGCTAGCTGAGCCGTCGACTGACCAACTCTGAACGGAAGAAAGTGAGCCACCTTCGTGAGCCTGTCTATAATAATCCAAATAGCATCTCTACCGGCCGGGGATCAAGGTAATCCAGTCACAAAATCTATGGTTATATGCTTCCATTTCTATTCTGGAATTGGTAAGGGCTGAAGAAGTCCAGCTGGCCTCTGATATTCAGCTTTAACTTATTAGCAAACCAAACATCGAGAGACGAACCGGGCTATCTCCCTCTTCATGCCATTTCACCAAAAGTGCTGACGAATATCATGATATATCTTCGTGCCACCGGGATGTACGGAATACTGAGAACTGTGAGTCTCTACTATGATCTCCTGTCTGATACCTCCGCTGGGTACACAAAAATGCCTCCCATGTCGAAGTGTACCGTCTTCATGAATGCACAACTCTGGTCTTCATCCTGCCTCACACTCTACTCTAAGCCGCTGAAGCTTAGAATCTGCTGACTGTGCCATCCGGACCCTCTCGACTATACTGGACTGAACTTGTATACTGGCCTTCAGTGCCACACTGGTAGGAAGGACAACTTCTATGCCCATCTTCTGAAGATCTGCTAACAGCTCTGATTGTGCTGTTAGGTAATAAACTCCGGCTCTCCTGCTCAATGCATCTACAACTACATTGGCCTTCCCTAGGTGATACTACAGGTTGACATCATAATCCACAAGCAGCTCTAGCCATCTCCTCTGACGCATGTTAAGATCCTTCTGAGTGAACACATACTTCAGGCTCTTGTGGTCGGTGAACATCTCCACCCTGTCTCCGTACAAGTAGTGCCTCCACAACTTAAGTACAAACACTACCTCTGCCAGCTCCAAGTCATGGGTTGGGTAATTCCTCTCATGATCACAAAGTTGACGTGACGCATAAGCTATTACCTTTCCATGCTGTATCAGAACACATCCTAAACCTCTGCCTGAAGCATCACAATATACTGAGAATCTCCCGGTTCCATCTGGAAGCGTGAGAATGGGAGTCGTCATCAAGCCTCGCTTCAACTTCTCAAAAGATTCTTAATACTCTGCCATCCAAGCAAACTGTACATCCTTGCGGGTCAACTGGGTCAATGGTGCTGATATCCGAGCAAAGTCTGAAACAAATCGTCGGTAGTAGCCGACCAAGCCAAGAAAACTGTGAACTTCTGCAACTGTGCTAGGTACTGGCCATATCTCAATGGCCACGATCTTCTGGGGATCCACTTCTACTCCTCCTCTGGTGATGATATGACCCAAGTATTAAATACGATCAAGTCAGAACTCGTATTTACTAAACTTGGCATACAACTGGTGCTCCCTGAGAGTCTAAAGAACCACACGGAGATGCTGCTCATGCTCTGCCTCACTCTTACTGTAGACCAGGATGTCGTCAAAGAACACAATCACGAACTGATCCAAATAAGGCATGAAGATACGATTCATGAGGTCCATGAATACAGCCGACGCATTGGTTGCTCCAAATGGCATAACAAGGAATTCCCAATGCCCATATCGGGATCTGAAAGCTGTCTTCGGGATGTCCTGCTCTCTGACTCTGATCTGATGGTATCCTGACCGTAAGTCGATCTTCGAGAGTACTGCTGCCCCTTGAGTTGATCAAACAAGTCATCTATCCTCGGAAGAGGGTATCTGTTCTTGGTTGTCACTGAGTTCAAGGTACGATGATCAACACATAATCTGGACGTATCATCTTTCTTTTTCACAAGAAGCATCGGGGCTCCCCAAGGCGATCCACTGGCACGAATGAATCCCTTGGTCCTGAGTTCTTCAATTATCTTGTACAATATCTCTAACTCTGACGGCGCCATCCCGTAGACTCTCTCTGATACTGGGGCTGATCCGGGAATCAAGTCAATAGCGAACTCGATCTCTCGCTCTGGCGGCATCACTGGAAGCTCCTCTGGAAAAACATCTAGAAACTTTGCGACTATCCGGGGTAACTGTACTGCTGCTACTGCCATCCGCAATACTGGAGGAGAAGGTTCAACTTTGCCTCGGAAAAAAAAAACTCTGGCTCGTCGGGAATGCTAAAAACAACCCTGCCAATATGGCAGTCTATCCTAGCATACTGGTCCCTCAACCAATCCATCCCTAAGATCATAAGAGCCTCAACCTTAAAATTATGGCATCACTATCTTTATGGCATGGCGTGCACGATCTATATCGATCACAAGAGCCTCAAGTATCTCTTCACTCAGAAGGAAGTGAACTTATGACATCGACATTGGCTAGAACTGATCAAAGACTATGACTTGACGATTGACTATACGTCGGACAAGGGAAATATTATGGCAGACGCTATGAGTCGTAAATATCTTATCTCATTGTGCATTAACAACGGACTACTGCGAGACCTTGATGAGATGGGCATCGACCTTCGAGTTCGATTCAGAGATGTACAGTTGGCGCAATTACAGTTAGAGTCGAGCTTGCGAGAAAAGATCAAGACCGCTCAGAAAGACGATCTGTACTTGAAGAATATGCGAGAGCTGATTTCAACAGGGAAGGTGACCGACTTTGCGGAAGATGACACCGACGTGCTACGATTGAAATGCCGACTATGCATTCTGGACGACTTAGAACTTAGAAAGGAAATATTGACGGAGGCACATTATACAAAATATACCTTGCATCCCGGCAGCACTAGGATGTACAAGGCGGTGAGCATCAGAGACCGGGAGGAGAGATACAGAACCTTGCCACTCCAGAATGGAAATGGGATCACATCACTATAGACTTTGTTGTTGACCTTCCGAAGACGCCACGGGAGAACGATGCTGTCTGGGTTATCGTCGATCGATTAACCAAGTCAGCGCACTTCATTGCCATTAAAGTCACTTGGAGCGTCGATCGTCTTGCTCATATCTATGTTGATGAAATAGTTCAGCTGCACGGGATACCGGTATCCATCATCTCAGATCGGGATGGTCGGTTCGTATCACGCTTCTGGTGTAGTCTTCAGTCAGCAAAGGGGGACAAGTTGAAGTTTAGCTCAGCTTACCATTCTCAGACCGATGGCCAAACAGAACGGGTGAACCAGATTCTCGAACACATGTTACGCCTCTGCACAATCGACTTAAAGTCAAGCTGGGACGTTCATCCACTATTGGCCAAATTTGCATATAATAATAGCTATCAGTCCAGCATCCAAATGGCGTCGTACAAAGCCTTGTACGGTCGGAAGTGCAGATCACCCATTTGCTAGGATGAAGTCGGGGAACGGTAGATTCTTGGCCCGATGCTGGTGGAACAGACTGTAGAGAAGGTCAAGCTCATTCGGGAAAGACTGAAGATTGCACAGAGTCGACAGAAGAGCTATACCGACACCCACCAACGACCCTTTGAATTCCTGGAGGGCGATCACGTGTTAATGAGAGTCACACCTATGCGTGGAGTCACGAGATTTAGAGCCAAAGGAAAGTTGAGTCCAAGATTTGTCTATCCTTTTGAGATATTGAAGCGAGTTACCCCAGTAGCTTACAAGATCGCATTACCGTCAGCACTGTCGAATGTGTACAATGTCTTCCACGTCTCTCAGTTGCGGAAGTACGTGCACAATCTGAGCCATATGGTAGATTTTGGTCAGTTGAATCTGGAGGCAGACTTTTTATATTGTCATGACCCGCTCCTGAATAATCGGACACGAGTCGGACACGTCCAGCCTACGTTGGAAGACTCAACGTAATAAGCTGTACCAAGCTAGAAAAACTAACAAGTCAATATGAATAAGTACAAATCACAGCATCTATAAACGATCCCCGAAAGATCACCATAATCCACAAGTCCATATAACGTAAAGGTACCAGAGTCAACAGGAATAAAATACGCTATGAACTCCAAAAAAATAATATCTAAGAGTAAAGCTAAACAATCTAAACCTGAAGCCTCTAGCTAAGTCATGTCTCCATCCTGCTCAGCTAAGATCCCGGGCTCTGGCCCATAAGGTAGAACAATATCCTGCAGGTACACCTGCAACATATCCAGTCAAGAGCGGAGCAAAGTACAATTCTAGGTAATGAGCAAGAACATCATGCTATGAAAAATGTACAATAGAATATGTAAAGCACAGAAAAGAACAAGAAAGTACATGAATATAAAGTACAAAAAATAAAGTACAAAAAATATAAACCATGAACCTGAAGTACAAGACATGACATGTGCACAATATTTGAAATACAAGTAGCCTATGTGACAGGCTGGGGTAAGTACATGAATAAGTACATGAGCACATGAATAATGGTACGGCTTAGGGCCCGCGTGCATGGTGCGAGGCCTAAGATATCAACATGAATTTCTGATCTCTCGGTTTGGTCACATAGCTAGTGTATTTTCCCTCCCCAACCACAAGTACAAGAACATGAAAGTACATGAGAACATGATATCGTGTCATGACGTGTCACAGGAAAAGCACAGGATATGAATATAAATGAACATAAACCATAGAATGTACTTGCCTTGCTCAGGGTGATCGATAATATGAAGAAGATCAGTAAGTCCACCTGAAGGTACAATTTGGTTAGGTTCTTCTACTACATCAGCTATTTCAGGTTTAACTAATTAATCTAATCATTTATCATTTATTTTTAAGAAGCTAACTTTTATATTAAAATTGTAATTTTTAAGTCTAGATAATCTACTTACTAAAAGATATAAATATACATATATTACTCAATTATTTATTGTAAGTTAATGACCACTAATTATCTAATGGTTAACAGGAGGTACAATATAAATTGACAGGATTTAGCAACAAGTTACCAAAATAAATGAGGTCATTAATATACTCTACAAATTCTAATAAACTGTTGTTAAATACCAGACCAAATTCATGCTTCAAAGCTATTGCCAACTCAAACTCCCCACAGTATCTAGTAGACCCAATCCAAATTGAATCAATTTATCATTCTAACATAACCCACCTGCTGCTAGTAGGCCACCCTTCCCTGCACAAAAATAGAAAAGTTGTTCAATTGAACACTAGAGTGGTCGGTCACCTGAGCTCCAATATACACATATGAGTCCAACCCAATTTGGTCCTACTCAACTGACAACACTTCAAAGCTTAACCACATTACTTATACAATTACACAACTAATGAATCATTACAGAACTCCACAAGGAAACCTAATTTCAAACCCAACAGCTACTAACCATTACCAACTAAGAAGAAGTAAGTAAAATATACAATTTGAAGTTTAAGCAAATAATGAAAGAATTATATATAGAATAATTTACAACTGATTAAATCCCCAATTATGCTTCATCTTAAATTAACTCCCAATCTTGCCATGGCCAACTCCCATACCAAACATGATCTGGACACGATCCCAACCGGACACAGCTATAAGCCTGTATAACACGAGCTGACACACACGGATACGACGTCACGATACGAACATCACCAAGAACACGCCTACAGACGCAATCACTGCTTGGATACTGCAACCTCTGGTCACGCACATTGAATACTGCTACGACAATAATTCGTACTACTGACCCGCACCACCGACGTACGCCGACACAATCCACACTATGATCCAACTGATCCTGACCAACGCACCCAAACTCAAAGAAGAGAATAAGGATTCAATGATCAACAGAATGATATCGCAGTTACCTGCGAGAGAGTGTTGATCAGCGAGATTGAGGACACACCGCAAGGATCGGACACTCGAATTGAATTCAAAAGTTCACTGCATCAATTCATCACACAACATAAGCAAAAGTAGAGGGCAATTAGAACTCAAAATTTGGTTTGGCTATTGCTCGAATTTTATCCCAATCAAGAATTGACAAGAATTTGAATCCATCTTACCAGCAGCTAAACACCCCCACGGTCCTTGTTTCACTTAACAAAATGCCTGGAAATCGGCTTTTGAAAATAAAACGAGAAAAAGTACAAGAAGTACAAATTTGATTCTGGAAAGTATTGCTATGGAAGTCTGATCTGTAAATAATCACTTTGTTCCTTGGACCATACGATGATGATGAAGATAACTGCTAGAAGATGAACAGTTGGAAGAACTAAGTCACCAGAAAGGTATCGACACACTTGGGCACTGATGGCGAGGCCGAATGCTTTTCTGCTTTGCTTCACTCTGTTCTGGAAAAAAGTTGAAGAAGAATGCTCCAAAAAATCAAAGTCTCTGGGCTGTGATCTCTATGTATTCTCTCCTCTCCCTCTGTGTATGTTATATGAGAAAAATAAGTCTATTTATAGACTTGGCTTCTTATGCGTAAAAACTCAGCAAAAGTTCCGTCTTTACGCTAATAACTGCCACCCATGATCGAAGTCATCCTCTGCATATGTTGACACGTGTCCCATCATTTCAATAAGAATAGGATGCACGTACACACGTTCTTCGAAATGTGTGGCATGAAAGCCATATAGGCAAACCACGTTCTAAATTGGTGAAAAGAATAGGGCGTAAAAACAACCCAAAATATACTCTGAGCGTAAAGTAGTAGACTAGGTGTAAAATAGCCCTGACATGGACTTCCCGCGTAAAGTGGTTGTTAAACAACCTTGAGCGTAAAAGTAGCCCAAATAAACTTTATGCACACGTCAACTTTTGAGCGTAAAAACTCATACAGTCTCCATGCGTAAAAGAAGCCATATTGTGAGCGTAAAATAGCTCAGTCCACATACTACACGACAACATTGGTCTCTGTGTAAAACAAATCCCTTCAAATTCTGTGATATATGCCATCATTAAATCTTCATGTCAGACTTTGTATTAAATGCAAGACTCGACAGCTTTGTCCAGCGTAAAGTGGTTAGCCTGTTTTAGGCGTAAAACCATCGGCTTGACCCTGACGTAAAACCATTGGCTTGACCCTGGCGTAAAGCGATTAGCCTGTAAAAATAGATCATGTTGAGTGGAATGCTTCTATCTCTTTGACTCATTCTATGAAGCACTTTTTACGCTCCTACAAGACCCCCTTCAAAGTTTTCAAATATCTTCAAAATTTGAAACACTTTGAACAGAAGCGTAAAAGTCGGGATTTAACCAGTCAGCATAAAAATTCGGGAAATGGTGCCGGTCAATACTTAACCGTCATAATGAATTTTCTCTCGAAACTTTCGAATGCTTCTTCATCTCCCCGAGTTTACATTAATAATAATCAATTTCCCATAAGGAATATGAAGAGTTGATTTGATTGTATATATTGTAGGTCCTAAAAAAATTAAGTTGCACCCATCAACAAAGTCATAAAACTCAAGAAAAACAGCTTTCAAATGAACTGTGCAGATATCAGATTGCGCATCATCCAGATGGCGCAGAGTAGACTGCGCACACTTTCAAGTGCGCAAGCTGACGTGGCTATGTCATCATTACCTGACACAATCAAATCTTCTGACAACTGACAGCACAAAGAACGAGGAGACTGTTCGTTTATTGTGCCGCACAGTGCTCGAGGACAGCTGTACATGCAGTACAATCAGTCTGCAGTGTAGTCCATGCCAGCGACATCCATTCTAGCGCCATCCATTCTAGCGCAATCCAAAGTCAGCGCAATTCATGTGCGTACTTCATTATGACAACTGACAAAAGTACACGTGGCATTCATGCCATCAATTGCTCACTACGTGGCAACCGTCTGTACACGATCATGCGTATTTCAATCAAAGGATGCCATGTGTCCAAGACAGTTGGCCCACGATCAGACAACTGCCTGCACAGTCTAATGCTGCACAATCCAGTACATGCACAATCCAACTTGCGCCATCCAGAATAACCAAAAGTTAGTTATTTCAGAACTCTATAAATAGAGTTTCAAGTCTTCATTTCAGGGGATCAGACATAAAAAAGTTCAGAAATATTAGAGAGTTCAGGAGTTCTTGCCCAAGTGCTGCTGCATTCTTCCGAGGCTTTTGCCTTCAACTTCAGAAGCTATCGTCTTCAAAGTTCACATCGTCCAAGGGATAAAGCAATCATCTTCTAGATTGGATTTCTACAGTTGTACTTTTCCAGAATTCTTGTAATCTTTACAAAGTTTGTTGAAATAAAGTTCATAATTTTGTTTTTGCAAACAAAATGGCGACTCTGCTGGGGACGACTTTCTCCTCCGACGAGGAAGTGACAACTCAATGTGACGTTGCGTCTATCGGAAAGACGCAGAAGACGCTGGTTGTGAAGGTCAACTAGACAGCCTACGAAGCCATGATCAACTCCAGGATCACTCCTCGCACTACGACAACTTCTACCACAAGCAAAGTGCGCCCAGTATGGATCCCCAAGACTGCTGTGCAGTCTGTTGATTCTACCACCAAGACTTCTGCGCAGTCTAAAGTCTCTGTTACTAAGACATTTGCACAGTCTATTATCTCTGCTGCAGCGCAATCTGCCTCTTCTTCTCATGCGTAGTCTGCTGTTAACAGTGCACAAACCACTTCATATGCTGCCCTGTCCAAGTATAAGACTCCTGTTCCTCTGGCGCAGTTGGCTGCTACTCTGCCTGCGCAGTCCATTACTCCAGCAACCAGAGTACAACTCAAACGCTCTAGCAACAAGGCTCCTACTGCGCAAACCACTCTGGTTGAGGCCAGAAGACATTCTGCCAAGACTCCTGCGCAATCTGCCAATACGCCATCAACCCATGCGCAAATTGTGTCTGCGCAATCCAAAAAAGACCGCCCTTTGGCTAATCTCTCCTCTTCTCACAACAAAGACCGCCCTTTTGGCTATTCCTCCTCCGCTCCAGAACAAAGGAAAAGGCCCTTTGGTTTTTTCTCAAACTTCCTCGTCTCATGACTTGGAAGACAACAGAGGAAAACGCTCTTTAGCTAACCCTTCTTTCCAAAACAAAGGAAAAGGCCCTTTGGTCTTTTCTCAGTCTTCCTCGGTTTTTACCGTAGAAGATCAAACTGAATGTGCTCCGGCACCAGTCAGTACAAGAACCCTTTCTCATAAGGATTCTTCTTCTCTCCTTGCCAAAGGGAAGTGTACTGATCAGAGAGGTATTCTGCCTACTCCGGTAGCAGAGTTCCAAGATCTCCTGACTCTTCAGATCTCCCGTTCTAGACAGGGAAAATTGCTGGTGTCTCAAACAGAAACCCCTGGGGGTGAGTTTGCTGATCTAAGAACTTATCTCAATCGACCAATTTTGGTGAAACACAAACAGCCAATGCCGAAGACTAATCGACATCAGAAGCAAATCTCCAGGATCAAGAATTCGGACACCTATGCCAATGAAGTGAGTACTTCCCTGTACACTCAAGGGACAAAACATTTGAAGAATCGGAACCATGTTCCGAATGTTATCAAAGGACATATCTCTCGAATTTCTGTTCATCCCGTTGCTGTTCCCGATCTCCGAGAATACCTCAAGCAAAAACGGGACAACATCCCAACATCCCCAGTGCAACCACTTGGACATCATTGCAATCACAAAGTTGTTATCAAGTGTTGTTATCAGACAACCAGACGATCTGTCTTCGATCGACTGAACTTTTCAAACTTTGAATCTATGTCTGAAGATGAAGACGAAGTTTTGTACGCTTCCGTCAATATGACCTCCAAAGACACTGGGGGTAGAAAGTGCTCCAAGCACGGCAAGCCTCGCAGGCCAAGCCAGCGGTATTTGGATCTACTCCAAGAATCTTCTGAAGGAGTATTCCAACATACCCGTTTCCGAAGCCGAGACACAATCGGTCAAAGGAATCTTCAAGATCCCTCTGGTCATCTTCTTCTTTCTCACTCAGGAGATGATTCCTTTTCTGACTACGATGCATACAGCGAGAGCTCAGAACAAACAGTGTCCTCCACTGTACCCAGGAAAGTGACAGCTTATGTTGTCAATGAAGATCCCGATGCTTCCAGTTCAGCTAGTCAAGAACAACGAATCGCTGCATTAGAAGACAAGCTGAAGACCATGGCCGAAATGGTCGCAAGTATGCATTCCATCATTGTAGCTCAGCATACAGCACCACCGACCGTACCTCCTACAAATCCTAAAATCATAGCATCGTCGGTGCCTATCAATGCAGGACTGGGGGTAGCATCTACTCAAGTACCTCCTGTACAAATCCAACCTACACCCAGTCAGTCAGGTGCTGGAGGTAGTGCTTATCATGCTGTTCCTTTCCCCAACACCGTGATTCAACCTGCATTCAACCTGCTCCTTCTACATCAGTAGAAGATGCCAATGAAGCTGTCAAGCTCCTGCACACTCAGTTCGAGGCCTTCAAGGAGAAGGATAACTTGCAGAGGTTGGGAATCAAGCAACCTTACCCAGTTGAATGGAAGGAAGTCTCATTTCCTCCGAAGTACAAGATCCCAACCATTTCGCTATTTGATGGCAGCACTTCTCCCAGTCAGTTCATAACCACTTTGAGGTTATGACTGTCCAACTTCAACCAAATGATGCTCTTCTTACCAAAGTATTCGTTGGCTGTTTAGCTGGCGTAGCATACGATTGGTATAGAAGCTTGCCCGATGGTTATATTACCTCCTTTTCTGGCTTAAAACAAATCTTCTTGGAACGATTTTATGAGGGAATCAATGACATGACCATGTCAGCCCTCAACAAAATCAAACAAAGACATAATGAAACTGCTGAGAGTTTCATTGAAAGGTTTCGCAGGGAAGCTTTGAAAATGCCTCCTGGAACTCCGGCCGCTGTCACCATAGACACCTGCAAGGCAAATTTAGTGCCTATCATCAGCATGTGGACAGGCTCTACTCAGTTCCAAGACTGGCCATCTTTTATTGTCAATGCTAAAGCAGCTGAAGTTAGCGCCGACAAATTCAAGCAACTAGGGGTACAAATGTCTAACCCTGACCGGGATGAACATCAAACATCAGGTGGTGGCAATCGCCAGAACAACCGCAAGGGAAAAGAAACTTTGAACATTAATTTGAAAAAGAACAAAGAATCTTTGGCGGTCAATGTAGCTCCCCCTACATCCACTTCCACTCCTTCTGTACCTCCACCAAGAGAACCTAGCCCGAAAGTGGAGTATTCTTTTAATGAGAATGACACTGCTAGCATCTTTGATTGCTTAATCAAAAGCAATAAAATCCAACTTCTAGATCCTAAGAAGCCCGATAAAGTCAGTAAGACTGATCATCCCAAGTACTGTGTCTATCACAGGTTCATCGGACATCCCACTCGAGCATGTTATGTGCTCAAAGGCAAAATCCAAGAACTGGTCAACGCTGGTATTGTCACTTTACAGCAAGATGAGAAGACTGTTACCGCAAACATGGTATCAGTTCAGTTCGGTGACTTCCCGCCCCAGATGGTACAGCACGGTGTCACTCCTATCCCTAAAGCTACTCTCGAGATCGAGAATCTCCCTCCTCCATGAAGTGAAGGTCTCGTCCCCTTGTCTCTTGACAATGGCGAGATTATGTAGATTCATCCGAATCTTGCTTCAGAGTTTGAACTTCCCTCTTCCTCTAAGAAGAAAGATCGCTCCAAGAACAAGACAAAGACTTGCAATATGGTGTCTTTTGACCCCATAGTTGATGAAAAAATCCTGCTGGGCACCAGATCAGGGAAACCCTATCTAAAGGATTACCCTGAAGCTCAAGAGAATCCTGCTTCTTCTTTTGAACCTGCTCCAGTGCAGCCGGTTTCCACTGAAGATATTCCTACTGCATCCTCACCGGTTGTAGTGTCCATTCCTCCCAAGCCGACGGTAGCCGACAAAGGCAAACAACAAGTCCGCTTCGATAAACCTTTGAAGAAATCATCTCCCTCTGGACTTGAAAAGCCTTACAACTTTGACATCTTAGCTCAGTTGGCTAATACACCGGCCCGGCTATCAATTTTCGAACTCTTGCGCCTCTCCAAGGAGACTCGGGAAACTCTGAGTGAGGCTCTCATGCAAGCAGAAACCTGTTTAGCCTTGCTTAAGAAGCCGGAAGCAGAGCCAGTCTCTTGCCTTTATTGTCATAGTGTGTTGGAGTTAATTCCAAACATAACTTTCACACAGGATGACATGTTGATGGAAGACAACAGGCACGACCGTCCTCTCTACTATACAGGATATATCGACTCGATGAAAGTCGATCGTATTCTGATAGATCCAGGGTCTGCTCTCAGTATTATACCGAAGACAATGTTGGATACGCTGAAGATCCCAGTGCATAGTCTCTCCAGTATAATCACCACTATCCTCGGGTTCAATCAGGGAAGAAGTGAGCCTCTGGGCAAGATTCGCCTAAAACTCCAAATAGGCAATCTTCGCACAAAGGTGGCCTTTTATATCATTGACAACCATTGTTGTTTCTACAATGCTTTGCTTGGAAGACCATTTCTGTATGAGCATAACATTGTCCCTTCGACTCTCCATCAATGTTTTAAATATATTGATGACAATGGAGAGGTGCAAAAGGAGGTTGCCGACCTTTATCCTTTTAAAGGCATCGAAGCATACTGCAATGATGCATGTATGTACAAGGATGAATTCATGAAGGTGGTCCTGTCTTTGGATACTGAAGAAGAGCAAGAAACAATGCCTAATGATACCCTTATCATACCTATCAAAGGGCGTGTTTCTTATCCTCAATCCTCCAAGCCACTGGCTATTCACTTGCCAGTCCAGAAACAACTAACTGATGATGATCAGGATCAAAGGGAGCTCACCTCTTTTGAGCCACTTATTATTAACCTCCGTCGTAACAAGAAAAAAAAAGGCAGCTCACCTCTTCTGAGCCACTTGTTATAGATCTATCTCATAAGAAGAAAAAAAGGGAGCTCACCTCCTCTGAGCCGCTTGTTATCGACCTCCGTCGTAACAAAGCCAATCCTCCTCCACGATCTTCTTCTCCCCCTCTTGTAATCAATCTGACCAAGCCTGCTAAGGCTAAAGGTCCTGCTGTAAATACGAATGTACAAATCAATGAAAAAGTATCTACTTTTCTGTATACTGATGTCATTTATCATGCTAAGTGCTATTTGGATATGTTAGATAGCTATCAATCATTTACAATGGGAGTTGTACAATCTCTTCAAACAGAAGTCTCACTTGAACACCCAAAAGATTCCTATCGTATTGTTCCCGCTCGAAAGAAAGGCGAGAGTCCAATACTTTTTAGTAAAGGACCGGAGCAACAATTCAGTTATACGGATGATAGCAAAATTAACGACACAGGACATCTTCAACTCCGTCGTTATAATCAGCAATCAAAAGATATCATCCAGAAGATGGGTTACGATTTCAAGAGCGGCCTCAACTACGGTAAAGGTAGAAAAACTCCTCTCTGTACGGCCGTGCCACAAGGAAAGTCAGAGATGTACTACGCCAGGACCAAAAGAGGTCTTGGATATGCTTCTCCTCCAGTATTATCCCCAGCAGCTTCTGAATCCAAGAGTGAAGAGCGCTCTAACTCTTCTGATTCCAGATCATGGGATTCTGACATCAGTATCGGTCAAGTTCATCGACTGACTGTATCTTCTAACATGGTCTCCGTCGAACTTCCAGAAGGCTATGACGAGGACATTAAAGAAAGTTCTGAAGCAGATCCTTGGGCTCAGCGAATAGATACCCAATAGGAACTCCGATTCGAACAAAGAGAACCGCCTACTGAAGATCAATTAGTTCAAATTGATGTAGGAGAGAGCGGATCACCTCGTCCAATATTCATCAGTAAGAACCTTCCAGAGGCTGATAAACAAGAATTAATTCTCCTGATTAAAGAATACATTGATGTCTTTGCCTAGAGCTACGAAGACATGCCAGGTCTAGATCCTAAAGTTGCTACTCACAAATTGAACATCTTACCGAATGCAAAACCGATCAAACAGCAACAACGGCGCTTCAAGCCAGAAATAATGGACGCAATCGACGATGAAGTCAAGAAGCTTATCGCTTGTGGCTTTATTCGAGAAGAACAGCTTCCTGATTGGGTAGCCAATGTTGTTTCAGTTCTAAAAAAAACCGGTAAAGTTCGAGTCTGCATCGACTTTCGAGATCTTAATAAAGTATGTCCAAAAGATGAATTTCCTCTTCCCATCACGGACGTCATAATCGACAACACCTGTGGGATCGAAAGAATATCTTTCATGGACGGATTCTCCGGATACAATCAGATTCGGATGAATCCTGAAGATGAAAAACATACTTCTTTTCGTACTCCTCACAGAGTTTACTGTTATACTGTCATGCCATTCGGTCTCAAGAACGCTGGTGCAACATACCAACGAGCCATGAGTACCATCTTTCGAGATTATTTGCACAAGACTGTTGAATGCTACGTCGACGATATTGCTGTCAAAAGTCGTCAAAAGGAAGATCACATCCAAGACTTGAGAACCATCTTCAACCTCATGTGCCAATATCAACTCAAAATGAATCCCACCAAGTCATTCTTGGGTGTCTTTAGTAGCAAATTTCTCGGCTTCGTCATTACCTCTAAGGGTATACACGTGGATCCCGAGAAGATCAAAGCCATTTAAGAGATGCGTCCTCCACACAACCTAAAAGAGCTACGAGAATTCTAAGGTCGACTTGCGTACATCAAGAGATTCATTTCGAATCTGTCTGGACGCTGCAGACCATTTACGTAACTCATGAAGAAGGGTGTATCTTTCGTTTGGACTGAAAAATGTCAGCGAGCATTCGACGACATAAAGCGGTATCTCATGAATCCACCAATCTCTGGCATACCATTCTTAATGTATGTCCGTGCTATGGACCATTCATTGGGTGCTTTACTTGTCCAAAAGAACAAGGAAGTCCATGAACAGGCCATCTATTATCTCAGTCTTACTATGATTGGTGCTGAACACCGTTATAGTCCGGTCGAAAAAGAATGCCTAGCTCTTATGTTTGCTGTTCAAAAGACTCGGCATTACATCATTGGCCAACCTATCCATGTCATATCCCGAGTTAATCCTCTTCGGGTATTGATGAAGAAGCCTAGCACACTCAATTCTCGGCTGGCTACATGGACCATTCTGCTAGCCCAATATGACATGGTATATGTTCCTCAAAAGTCTGTCAAAAGTCAAGTATTGGCGATTTCTTAGCAGCTCATCATGTTCCAGAGACGTCCAAACTCTACGATGAAATTCCAGATGAGACATTAGAATCTAATACAATCTCTGAAGAATTTCCTACTTGGCGTCTATTCTTTGACGGTGCATCTAGGATCGGACCCAATGGTGCCATTGTCGCAGGAGTTGGAGTTGTCATTGTTTCTCCAGACGGGTCAGTCATTCAAAGAGCCTACTCTCTAGATGAATCTTGCTCCAACAATGTGGCAGAGTACAATGCTCTACTCATTGGCCTTCAGCTAGCCAAACAACTTGACGTCGAGTATCTTAAAGTCTATGACGATTCTAAGCTGGTTGTTAACCAGGTTAGAGGAACCTATGAAGTTCGTCATCAAGATCTAGTGCCTTACTTTGAAGCTGCAATCAACATGGCTACATCATTCAAAGCCTTCTTCATTGAATATGTCCGACGAGCTTGCAATACTGAAGCCGATGCTTTGGCCAATCTTGCAGCAGTCTTAGCCATCCCTATCAAAAGATAGCAGGTGGTGGTCATCTCTAATCGAGAATTGTTCTGCATCGAAAACAATCGTAATATTGAGTTCAGTAATCTTACTGAAGTCAATGTTATCAATGAATATTGGAGAACTCCCTTCATCGACTTTGTGGTTCATGACATACTCCCTGAAGATCCCAAGGAGGCTACGAGTATTCGTCGGCGGTCTCTGCGATTCTACTACAATCAGACCACCAAAACTCTCTACCGGCGAACTTATGACGGCCTACTCCTGCGCTGTCTTGTTGGTGATGAAGCGAAGCAAGTACTGCATGAAGCCCACGACGGTGTCTGCAGAGCACATCAACCCGGTCCTAAGTTACAGGATCGCATCCGACGCATGGGTTACTACTGGCCCTCTATGGTATCTGATGCCATAGATTATACAAGAAAATATTGAGCTTGTCAAATCCACGCAGACTTCATTCATCAACCATCAAAATTCCTGCATCCGATGGCTGCTTCCTGGCCTTTCGAAGCTTGGGGCATGGACATCATCGGTCCTATTAATCCTCCTTCTTCTAGAGGACATCGGTTCATCCTGGCAATAACCGACTATTTCTCCAAATGGGCTGAAGCTATACTATTGGCTGAAGTCAAGACTAGCAGCGTCATCAACTTCGTCAAACATCACGTCATCTATCGATTTGGTGTACCTCGAAGAATCATCCATGACAATGGACCACAATTCATCAGCCAGAAGTTTACGAGATTCTGCGATAATCATCGGATTGACAATGTTGCTTCTACAGCCTACAATCCTGCCGCTAATGGATTAGCTGAAGCTTTCAATAAAACCATTATCAAGCTCCTCAAGAAGTTTGTATCTACTAACAAACGAAATTGGAGTGAAAAGCTTGGTGAATGTCTTTGGGCCTATCGAACTACGGTCCGCAATCCCACAGGCTTTACACCTTTCTCTCTGG
The DNA here is from genome assembly GCA_029216955.1 of Iris pallida. Classification (NCBI taxonomy): domain Eukaryota; kingdom Viridiplantae; phylum Streptophyta; class Magnoliopsida; order Asparagales; family Iridaceae; genus Iris; species Iris pallida. Next base: position 8,438,119 of record JANAVB010010794.1, on the reverse strand, counting down.
TGTACGGTTGTGAAGCAGTTCTTCCTCTGGAACATCAAATTCCTTCTTTAAGGATTGCCATTGCTAATGAACTCACTACAGAGAACAACGATCTTCTTCGACTTCAAGAATTAGAAGCGCTCGATGAAAAACGGCTATTAGCTCAACAGTATATTGAGTTGTATCAAGCCCGCATCTCGAAGACTTTCAACCGCAATGTTAAAGTCAGAGCTTTTCAGCAAGGAGAACTTGTTTTAACAGTAAGATGTCCTATGACTATGACTCATTCGAGCAAAGGCAAGTTCAATGCGAAGTGGGAAGGGCCTTATATTGTCAGTAAAGTCTTTTCAAACGGAGCTTATCAACTTTCAGAGTTAGATGGTCGAGTTGCAATGATGCCTATCAATGGCAAATTCCTCAAGAAATATTATGTGTAAATATAACAGACAGTGATTGCAATTATCAGACAAGTTCATAAATAAAATTCAGTTTTATTTCATCTTGAATGATAGTATATAATATCAAGGAAGGTCACTATCATCCTTCTCAAAATTAGGACGCGGACCACTGCCATCCTTGTCAAAGACATGATCAGCAAAAGAGTCGAGAACATTCTTGCTGGAACCCACCAGGAACTTGCAAGCAGCCATTCTCATAGCTTCTTCTTCTTCAGTCTTCCCGGGTTCGAGAAGGAAGTCCAAGATGTCCTTTGGCGGCTTGGGGACAGATGAACCTTTACTCGCTGTCATCTGGTGAACCGACTCGACTAGACGTTCGTCAGTCTCCGCTTCTACCTTTAGGACGATCTCAGCCTTCCTGGATGCATCTCCAGACAACATCGTTATGCTGAAAAATAAAAGTGACCATTTTATTTGATTTTTTGTCTTATTTATAGACAGAGCGTCGTAAGACTATGAAGCGACACATTCATCCGACGGTTCGCCCGTTCATCATCCGACGGTTCGCCCGTTCACCATCCGACGGTTCGCCCGTTCTTCATCCGACGGTTCGCCCGTTCATCATCCGACGGTTCGCCCGTTCATCTTCCGATGGTTTACTCGTTCATTCCATCCACTTGACGGTTTGTACGTTCATCATTCGACGGTTCATCCGTTCACACATCCACTTGACGGTTCGCCCGTTCATTCACACATCCACTTGACGGTTCGCCCGTTCATCATTTGACGGCCTGTCCGTTCATTACATTCATCCTGACGATTCACTTCGTTCACATATTTTGACGATTCATTTCGTTCGTTTATCTACATCAGCAACTTATCATTCTCGATTAAGTTGTCTATTGAAATAATAATATTCAATAAATTATATTTGCCACGTCCATATTACCTCTGAGCAGATATATTTGAATATGATTATTTTTCAGAATCAAGAAATATATCATGTCCTGTACCTCTGAATATATTTTCTATCTCTATTATTTGTATCTGAATAAGATACGCAATAAATAATAAGAGCCACAATAAAATGTCATTTTATTTGATCAAAATTCAAGACATTACAAAAACATACATATTGCAAAAGCAAGAAGATACAAGGAAGCTTTCTAAACTGGTGGTGTCATCAAGCCGGTAATCTGTTGCTTCAGAGTATGCAGACGCTCTTCGCAGGATTCCATCACTCTCTTCCTGGCCTTTTCCATTCCAGATTTCTCATTGAAAGTTGGCATGGTTACCATTCTGCGAGTGATTTTATCATTATGAGCTGCGGCATATTCGTCTCTTTCTTGGGTTAGAGCACTGAGTTGTTGGATTGCAGTTTGATGCTCAGTAACCTCATCTTCCAGTTCTTCTTGAAGACGGGCAATCTCCGCTCTCAGTTCAGCAATTCTTTTCTCTTTTCTTTCAGCAGTAGATGTCACCGATTCCACCTTGGAATTATACTCAGCAGATTTAGTAGCAAAAGCCTCCAAGAGAATCTAGAAATTTACTCTCTCAACTGCAGCTTCCTGAGCCATCCGTTCAAATTCCGCTTGAACTAAGGGTTCTACCTCCCCCTTATTGAGCTCTTTGTAGTTCTTTATTGAAGTCTCTAGCTCATTTAATATGTGTTCAAGAAAAGTGGCTTGAGGCTCGTCACCTTGCTCGCGGATAGCATGAACTAAGAAAGAGGTTGGACCTCTAACTGTGTAAAAATTAGCATCCTCTTTTTCCATCACCCTATCGATCAATGGCCCCAATGAATCGAAAAAGAATTTGGTAAATAATTGAATGACGAATTGATTGGTCGCCAGAGCACCAGGAGTCACAGCTACTCCTGTTGATGACGAGGCAGCAGGACGTTCAGTTTCTTGTATTTGGACGGAAGGCTCTTTGAATAAAGGAACTAAAGTAGAGCTGGTCGCTCCTCCTGGTTGTTCCTCTGCAAAATTAAATATTGTCATTTTGCCTATCATTTGCTATTGTCAAAGAGAATCAAAAGAGAAAACAGTCTTACCATGGTTCGATCTGGCGACTGGCCTATCATCTGTTGGGACAGATTCTAGCTGAGCAGAAGTAGCTTCAGACACTATTACCTGACTACTTCCTGCTTCGGAGCTACAGGATAAATGGCGACTGCTACTATCAATTGTCGTCGCAAGTACTATGTCCATGCATACTGGAGGAGCTGGAGAAGATCTAAGTTCTGTAGGGATAAGAATAAAGATGTTAGCTGTCAATCTATTAAAAAAATTGCTAATTTCATTCTATACCTTGGAGATCAACAGCAGGAGTTTTCTCCAGGGCCGCTTCTTCATCTGCTATCTTTTATGGAGATGCCTGTACCTCAATATCCTTTTCAGGATTTAAGGTATCATCAACAGCTCTGGGAGATGTCTGGACCTCAATGTCTGCTTCAGGATTTTATGTCTCATCAACAGACTCTAAAGATGTGCTCTCCTCACTTTCACTATCTTCGGGAGCCTCTTCACTAACAGTAGCAGCGGCATGATCAGCATCTTCTTGATAGCCGAAGTCACAATCATTCAATGCTTCGATCATGAGACGATCTTTCTCTTCTCGAACTGCTCCCGGTGTGGCAGGAAGCTGAGTTTTTTCTATTACTAACGGAGGAGATCGTACAACTTCTTCTTCTCTAGGCTCTACAGCCTCATCTCTTTAATCAACATCTTCTATGGGCTCTACGGCCTCATTTCTCTGGTCAACCTCTTCTCTCTGTTCGATCTCCTCCCTCTGTTCTGGACTAAGAGTTTTATGCCCAGACTCAGAAACAGGGGTAGGAGATGGCATGGTGATTCCAGCCACAACATTCATCACTACCGAAGACAAAATTTGCCTTGGAGGAGAAATTGTGCTCTTCTTTCTTCTATGAGCTAGCTTCTTCTTTCTATGTAGAGGCCTCTCAGGACTCTCTACGTTTACTACCTCGACCTGTTTCTGAATAGAGGTCGGTGTAGCTGCTTCATCTCGAGTGGACTCAGCCAATTGTCTAGATTGTGATCTCGTAGTGATTTTCTCTGAAGAAGTTCCAAAATCAATTTCTTCTTCACAGCTGGGGAAGAAGGCTCTTCTCTCCTTCTCTTCTTCTCCTTGGCCGGAGACTTAACCACTTTCAGAGAAATTCTTAGTGGTTGATTAACTTCCTCGGGGAAGTTTACTTCTCTGGAAGCTTCTAATGGATCGTCTACTGGTTCATGTTGTTCGTCATTGGCTGGAGACAACGTAGCAGTTGTTCCTTTCCTCAGACGGGTTGCTGTTGCAAAGCTATCCACCAGACTAAAGTTCTCAGCAAAGGTATTGGCAACTGTGTAAAACTGTGAATAAGTATACAGCATTCTAGGACCAGCATCCGTTTTGTTTGGCATTGAGAACACAGTCCTAGTGTCTCGAGCATTATAGTATGCCCACGCTCTCGTACCATCAATTAGGTATCCTTTTCCTTGTAGGCAAGTGATTGCATTGTCCACGTGGAATTGGTCATAACCAAATTGACGAGCGAAGCGACTCGGCAAATATGGTTCAAGGTAGCATTCCTCTTCAAATCGGTATACTAAATGGGATGGTCTGATCGTCTTCAACCATTCAAAAGATACTCGACCTATTGGTTGCCTCCCGAGGTCAATCAGATTTGCTGCCATATGCTCATATCCAGTTGGAGGGAGAGTACAAAAAAAATTCCATCCTTTTCCGAGGTTCAGAGTTCGTCTGCAGTCCCAAAGACTAGTGTATATCCACCGGCTCTGTGAGAATCTGCGCAGAAAACTGCCACCAACTACTCCCATAGCAGGGTTCATCAATGATGGATGATGCAAGAGCAACCATCCTAATAAGTAGGTGTAAGGTAACTCCAGCCTAGGGAAGTTCCCCTTATTACCCTTGTACTTGAGCATTGAATCAACATACAGACGAAGACCTGCGTTTATCCTACAGGTCATCGCTGATAGTAAGTCCATCCGGTAGTCGAAGACTAACCGGACGGCAGCAAAAAGAACACCGCGATGGAAGCGGTCTACAACACTTGCTCCAGGCATGACGAATCGACGTAGCCAGTACGTCAAAAATCCTGCCAGCTGGGCTGGTTTAGACATGGACCTGTAGCCTATTCTTATAAAGCTCTCCACAAATTCTCCAGCCTTAAGAGGAGGATATTGGTGTTCATCTTCAACATCGATATCCATTCTATTATTCTCCTCTATCAGCTTTATCACTTCACTGTTGCTGAGGGGATGGAAGAAATCAGGGTTGCATGAGTCATGATCTTTTATCTTTTTCTCAATAATGTGGTTGAGAAAAAGATAAGTCAACCATTTGGATGAATAGCATGTGCCAGAAGAGCCACTTTTGTAATACAAAGATCATATATTGTAATGGCACAGAAGCTCATTAAAGACTTCTACCATCTTTAAATTCTCTAGACGAAGTCTATCTAACTCGTCGTTGGTCGGGACGTACTCCTCGTAAGGCAAATCACCCATGGGTAAATATGAGATATACTTCATCTCATGGAGAGCCAAGCCCATCTCCCCACAGGGTGTCATGAACGTCCATGTCTGGTAGTTGTACCTCTCTGCCAGAGCCAAAAACAGACGAGGATTTGGAAAAAAAGCCGTATACAGTAGCGTGTACCGCATTATATAGATCAATTTCTCTGAGTTTATCTTCAAACTGGACCAGTATCCAGTTGGCTATGCAACTCCATCTTTTAATGTCTGGGTTTACCAGTCCTGTTAACCAGATGTCTTGATCCGGATAACTGTCCTCTGTCGTGGCATATTTATTTGCAAAAATCGGTATTCTTACCAGTAGCAACAAAGGTGAGTTTTCAGGAGGGATGCACCATGGCTTCAACCCTCTCAGTAGAATGTCATGATGTTCAGATGAGCTATAAAACATGTCCCTATTGTTCGGGCCTTTCTTGACGCAGATTTTTCCCGTCTGTGCATGCTGGAGGGGTGTGATGTCCCAATCCATCCTCCTAGGATGGCTCGCATGAGCATACCGTGCTAAGGGAAGGCATCGAGTTAGGTCTAGTAACTTGACCAATTTCTCCTTTCTTGGGAAAGTTCTCGACTCAACTCGAGGTCTTGGTTGAGAACTTTTATCAATGGCGTCGCCGAAGAGAAACATAGGCTTCTTATGAGTGACAGCGTCAGCAGATTGCAACGGCTGTCCATTCATCAGACTCAACAGGGTCTCATTATCCTGAGCTATCAGGATAGCCTGGCGAGAGGATGGAAGGGCATACTGTGGGAAGAGTACATGAGATAAGTCCTCCTTGAAATCTGGCTCAGATAAAGTTCCTATAAAGATTTCGAAATTAGGATCCTCTCTGGTATCAACTGCATCAAACAGAGAAAAAACAAAATTTAGCACAAGTCAAATCAGAAATTCTGTCATCAGATTGTACAGATATCAGACTGCACAAGCATCAGATTGTGCAGATATCAGACTGTGCAAGTATCAGATTGTGCAGATATCAGTCTGCGCAAGTATCGGATTGTGCTGACAATCTCGCGCAAATCAGCCGATTGTGCTAACTTCTACCAGTGCACTTCAACCAAATGCGCGAGAAGATATTCTTCATAAAAATGAAGAATAATGAGTTCGTGCAACCAAAACCCTAAACAGGGTGGCGCAGTATGATCTCATCTCTAAAAAGAGATGGATTCTAAGATTCAGTAAAGTCGAAAAACCCTAAAAAGGGTTTTCGATCGAGTTGTCTACCTCTCAAAGTAGGGTGCACAGCTTCGTGTTGGGAAGGACGCGGCGCAACACGAGTCGAAGACTCGGCGAGGGCCTTGCCCTTGTCGGCGGCGGAGGAACGCTTGGGGGCCATGAGATCGACAGGGAAGAAAGGCTGAAGTCGGAGTAGGCTCGGGGTTTCTCTCTCTCAAACACAATGAAAGCAAGTAAAGAATAATTTGAAGGATCAAGGGAACTATTTATAGTTTTTCAAAGACCAAACGGCCGCCATAGATTGCGCCGAAAAAGCAGGGGATGATTCATCCGATTGCGCAGACAGCTCAACATATGCGCAACTTGATTTATAATTCAAAATTCAAAGTATTTCAAAATTTTGAATAAATTCAACTTTCGAAAACTTTGAAGGGGGTCTTGTAGGTCCTAAAAAAATTAAGTTGCACCCATCAACAAAGTCATAAAACTCAAGAAAAACAGCTTTCAAATGAACTGCGCAGATATCAGATTGCGCATCATCCAGATGGCGCAGAGTAGACTGCGCACACTTTCAAGTGCGCAAGCTGACGTGGCCATGTCATCATTACCTGACACAATCAAATCTTCTGACAACTAACAGCACAAAGAATGAGGAGACTGTTCGTTTATTGTGCCGCACAGTGCTCGAGGACAGCTGTACATGCAGCACAATCAGTCTGCAGCGCAGTCCATGCCAGCGATATCCATTCTAGCGCCATCCATTCTAGCGTAATCCAAAGTCAGCGCAATTCATGTACGCACTTCATTATGACAACTGACAAAAGTATACGTGGCATTCATGCCATCAATTGCTCACTACGTGACAACCGTCTGTACACGATCATGCGCATTTCAATCAAAGGATGCCATGTGTCCAAGACAGTTGGCCCACGATCAGACAACTGCCTGCGCAGTCTAATGCTGCGCAATCCAGTGCATGCGCAATCCAACTTGCGTCATCCAGAATAACTAAAAGTTAGTTATTTCAGAACTCTATAAATAGAGTTTCAAGTCTTCATTTCAGGAGATCAGACATAAAAAAGTTCAGAAATATCAGAGAGTTCAGGAGTTCTTGCCCAAGTGCTGCTGCATTCTTCCGAGGCTTTTGCCTTCAACTTCAGAAGCTATCGTCTTCAAAGTTCACATCGTCCAAGGGATAAAGCAATCGTCTTCTAGATTGGATTCCTACAGTTGTACTTTTTCAGAATTCTTGTAATCTTTACAAAGTTTGTTGAAATAAAGTTCATAATTTTGTTTTTGCAAACATATATAAGGAGAAATTCTTCATTCTTGTTTTTTATCCTCATACTGTCATGGCACCAAAGAAAGAGATTAACAAAGAAAAGGCTCCGAGATCCAGGATTGATATAGAGACAGAGGTTGAGCGGGCACGCAACTTTATAGAGTGCTTTGGACTGACTCCAGCAGTCTTTGGTCGTATAAATGGTGGTCCCTCAACTGCGTATGAAGGATCAGGTGATGCAGAAGCATTTCTTAATCTGATGCGTCGTTCCGGGATCCGCAACATGCACGAGTTAGGTGCCTCCCTTCGTCAGCACAACGAAGGAGAGAAGAAATAGTAATGTTTTATGTAGAAGTGTCTTGACACTTCAACTTATCTGTAGGGGCCTACTTCCCTTTTTATAAATAAAATCTTGATATTTATCTCATCTGTTGGTATATAGAATTGTTCTATACCTCATTTGACTGCATCTATGGTTGTTCATTCCCAAGAGAAACAAAACAACACGTGGCATCTGTCTTGTGGTCACGAGTGCCTTTTAGTACGATCTTTCCCGAAATAGACTCACGCCAAACGTTTCTTCAACCCTTATAAATAGCTGAGTTAAAGAATATTTTATACATTCTCATTCTCATTTTTTCGAAGATAGCTTTTTGCAATATTTTATTCTCCAACAAGAGATTGATAATGGCGATGCTTTCCGATGTCGTTCCTTTGTACGTCCGGTAGCTTTTTGCAAGATTTCATTCTCTAATAAATAATTATGCTTTCTGATGCCGTCTCTCTGTACGTCCGGTCACCAGACGTTGATTCAACCACTCTTAGAGCCGAATCCTCTGACCTTAATGGTAAGTTTGACTCGTAAATCGATCGTCTGCTTTTGAACTTTTTGTTGAAAACAGATGCCGATCTTTAAACGAGGGCAAATCCTTAACAGATATGGAGCGTTGTACGTAAAACATTGGCGTAAAACCTGGCATAAAAACCTCAGGTGTAAAGCCTTGTTGAATAAGGTGCACATGAATCACAGGCTTAAAGCCTTTTAGATAAGATGTACAAGAATCATAGGCGTAAAGCCTTGTAAATAAGATGCACATGAATCACAGGCGTAAAAAGCCTTATTGAATAAGGTGCATATGAAACACTAGCGTAAAAAGACTTTGTTGAATCTTTACTTAACCAGTAAGTGGCTGATGATACTTCTGTTGAAAATTTTCTCTGTTGTTTTCTGCAGAAGCTTGGCTGAAGAACTTTTCCAGAATCGGTATTGGTGATTTTGACGCTGTGAGGAGCATTCTTCTGACATCAACATCAGGGAGCTCATGCGCTTTTGACGCACAAATTAGACAACTCAGAACTCTTCGTGGGATAGAAGGGTCTTCCTCTGTTGGTAGGGAGAGCCTTTATACACGGAGAGTTGGATGGTGGAGTCAACTCTATCCCGAGAAATTGGGCAGTAGAGTTCCTTTCACGGCAGAACCAGGAATCGTATCCCAATGCTGGATACATTCCTATCTCTTCTGAAAGGTCGCCACTTTTCCACCAATTGTATTGACAGCAACACGTCTTCGGGCTGCCATACTCTGGGATTCTCCTCTCGTCTGAGAGAGAAGACCAGAGTTTGATTCCTACTGTTCTGGTCGCCATTGAGGCTCAGACAGCAAGGAATTGACACCAACAACGAATTCGATGAAGAAGATCCAAAGAATAAACAGATCTCGATTAGGTCATCGTTGTTGTATAGAATGAAAATCCAAGATGTAATAGATTTCCATTATGATTTGTAAGAAAGTCTAAGAAATGTAATAGACTTTTATGATATGAGAATGGAAATGACAAGTCTTCTAAACTCAATAATTTGTATCTTAACCAGAGGTAATATAGACATGAATGAAATCTTGTTTTCTTTTTTCAGAATATACAATACTATCAGAGGTAATATGGACATGACAGCATGTAAGAACTGAAAAAAAAGTAGATTAATATCTATTCAGAGGTCAAATGGACATGATAGATAGGAAACACAAGCAGATTTAATATTTATTCAGAGGTCAAAAGAACATGATAAATAACAAATCCAACTTTTTATGCCAACTGGTAAGATAGAAGATTAAAATTTTCTCTCAAAGGAGATGAGTAATCAGCTTATCCAAACATTGGTAGCTGGGGAAATAAGAAGACAGGTGTCATAGAGAATATACACCAATATTGATAAAAGAATGGATGAACCAACATATCTTTCGGAAAACGAAAAGTTGATTCAATTCCACAAAATAGATGAATCTGATGTAACGAATGGATAGGTCTTTTCGGGAATGAAAAGTTATTTTAATTTCCAAGACCGGTTCGTTAATAGATCTCTCCTATAAATAGGTGAGAACTCTTTGTAATATTTCATTCTTTATTTCCATTCCTCTATCGGAAATGTCTTCCAAAGACGTGCAACAAAAGAATGAAGTCTCCATGAGAGTTGAAGACGTCATCGAGATGCGCCCCATTGAGTCAATTATGTCAGACCCAACCAAAATAGGCGAAGGCTCTTCTACGCCCAAGCCACCACAAGACATCCTTGCTTTCTTAGTAGAGCCAGGGAGAACTCCTGAGGAAGAAGTACTGAGGATGGCTGCCTGCAAATTTTTTATGAACTCTGGCAATGATGCATTTGATGCATTGGCCGACTATGTATTTAATAAGGAAGGCAGTGGTCCTCGTCCTTAATCCTTTGTTCTGAACGAAAACAATAATAAAAGAGATTTTATTTTCATTCTGTCTTCCTCTTTTTTTTATACATAGTACTTCTTAAGAAATTTGCCATTGATCGGCATCATCAGTAGATCTCCATTAGTCTTGGATAGCCGATAGGCGCCATTGGAAAATACAGTCTCAATGACATAAGGGCCTTCCCATTTTGCTTGAAATTTTTCTTTGCTTTTGTGAGTCATCACCATCGATCTTCGAACAGCCAATACCAGCTCGCCAACCTTGAATACTCTCTCTTTAACTTTACGATTGAAAGTTCGAGATATACGGGCTTGATATAGCTCAATATGCTGTTATGCTTGAAGACGCTTCTCGTCCAATCCTTCAAGTTCTTGGAGTCGTAAACGATCATTGTTCTATATAGTTAGCTCATTAGCAATAGCTATTCGTAGAGACGAAATCTGGATTTACAAGGGAAGAACAGCCTCACATCCATAAACCAATAAAAATGGTGTAAAACCAGTAGGAGTCCGGACTGTTGTTCGATAAGCCCATAAATATTCTCCAAGTTTCTCATTCCAATCACGTTTATTAGAAAAGACAAACTTTTTGAGAAGTTTAATGATCGGCTTATTGAAGGCTTCGGCTAAACCATTAGCAGCTGGATTATAAGCCGTAGAAGCCAGATTTTGAATTTGATTCTTATCACAGAACCGATAAAATGCCTGACTGGCAAATTGTGGACCATTGTCATGAATTATTCGTCGAGGAATCCCGAAGCGATAAATAACATGATGTTTGATGAAGCTGATCACATTAGATGTTTTCACTTCAGCAAGGAGAACTGTTTCTGCCCACTTAGAAAAGTAATCAGTTATAGCTAATATGAACCGATGTCCTTTAACAGAAGGAGGGTTAATAGGACCAATGACATCCATACCCCACGCTTCGAAGGACCAAGAGGCTGTTATAGGATATAGAAATTCAGAAGGTTGGTGAATAAAGTCAGCATGAATCTGACATGCTTTACACCTTCTGGCGTAATCTACAGCATATGCTATCATGGAAGGCCAATAATACCCCATTTTTCGAATGCGGTCCTGTAATTTCGGACCCGGTTGATGGACACCACAGACACCATCATGAGCCTTACGGAGTGTCTGTTTAGCTTCACTTTCTGAGAGACAGTGCAGCAAGAGTCCATCGTATAAACGACGATATAATATATGTAAAGATGAATCATAATAGAATCGAAATGATCGTCTCTTAATTGATGCAGCTTCTTTCGGATCTTCCGGTAAAATCCTATGAACCGCGTAATCAATAAATGGAGTTCTCCAATCCCTCTGCTGGGAGCTTGACTCTGTAGTATAACTCTGTTCAATACACAAATTATTCTTGACACAGAATAAGTCTCGGTCCAATAAAGTAATTGTATTTTGTCTTCGGATTGGAACAGCCAAGTCTGCAGCTAGGCTAGCAAAAGCATCAGCCTCCACATTCTGAGAACGTAGTACGAATTCAATGAAGAATCCTTTAAATGAAAGGACTAATTCGACTACCACTTGATGATAAGGGATGAGATCAGGATTTCTGACTTCATAAGTCCCTCTAACCTGATTAACAATCAGTTGAGAATCTCCATAGGCTTCCAGAAATTTAATATCCAATTGTTTTACGACTTGGAGACCAATCAGTAAAGTATTATATTCTGCTATATTGTTAGGGCATGGCTCATTGAGAGAATAGGCACGATATATGACCATTTTGTCAGGAGAAACCAAGACGATTCCTACCCCAGAGACAATATTACCTTTAGGTCCAACCCGTGATGCTCCGTCAAAATATAATTGCCAGATGTCATTTTCCAGAGTCATATTACAATCTACAACTTCATTTGGAATATCCTCATATAACTTTGATGTTTCAGGTATAGGACGAGCAGCTAAGAAATCAGCTAATGCTTGGCCCTTTACTGATTTTTGAGGTACATAAACCATGTCATAAGGGATGTGCAACATCGCCCAGGTAGCTAACCTAGAGTTAAGAATGCTCGGTTTTCTCATCAATACCCGAATGGGATTTATTCTGGAGATGACATGAATAGTCTGTCCTGTCACATAATGTCTTATCTTTTGGACAGCAAAAACCAAGGCCTGACATTCCTTTTCTACAGGAGTATACATGTGTTCTGCTCCAACCATCATTCTGCTAAGATAATAAATTACTTGTTCATGTCCCATATCACTTTTTGTGCAAAAAGAGCACCAAATGAATGATCCAAGGCTCGAACATATAGCAAAAATGGTCTTCTAACCACTGGAGGTACCAGAACAGGTAGATTTGTAAGGTATTGCTTGATGTAATTGAAGCCTTTTTGACACGCTTCATCCCAAACAAATGATACACCCTTTTTTAATAGACGGAAGAAAGGTTGACATCTTCCAGAGAGATTTGATATAAACCTCCTGATATAAGCAATGCGACCTTGGAAGCCACGGAGTTCTTTTAAATTGCGTGGAGGACGCATTTCAAGAATTGCTTTAACCTTATCAGGATCAACATGGATACCCTGAGAAGTAATGACAAATCCTAAAAACTTGCCACTGGAAACCCCTAAGAAAGACTCAGTAGGGTTCATTTTCAATTGATGCTGGCGCATTAGTTCAAATACTGTCTTCAAGTCTTGAATGTGATCATCTTTTGATCGACTCTTAACAGCAATATCATCTACATAACATTCTACTGTCTTTCGTAGATGTTCTTGAAAGATGTTGCTCATAGCCGGTTGATACGTGGCACCGGCATTTTTAAGACCAAACGGCATAACTGTATAGCAGTAAACCCCAAGGGGTGTACTAAAAGCAGTATGCTTTTCATCTTCTGGATGCATCTTAATTTGATTATATCCTGAGAATCCGTCCATGAAAGACATGCGTTTAAAACCGCATGTATTGTCTATCATAACATCAGTAATTGGAAGTGGAAATTCGTCTTTTGGACAAGCTGCATTAAGATCTCGAAAATCTATGCAAATTCGGACTTTTCCATTCTTTTTTATAACAGGAACAATGTTAGCAACCCAGTCCGGGTGTTGTTCTTCATGAACGAAGCCACATGTTATCAGCTTTTTGACTTCTGCTTCAATTGCATCCATCATATCTGGTCGAAAATGTCGTTGCTGTTGTTTTACATGCTTAGCATTAGAAAGAATATTGAGTTTATGAGTAGCAACTTTGGGATCTAGACCTGGCGTATCCTCATAACTCCATACAAAAATATCAATATATTCTTTGATCAGTTTTATCAATTCTTCCTTTTTATTTTCAGAAAGGTTTTTACTGATGAATATTGGTTTAGGCGTAGTTCCATCTCCAACATCAATCTGGACAATCTCGTCCTCTGTAGGTGGTCGTCGTTGTTCAAAATGAAATTCCTATTGAGTGTCCATCTGTTGAGCCCAAGGATCATCCTCAAATGGTTCAGATTCACCATCAGTTTGAACCATGTTTACTGAGAATATTTGTTCAGATTCATCATAATAACCTCTTTTAACACACGAGGAGTGAGATATATCGAATTCGATGAATTGGATTTCTTCCGAATCTGATGATTGTGAAGAGCTAGAAGAGAATTCTTCTTGAATATGGTCATTAAACATATGGGACGGATCATATCCCAACCCATGACGAGTTTTCTGATAAAACGGATCACCAGTTAATGGTAATCGTCTACCTTTGCCTTGATTGAGACCTTGCATAGTCTTCAAATCATATCCCATATTCTGGATAATCTTAAGAGATTGTTGACTATATCTGTCAATTTGGATTCTTCCTTTATCTTTATCTCTCAAATCATCTGTCTGAGCAACAGGAATATTTCTAGTCGTGCCAAACACAATTTGACGCTTGTTTTTCTTATCAAACGGAACCACGAAATAAGATTCTTCGTGACGTCTATAAGTTACACAAGCTTGCGATGGAGCAACTACAGGAAGAAGATAGGGAGAAGATGTTAAGAACTTTTGAGCATAAGGTCCAACATCAACCTGAAGAGGAAAGAAATTTTCCTTATAGTTAATGTATAAAGTTTCTTCTGGTTCTATGTCGTCTTTATATTGATGACTTTGATTATTAGCAGATAAAGTCATTCTTTCAATAAACTTGACAGCCATATACTCGAAAAAGAAATCTTCATTGATATTGGAAAGTACAGAATGATCAGTATCTATATCATTTATAATTTGACTGCTACGCTTCGGATTAATCACTAGTGGACTATCATCCATCTTCTGTGTAGATTTGCCAAGATTGATAATCAATGGAGGTTCTGGATCATTCGTACAAAAAGTACACCCTTTGACCTTGATCACAAGAGGTTGAACTTGGCTTTTAGCAGGAACATTCACTGATTTCTCAGATGAAGCTTGAGTTCTTCCTTTAACCTTGATCATCAAAGGTTGATTATTGATAGGTTGGGGTTGGATTTGCCCTTTGACTTTGATATTCAAAGGTTGCTCTTCTGGCAAATCTTCATTAATAGACTGATCTTCGGTAAATATTTTCTTTACATGTTCTTGTTTGTAGAGCCTTGAATCAGAAAAATAGGCTTCAACACCCTTGAAAGGATTGACATCAGCAAACTCAGTCTTTACAACTCCTTGGGAATCCACGTACTTGAAGCATTGGTGGAGAGTTGAAGGCACGATGTTATGCTCATGTAACCACGGTCTTCCAAGAAGGATATTGTAGGATACGTCTGAATTAATAACATAGAATGTTGCCATCGTTCGAAGATCACCAATCTGGATTTTCAGACGAATTTTCCCCAGTGGTTTACTCTTTCCAGAGTTGAATCCAACTATTGTGGTACTAGTGTAAGTCAAGTCACTAGTAGGAATCCTCAATGGTCTTAGCATACTTTGAAGAATTATGCTAATGGAAGACCCATGATCAATATAAATTCTATCAACTTCAATGGATTCAATATACCCAGTATAGCACAAAGGCCTGTCATGCTTGTTATGTTTCAACAGCATATCTTCTTGTGTAAAGGTGATGTTGGGAATTGCTTCTATCACACTATGACATTGTAGGCATGATACTGGTGTATTATCATGAGTCTTGAGTTGGGCTAAGCAGGAATCAGCTTGCAACAAAGCTTCATTCAAGGTTTCGCGACTTTCTTTAGAAATGCGAAGCAACTCGAAGATAGATAATCTAGCCGGAGTATTAGCTAACTGGGCTAGAATATCAAATTTATAGGGTTTCATCACCACCCCCTGACTAGAAGCAGACTTCAATGGGACGTCAAAACGTACCGCTTTCTGTTTCCCCTTTTCAACCACAGCAGGAACAAGAGACGGTTGAGTTGATGGTGTTTCAACATTCTCAGCTTCTTTGGAGGATCCCTCATAATCTTTGTGGTACTCTTTTCCAGATCTTTTACCAGCAAAAGTTTCTTCTTCAGACTCAGAAGGAAGAAGTACCATATTGCAGGATTTAATCTTCCTTTCCTTAGCCTTCTTCTTATAAGGATCGTTATGAAGAACCTCAGAACCCAACCCAACAGTGGATTTTTGACTTTGAATTTGTAAAGAAAGTCATATTTCTTTATCATAATTCAATCCTTCTGCCTTTTGAAAATTATAACCCATCTTCTTCATGAGAAGGACAGATTGCTGACTGTATAAGTGAGTAGGCAACGGACTTTTAACAGGTGGTTCAACAGAGGAAGAAGAAGAAATCTCTGTAACTACAGAAGAATGAAGAATAGAGTTCTCTGTAGCTACGGGAGGAGAAGGATTCGGGATACGAGGAAAGATCCCTATAGGGGCTTTTTCATAAGCAGCGAAGACTTGTTGTGCCCTGTATAAGGGAACACTATTTATGGCTAGCCACTGCTGATGAGTAAGCTTGAGCTTGGCAGGAAGAGCCAGACTTAGAGGACATATGCTCAATCCTCTCAATCTATCTTCCAAAGGAATACCATCCCATAGATGATCCAAATCATCAGGGTCTGGAATAACATGAGAAATCATGTTGCAAGTTTTAACTTTCTTACCTTTCTTGGATTTTGAAGTTTTACCTTCATCTTCCATTTCAGGTACTAAGTCAGGATGTACCCACATAATTTCACCATTCTTTAATGTAAGAGGCAACAATCCTTCATTTTTCTCCCTGGCAGGCAGAATATTCACAATCTTTATCGTCGCCTTCGGAATTGGAATAATTCCATCTGGTACTTGTTGTGGAGAAAAATCTCCAAATTGAAGAGAAACCATATTGGTTGTAACCGTATGGTCATCATTGGTTAAAGCGATAGCACCACCATTTATCAGCTCTTGGATTTTCTTCTTCAAAACATAGCAAGCACTGGTAGGATGATTAATGTATCTATGATAGATATAATATTTGGGATTGTCAGTCAGATTTACCTCATTAGGCCTCTTTGGCTCCGGAATCTGGAGTTTGCCACTCTTCACCAGACATTGGAATATCCCTGGGATATCACTTTTGTCAAAAGAGTGTTTTTCTTTTGGCTTGGAAGATTCCTGATTATTCGGCGTCATTTTATTCTTGGAAAGATTGACCATAAGAGTGTCTTTTCTTTTCATATTACGATTGCCGAAATTATTACCAGGATTACCTTTCTTTCCTTTATCCTCAGAGGCAAAAATCATCTCATGTTCACGAGCCAACCTACCATTGGTCTCGGCAGAAACTGTTGCTATGATAAAGGAAGCCCAATCTGTGAATTGGGAACCCGTGAAGACAGCAATAGATGGTCGCAGATTTATCTTACATGCATCAATCAGCGCTGAATCTGGCATACCAGGGGGCATCTTTAGAGTCGCCTGTCAAAAATGTTCAATGAACGTCCGAGTATCTTCTTTCTCCTTTTGCTTGATTTCTATTAAGGAGGACATGTTCATGTCCATACCTCCTTCATAGAAGCGGGAGAGAAATATTGCCTTAAATTCGTCAAAAGACGAAATGCAATTGTCGGGTAAACTACGATACCAGTCATAAGCTGAACCGTCAAGCATCCAATGAATACTCGAATGAGAAGAGCATCATTTTTCTGCAAATGTACAGTCATAATATCAAAATAATTGATATACTGACTAGGAGAAGCCTTTCCATCAAACAATACCATTGACTATGGCTTGAATTTCGGTGGAAAGGGTACATCATTCCAATGAGGAGGATAAGTTTGCTTAATCCCTAACCTCTGGAGTTGATCCTTTTGCTTCAAAACTTCAAACTGTGCTTTGAGCTCACGCACTGCTTGAATGGCTTCACTAGTTTACGGAAGCACATTTGATTGAATGGTTGTTGGATGTACCATAATCCCTACCGGAGATGGTACATCTTCTAAAATGATGGGATCTGGAGATACAAAATTTTGGTTAACAGCAGGCTCTTGAATATTCAAAGGTATATCAGCCCCTTGACTATCTTGAGTTGGTGCTGCTACCTGTATCGGTGTTACAATTGCCGGTTGAGCAGTTTACTGAGCCGTTATTATCTGGTGCATGCTTTGCATCATGTTAAGCATGTCTTTCAGTGATTGCTCAACGGCAGTGAGACGTTGTTCTGTATTAACAGATGACGTCTCTGGTTCATCTCCAATAGTGTAGGATTCAACCTCTCTTGAAGATACAGAGGGATTAGTATAGAAGTATGAATCGACACTATCAGTTTCGGACTCAAGAGATTGAGTACCCCCAGCTTCAGAATCAGAAGTTTGTAATTGTCTTTGTCTTCTTGATCGAGTATTCTGATATACTCCTTCAAAAGAATCAAGAAGTCTGTTGAATTGTTGTTGACCTGGGATTTGGGACGTGTTCCGTCTAGGACGTCGTCCTCTGTTGGTGTGAGATGCCATATTGACTGATGCATATGACAACTCATCAGCTTGTTGTTGGGGTGCATTAAAATTCAATCGATCAAAAACTGACCATTTGGAAGCCGAACAACAACATTTGATCACAATCTGGTGACACTCACAATGGTGTTTTTCCTGGGGAAATATCACCGGAGATTGTCTGTTCTTACGCTTTTGTATTAGCAATTCACGTAAATCAAAAGGAGTAGAAGGAGTAGTCTTCTTTATTATATTTGGGGTAGCAAAACGTTTAGTCCCTTGTGTATAAAGAAGATTACTGGCTGCATTTGTAGAACCAAACTGTACATTTCTACGCGTTTGGAGTTGTGTGTGCAAATCTTGAGATTTTTGAGCACGAAGGACTCCATTTTTATTATGTGTGATTTGTAGGTTTGGTACTTTGCGTAGAGCAGTAAAAGAAGGTTGTTGGTGTGGAACTGAAGCTTTACCAACAACATTTTTACGCTGTATGCATTTAGGTACATTCACATTAGATTAAAAATATCGTTGTGAATTTTATCTACACTGTCACAGACAGGAGACTTACCTTCACGCGTAGACGTAAAAATTGATTATCTACCACGTCACAGATGGAAGATTTTCCTTTACGCGAAGAGCGTAATTTTTGTGTGTCTACCACGTCACAGACGGGAGACTTATTTTTACACTTAGAAGCACAAGCATTAGAGTCTGCCTCATTACAAATAGGAGACTCGTTCTTATGTACTGAGCGTAAAATTTGGTTTTTACCCACTGGACGTAAAACATCATTTTTATATACCGGGCATAAAACTTGGTTCTTACGCAGTGGGCGTGAAACCTGATTATCTTCACCGTCACAGACGGGAGATAAATTGCCACACTTAGAGTGCAACGCTGAAGTAAGGACTGCCTCGTTACGAACGGGAGCCCCTACGACAGGAGTGGGAAGAATTCCCTTGCCATCAGAAGCAACAGAGAGATCAGAAGCTATTTTGGATTAGGAATCCAAACTTTTCGTGCTTTGCAAGATTTTTGAACATTGGAGCAGCGAGAACCACACCCAGTTCGGAGCATCTCTTCATAAGCAGTCTGGTCGAAGTGTACAACCAGAGTCTTCTTTGTCGATCCAATCGACACATCATTATATTGAGCAATTGTCTCCTCGTCAGAGGAGAAGGTCGTCTCTAGCAGAGTCGCCATTTTTGTTTCACTTAACAAAATGCCTAGAAATCGGCTTTTGAAAATAAAATAAGGAAAAGTACAAGAAGTACAAATTTGATTCTGGAAAGTATTGCTATGGAAGTCTGATCTGTAAATGATCACTTTATTCCTTGGACCATACGATGATGATGAAGATCACTGCTAGAAGATGAACAGTTGGAAGAACTAAGTCACCAGAAAGGTATCGACGCACTTGGGCACTGATGGCGAGGTCGAATGCTTTCCTGCTTTGCTTCACTCTGTTCTGGAAAAAAGTTGAAGAAGAATGCTCCGAAAAATCAAAGTCTCTGGGCTCTGATCTCTATGTATTCTCTCCTCTCCCTCTGTGTATGTTATATGAGAAAAATAAGTCTATTTATAGACTTGGCTTCTTGTGCGTAAAAATTTAGCAAAAGTTCCGTCTTTACGCTAATAACTGCCACCCATGACCGAAGTCATCCTCTGCATATGTTGACACGTGTCCCATTATTTCAATAAGAATAGGATGCACGTACACACGTTCTTCGAGATGTGTGGCATGAAAGCCATATAGGCAAACCATGTTCCAAATTGGTGAAGAAGAATAGGGCGTAAAAACAACCCAAAATATACTCTGAGCGTAAAGTAGTAGACTAGGCATAAAATAGCCCTGACATGGACTTCTCGCGTAAAGTGGTTGTTAAACAACCTTGAGCGTAAAAGTAGCCCAAATAAACTTTATGCACACGTCAACTTTTGAGCGTAAAAACTCATACAGTCTCCATGCGTAAAAGAAGCCATATTGTGAGCGTAAAATAGCTCAGTCCACATACTACACGACAACATTGGTCTCTGTGTAAAATAAATTCCTTCGAATTCTGTGATATATGCCATCATTAAATTTTTATGTCAGACTTTGCATTAAATGCAAGACTCGACAGCTTTGTCCAGCGTAAAGTGGTTAGCCTGTCTTAGGCATAAAACCATCGGCTTGACCCTGACGTGAAACCATTGGCTTGACCCTGGCGTAAAGCGATTAGCCTGTAAAAATAGATCATGTTGAGTGGAATGCTTCTATCTCTTTGACTCATTCTATGAAGCACTTTTTACGCTCCTACAGTCCTTTGCTAATCGAATCAAGCAAAAGCGAGCTCAACAATCTACTGTAAGAACATAGCAGACCCATTCAGTCCGTGCTCACCCAGAAAATTGACAAATCCCAAGGGATATAGAACCAAAATTCACACACCTTGTCAACGCAACTAGTCGGTGATGAAAAACACCGAGGTAAAGAACTGGCCATGGAGACGAATCCTTGGTGAAGGAGTCGATGAAGAACCTCAACCGGATCTGGATCAAATGATCCCGATTAGTCAATGTTGACAATAAATGATCACAAAAGAACAGATGGAAGCGATCTCAAAGGAAAAGATCGATCGATCAGCTTTGCTCACCTTGTCGAACTCAAATACGAACAGTCATATCGCCGGAGGATTCGTCTGTCATCGCTGGGACATTGCCGCGAAGGTGATCGACCTCCGTCATCGTCCTTGCTGTGATGTCGAGAAGAAACAGGGAGACTCCACCGAGAGCTCGACGCAGATCTGCTCGAAGGAGATCGTCGGAGTAGATCGACCGTCACCGTCGCTGACAGTGTAACACCCAGTTTTCCAAATGAGGGTAATTTTGAAAATTTGTAATTATAATTATTATTTATTGATATTTACTTCATATTATGATTTTTGGTGATTTTAATTATTTTTAAACTATTTAAAAATATGACTTGTGATTCGGTGTTTTGCTAGTGTAACACTAGAGATAAGTGACCTAGAGCCTAGCCATGTGATTAGGGTATTTTATTTATCATTTCTAGTATAGGGGTATTTTTGTCATTTTTAAGATTATTTGAACTTATTATAATTTATTTGAATTTATGGGAATTTTTAGGATTTATTTTAGAATTATTTGAATGAGGGTTGACTAGGTTGACTTTGACTAGCATTGACCTTGGTAGACTAGTCTAGAAGCTAACCCTAGTTGTGACTGCCTTGGTTAGGTTAAGCAACCCTAGTCTAACTTGAGTTAACCTCATTTTAGCCATTAGAATCTAGTTTTCAAATAAGGAAAAATGGAATATCTGCATTGATTCATGACTTAAGGATTTAATCCATGACTTGTGAAATTTGGCCCAAGGCCCATAGCCCGTCACTAAACCCTAACCCTAACCCACTATGGCAAGCCACCTAGGGAATCCCACCCTATTTAATGCCTCCTTCATTTAGGGTTAGCCTCCCTTGGAAATAGTTCTCAAGTTTAGAAAGAGGTAAATCCCCAACTTTAGAAATTCATAGAATACTTGCTGTTTGTGGGGTTCAATCTCAGTTTGTGGACAATTTGGAGCTATTTGCTAGCAAGGAGAACCCCCCCAATTGAGGCTTTTCTTGTATTTGGACACCAATAGGTAAATCTATATAAACACCATTAAAATTCTAGTTTCTTTGCATGTTTGAAAAGCCCTAGGTCTACCCTAACTGTAGGTATGCCTAGACCTAGATTTCGTGTCCATTTCGTGTCCTAAATGGACACGTATCAGCCCATTAGTATAGGTGTTTGTTGAAATGCCCGAAAGGGCATTTTGATTTGATTTTCAAATTGTTTTTGAATAGAAAATTAGATCTAGGTCTTGTTTATAGGTTTCCACTTGACTGAGTTGTTTTCAGGTCGTTCTGTGTCGTGTCTTGCTCACTGGACATGGCCGCACCGTGTCCTGCTACTCGGGGCAAATTGCTCACTGGGTAGGACACGAGTGCTTGCCATGAATTATAAAAGAACAGAACAATTATATCGGAGGACTGGATTTTTACTTCACAATACAAACTCGCTCGTACAAAGAAAGCCTAGGGACGAAAACCTAGGTACAACAATCTAAGTACAATTGTTTATTTTAGATTCTGGAGGTGACGATAGAGGCTCGAAAAAGCGACGGCAGCTCTGTCTTACTCCCTGGACGATCGGATGCAGTCTTGGCTCCGGTGAAGAAATGCTCTTGGACATGTGGGGAGACTCCCTTGCGCCTTTGGTTGCTGGATCTCTGGATGTCTCTATAGTGCTCTCTCTCTTTTTCTCTGCTCTCCTCCGGTCTCCTCTGCTCTAGTGCTCCAGAAAATCCTTCTCTCTGCAAGGGAATGGCACCTTGCTATTTATAGAAGTGGGGGTGTGATCATTAGGGTTTGCAATGATTGTCTCCTTGATAAGTCGGCAGTTAAGGATCAATGAATCTGGGCCATTAATTCTGATTGTAGCAAATCTAGGTAATTAATGTGGATTATATCAAATCTCTGTGGGCAATAAATGTTGATTGTCATGAATCTTCGTGATTCGGGATAGCCTGCCACGTGTCCAATTTGCTTGATTTGATTTGATCAGGACAATTATGACGATTGCAACAAATCTAATTTTGTTAGGATTTGTTAGCACCCATAATTCCAGAGAAGATAAGACTGCCACGTGTCTCAATTTTAGCGAAGAGCGCCACGTGTCTCAAATGGACCGTCATGGCCGAGCCGCATATGGGGGGTCCTCTCAGCCGCATGAAACCTGCAGCCGTACGTAGATGGACAGCCGCATGAGGATAGGCAGCCGCATGCAGAGGGGCAGCCGCATGGGGATAGGCATCCGTATGCAGATGGGCAGCCGCATGGGGATAGGCATCCGCATGCAGATGGGCAGCCGCATGGGGATAGGCAGCCGCATACAGATGGACAGCCGCATGAAGTGAGCGGGCCTCGGGACTTGTTGGATTTTGCTAGCTGTAAGGAGATTTTCTTTTCTTTCCCATGAACACGCCATCATGTCAGTCATTATTGCGTCTTTATGTCAGAGCTGTCATGGTTGTTTTTTGTCAGAGCAGCCGTCAGGGCATTAAATGCAGCCGAATGTAGAGAAGAACTGTTGAAGGCCACGTGGCTTCTTTCTGAGCCGCATGGATCTATCCGAGCCGCATGGACCCCTGAGCCGCATGGACATCTGAGCCGCATGGGGATCCTGAGCCGCATGGAGATCCTTCTTTCGGAGCCGCATAGGTCTTTCTTTATTCTTTTTCTATGCTTCTACAAGACCTCCTTCAAAGTTTTCAATTTGCAAAATTGAAATACTTTGAATAAGAAGTATGACCATGTAAAGACTTTTCGGGCCGCATAGGATGTTCTGGCCGCATGGATGTCTTCAGCCGCATGGCCTCCTCAGCCACATGGCCATCAGAGCCGCATGGGCATTCCAGCCGCATAGGCTCCTTGCCACGTCTTCATGCCATGTGTGCAAATCTTTGCATTGATTGCCTTTGATTTGCTGTCATATTTAAAGCCGCTTTTTTGGGGCAGGATCCCAAGAGTTTAGTCTTGAATATTTGCCTTGATAACCGAATAGTCGGTTACACTGCACACGGATCAATGCGTCGGTCTATGGGCTCCGCCTATAAATAGCAGCGTATTTTTGGAAGAAAGACTTCTTTACTTTCTGCTCTTGCCCTAGTTGTTGTTCTTGTGTTCGTCTTCCTTCTCTGATCATCAGCAATGGCTCCCAAGTCCTCCAAGGTTGCAGCGAAGGCTGCGGCGAAGGGTAAGGGCGTGGCCTTGTCGTCGGCTGCGGCACCCGAAGCTCACTCCGACGCTCATCCTGCCGTTAAGGGTAAGGACTTGGGGAAGTCATATACTTCGAAACCCTAACAACGGCTCTGTTGCATGCTTTATGCACAAGCCTTTAATACAAACTGTTCGAATTGTATTGGCCGCATACATGTCCCATAACCGAACCGCATGGGGGTATACCCCATGTCCAAGCCGTATAGGAGTTGTCTTAGTGGGCCGCATAAACACTTCACGAACTGAACCACATAATGACCTGTAGATCAGAAACGCATGAGTCCCTCTCGTCTGTATTGGGTCGCACGAGGCTGTGCTGCATCGAGCCGCATGAGCTACCTTTTGGACTGTGCCGCATAAGGCCCTGACTATCTTTTGACTTTGTTTCTTTTTATCTTTGATTCTTGCAGCAACCCTACAGAAGGCTGAGATCGTTGTGAAGGAAGAGTTGTTGCCCCCTTTCAAACAAGAATCATCGCTTGTTAAGGAGGAGGTAACACCAGAAGCGGAGGAACAGAAAGGAGAGCTGGCGCCCATTGCTGTAAAGGAGGAGCCCCAGTCTGACGGCGGTGGTACTGGGAGTTCTGATCTTCCTATTTCAGACGAAGATCTTGCTCAAGTACATCCTTCATACGCAAAATGGTTGAGGGATTGGTATATGCGCCCCCGTAACTAGGCTTCGTGGGCTCTCATAAATGTTTGTCTTTTGTCTTGATATTTCTGTCTGTCTTTAGCTGCAGTTTTGTGTCTTGCTTCTTTTGGATATCGATGTAATCTTCTTCCCTTTTGTCTGAATGAAATAATAGAGAATTTTTTTGGCTTGCTCGTGAGATGTAGTCATGTGAATGTCACCACCTTTGAATGACTGGGACACATTCGCTCTATTCTTTGTTTTGTAGTAGTTGTCCCAATGAGAGACTTTTTGTAGACCTGTTATCCTTGGCGTATCCTGATTCTGGATACGGATAATAAGTTGAGAGAGAACCGACATATTTACTCAGAGGTAATGAGGACATGGCAAATATGAGGGTTTCTTCGATGGAGCCTTCCTACTCAGAGGTAATGAGGACGTGGTAGGAGTGGGCTCCATGAAGGGGTACATAGAACGATTCAGAGGTATTGAGGACATGGAAGTTCTATGTAGAGGGATGATTTATTTTTGACGGAAGTGAGACGACTCAGAGGTAACATCGACGTGGTCGTTTTGGAAATTTTGTGGATCTGTTACCCTTTTTGTGCACTGAGAGTACGGGTAGTGGATCATGAGGGAGGAGCTCTTTCAGAAAAATAAGTTCAGAGGTATGATCATACATGACTTACTACCTAAAAGAGTGACCGAAATGTAAGTTCAGAGGCACCTGCGGGTACATGACTCAGCAATCTGAGATATTTGGAGGAAGAATGTGAGTTCAGTGGTACTGGAGGGTACATAACTCATCAATCTGGGATTTTGTGAATGTGAGTTCAGCGGTACCGGCGGATACATAACTCAATAATCTGGGATGTTTGGTGGATGTGAGTTCAGCGGTACCGGCGGGTACATAACTCAACAATCTGGAGTGAGTTCAGTGGTACCGGCGGGTACATAACTCAATAATCTGGAGTTTTGTGAATGTGAGTTCAGCGTTACCGGCGGGTACATAACTCAATACTCTGGAATTTGGTGAATATGAGTTCAACGGTACCGACAGGTACATAACTCAAAAATCTGGGATGTTTGGAGGATGTGAGTTCAGCGGTACCGGCGGGTACATAACTCAATAATCTGGAGTGAGTTCAGCGGTACCTGGCGGGTACATAACTCAATAATCTGGGATATTATGATTGTGAGTTCAGCGGTACCAGAGGGTACATAACTCAATGATCTGGGATTTGGAGAATGTGAGTTCAGTGGTACCGGCGGGTACATAACTCAATAATCTGGAATTCGGAGAATGTGAGTTCAGCGGTACCGACGGGTACATAACTTAATAATCTGGAATAAGTTCAGCGGTACCTGGCGGGTACATAACTCAATAATCTGGAGTTTTGTGAATGTCGTTTAGACATAATATTTCTTCAGAAACTTGTCGTTGACAGACAACATGAGCAAGTCTTCGTTTTGTTTTGCGAGGCGGTAAGCACCGTTGGAGAATACAGCCTCAATGATAACTGGACCTTCCCACTTTGGCTGGAACTTGCCGACGGTTTTGTGAGTCATAACCATCGGCCTCCGAACTGCCAGAACGAGATCGCCCACTTGGAATGTTCTGATTTTAACCTTCTTGTTGAAGGCTCCGGAGATGCGTGCTTGGTATAGCTCGATTCGTTGCTGAGCTAATAGGCGCTTTTCATCTAAGGCCTCCAACTCTTGTAGCCGACGACGGTAGTTATCGTCCGTCGTCAATTGGTAAGTGAGAGCGACGCGGAGCGAGTATATTTGAGTTTCCAATGGGAGAACTGCCTCACTTCCGTATACCAGGAAGAATGGTGTGTTCCCAGTGGCCATTCGGACTGTAGTATGGTATGCCCATAAGCACTCACCAAGCTTCTCGTTCTAGTCGTGTTTGTTGGATGATACAAACTTTTTGAGCAAAATGATGATTTTGTTGAATGCTTCTGCCAACCCATTTGCTGTCGGATTGTATGGCGTCGAAGCAACATTCTGAATTCGGTGTTTATCGCAGAATCGATAGAAGGTGTGGCTTGCGAACTGCGGACCATTATCGTGGATGATCCTTCGAGGCAGTCCAAAGCGTTAGATGACGTGATGCTTGAGAAAGCTGACCACATTTAAAGTCTTTACTTCTGCAAGCAGGACAGCTTTTGCCCATTTGGAGAAGTAATCCGTGATTGCAAGTATGAAGCGATGTCCTCGGAAAGAAGGTGGAGTGATCGGACCGATGATATCCATTCCCCATACTTCGAATGGCCAGGACGCCACTGTCGGATGTAGAAATTCGGATGGCTGGTGGATGAAGTCCGCGTGGACTTGGCAGGCTTTGCACTTTCTTGCATATTCCATCACATCTGCTACCATCATGGGCCAGTAGTAGCCCATTTGGCGAAGACGGTCTTACAATTTTGGACCAGGCTGATGGGCCCCGCAGACACCGTCATGAGCTTCGCGTACGGCTTCTTTGGCTTCTGCGTTTGACAGACATCAAAGCAATAATCTATCGTAGGATCGACGATACAGCATTTTTGTCTCTGTATCGTAGAAGAATCTGAGAGAACACCTTCTGATAGAGGTGGCTTCCTTTGGGTCCTCCGGCAGAATGTCGTAGACTACAAAGTCAATGAATGGTTGTCTCCAGTCTGGTGCTTCGTCGATCGTCTGAGCGGAATAACTCGCCACGAATTAAACGTTCTTGGGACAGACCAGTTCATAGCCTATCACATCCACCGATTGATGAGCATAGTTGGGAACCGCTAGGGAAGCGACAAGACCAGCTAAGGCATCGGCTTCGATATTTTGGAGTCTGGGGACGTGTTCGATGAAGAACCCTTCAAATGACGAGATGATGTTGATCGCTATTTGGTGATAGGGGATCATGTCTTCATGGCGGACTACGTACGAACCCCGGATCTGATTGACGATTAACTGTAAATCGCCGTATGCTTCAAGATATTCTACCCCCAGCTCTCTTACAAGTTGGAGGCCAATAACTAAAGCGTTGTACTCGGCCACATTGTTAGAGCAGGGTTCTGTGAGGGAGTAAGCGCGATTGATCACCAGTCCGGAAGGAAAAACCAGCACTACCCCGACTCCGATGACGATGTTGCCCTTGGGTCCGGTCCTTGAAGCGCCGTCGAAAAACATTCGCCATACATCATCGTGAGAGGCCGCATGCGAGTCGACGATCTCATCTGGGATTTCTTCATATATTTTGGCCGACTCCGAGCCTGGGTGGGGTGCTAAAAAGTCTGCCAGAGCTTGACCTTTAACAGCCTTTTGCGGGACGAAGACCATATGGTAGGGGGACAGTAATATTGCCCATGTAGTGAGGCGAAAGCTGAGTGCCCCTGGTTTCATCATGAGGACCCTGAGGGGGTTGACTCGTGATATCACATGTATGGTTTGCCCCGTGACATAGTGTCGTATCTTTTGAATGGCGAACACCAGGGCGAGGCATTCCTTCTCCACGGCGGTATATCGGTGCTCTGGCCCGATCATCATTCGGCTGAGGTAATATATAGCTTGTTCATGGCCTGCATCGTTGTTTTGTGCTAGTAGAGCGCCGAGGGAATGCTCCATTGCTCATACATAGAGCAGGAACGGTTTTCCAGCAACCGGGGCCACCAGGACTGGAGGGTTCGACAAATATTCTTTGATGCTGTCGAAGGCACGCTGGCATTCTTTATCCCATATGAATGAGACGCCCTTCTTCATGAGATGGGTGAATGGCTGACATCGCCCGGAGAGGTTGGAAATGAACCTCCTGATGTAAGCTAACCTCCTTTGGAGGCCTCGGAGTTCTCGAAGATTTCTCGGGGGACCCATCTCCACGATTGCCTTCGTCTTCTCAGGGTCTACGTGGATACCCTGGAAGGTAATGATGAAACCTAAGAACTTCCAGCTGGATACGCCCAAGAAGGATTTCGTGGGATTTATTTTCAGATTGTGCGCTCGCATTAGGTCAAATATTGTCCTTAGATCATGCAGATGATCTTCCTTAGAGCGGCTTTTGACGGCGATGTCGTCAACATAGCATTCCACTATTTTGCGCAAGTGGTCTCTAAAGATGATACTCATAGCTCTCTGATAGGTGGCGCCAGCATTCTTTAAATCGAAAGGCATGACTATGTAGCAGAACGTGCCTATTGGTGTTCGAAATGATGTATGCTTTTCATCGTTGGGAGACATCTTAATTTGGTTGTACCCCAAGAAGCCATCCATGAACGACATACGTTCGAAGCCGCACGTGTTGTCAATCATGATGTCTGTGATAGGGAGGGGGAACTCATCTTTGGGACACGCCTCGTTCAGATTGCGGAAGTCGATGCAGATTCGAATCTTTCCATTCTTCTTGAGGACCAGTACTATGTTGGCGACCCAGTCCGGATGTTGTTCCTCACGAATGAAGCCGCTGGCTATCAGTTTGTTGACTTCGGCTTCGATCGCATCCATGATGCCTGGGCGGAAGCGTCGTTGCTGTTGTTTGACTGGCTTTGCATCTGGCCGAATGTTGAGTTTGTGAAGAGCAACATCGGAGTTTAGCCCTGGCATGTCTTCATAGTTCCAGGCGAACACATTGATATATTCTTTGACGAGTTCCAGTAGCGATTCTCGCTCTTCGTCTTTCAGGCTTTTACTAATGAAGATTGGTTTTGGAGAAGAGTCACTGCCGAGATCCACTTGTATGACCTCATCTTCAGTAGGAGGCGCTCTTTGTTCAAACCGCTTCTCCCATTACGCATCCAGCTGTTGGGCCCACGGCTCTAATTCGAGGAGTTCAGGAAGGTCTTCACCTTCTTCGTAAGCATCAGCGAATGCCGTATTGACAGACAGGACTTGTCTGAATACATCCCCGATGCTGATATTCAAATCAAAAGTTGGTGATCCGGTTGAGTGTGAATGCCAGTCGCATTCCTCATCTAAGTTTTCAGGGGTCGTTGTAGGCGTAACATACCCCAGTCCGTATCGGGTCTTGTTGTAGTAGTCCTGTGGTTTGCCAGCCGGGACCGACGACTTTAAGGGTAATCGTCGACCAGTGCCGTACTTCAAACCTAGCGTAGTCTCCAGATCATACCCTTGTTTCTGCATGAGGTATTTGGATTGGGGGCTATATAGATAGAGAGGCAGTCTCCCGGCGTCCGATTCGAGATCGACTTCTTCTATGGTGAAGGGCTGTGGATTCTTCCGACCGAAGATGATTGGATGGTCCCCTCCCTCGATTATGCGGTAAGCGTCTTCCACGGGAGTAAGCTGATTTGTGGTGTAAACATTTGTCACCTGTGTATGTAGGTGAGTGCCTATACCATGTTCCATAGCATACATTGTACAAAGCTTATTAAGCTCGATGTAGTTCAAAGATAACCCTTTATTGATAAAGTAAGGTATCTTTTCTAACGGAATTACATTATCTGCGGATGGAACATCGGTGTGAGCATCCACATACTTGGCCAGTTCTGGTTCCTCTTCGGCCACCCCCTGTATAAATGAAGACTGAGAGGATGACTTGGGCAACTTGATCATGAGGGGTTCCGCTGGTGGAGCAGAACGTGGAGTCGTTGGCAAACTAGCGACCCCCAGTTTGGTACTCGATGCTGGGCGAGGAGTGATTGGCTCACTAGAAGTCCCCGACTTTGCATCGGGGTGACGATTCTGTAGGCCTTTAAAAATGACAGTCACGCTGAGTTGATCAGGACAGAGTCAAAAGTCACGCTCAATTGATCAGGACAATATTTACAAATCACGCTGAGGAGACAGCTCATCATTTGTCAGAGAGTAATTATAACTGACAGCACAACAGTCGAAGAATGTCTCTTCGTATGCCACGTATGCACAGAATTCGAGAGATCACAGCCATCTATTGCGTGATTTTCGAAATCTTTTTCAGCAAGACTCAAACTTCGTCAAGTTGGCGTACCAAAAGAGCTTCTTGTCATTTAATACGACTGACAAAAGCAATCACTGTCAGAGATTTTGTGTCAGTCGAGGCACGCTGAATCAAGACAGCTGGCAGTCCTATCTCAAGTCTGCGTGTATTTTGAGCTTTTCCTCAAATCTGCGTGGATTCTGAAGTTTTCTTCCTCAAGTCTGCGTGGATTTTGAAGCTTTTTTTCCTCAAGTCTGCGTGGATCCTGAAGTTTCCTGTCCCAAGTTTGCGTGGATTTTGAAGCTTTCTACCCCGAGTCTGCGTGGATTTCGTCTTCAACAAGTCTGCATAGATTTCATCAAATTGGAGTACGTGGCAGCCATGCCACTGATCTCTCGCCTGCGTGTCCTGTAACTTATACACGACTCATGCATGATCGCCATGTGTCCAACAGTTACAGGCCACATCCAGTAACTGCTCACAACCTTGCGTATGTTAAATCCTGCATAATTTTCAACTAAGCACAGGCTGTGAAGACAGTTATCTTTTTAGTTTTATTTTCGACTCTATAAATAGGGTTCTTTTTCTCATTCATTGTACAGATACATAGTTATCTACTGTCAAAATTTTGAGAGCTTTTCTTCTTCGCATAGTCCAAGGGATAAAGCGATCGTCTTCTAGATCGGATTCCCACAGTTATAATTTTCCCAGAAACACAATAAATAAAGAGAATTTCTTTATGGAAAACAAATTGGCGACTCTGCTGGAGAAAACCATCTCCTCTTCTGAGATGGCAACAACTCAATGCGACACTTCGTCAATCGGCTCGACGAAGAAGGTGATGACGATCAAACTCGATCAACTCGCCTATGAAGAAATACAGCAGGCTAAGAGTGGCAAGCCCACTCCAGCCTCCATTACCACTGCCAAATCGAAGGGACACTCTATCTATGTCCCTAAGAATCAGTTGGTAGTCAATGGTGAAGTCTCTGCCACAGTGTCTACTCCTAACACTGGCAAGAACTCTACTGCAAGCACGCACACTCTTGTGCGCTCGAAGATGACAGCATTCAAAAGTCATGCTGACAGCACTGGTTCTTTAACTAAGTCTGTTCCAGTGTGCAATCTCACATCCAAAAGTCACGCTGACAGTATTGGCTCCTTAGCCAAATCTATTCCAGCGTGCAAATTTAATCCCAAAAGTCACGCTGACAGTACTGGCTCCTTAGCCAAATCTGTTCCAGCGTGCCTCCCTAAAACCAAAAATCACGCTGACAGTACTGGCTCCTTAGCCAAATCTGTTCCAGCGTGTCTCCCTAAAACCAAAAATCACGTTGACAGTACTGGCTCCTTAGTCAAATCTGTTCCAGCGTGTATTTCCAAAATCAAAAGTTATGCTGACAGTACTGGCTCCTTAGCCAAATCTGCTCCAGCGTGCAATTTCACCCCTAAAAGTCACGCTGACAGTACTGGTTCCTTAGCCAAATCTGTTCCAGCGTGTAATCTTAAATTCAAAAGTCACGCTAACAGGACTGGTTCCTTAACCAAGTCTGTTTCAGCGTATATTTCATCTAAGAAGAATAGCTCTTTAGCTATCTCTTCTTCTTTACCAAGTTCTACTGGAACTGGGGGTGGTCTTCCACATAAAGTCCCTTCGAAAAGGAATAACTCTTTAGTTGTTTCTTCTGCTCCTGTAGTTTTTACTTCAGGAACAGCTTTGACTGACACTTTTGTTAGTCAAAGAAAAGGAGATGGTCTTTTGACTACTCTTCCTTCTGGACATTCTATGTCTCAAAACTTGAATGAGTCTAAGAAGAAACATTCCTTAGTGTCTTCTTCTATGACTTCTTCAAATTGGGCACAGAATTTGTCCATAAAAGAGGGTCTATTACCAACTCTGAATCAAAGGGATGGTTCAACTCTTCCTTCTCTGCAAATATCCAGATCAATGGAAGGAAAACTCCATGTTTCCAAAACCAATGTGTCACCTTCCACTGATCTAAGAACAAAACTGAACACTTCTGGTGTTAAGAAACTATACCAGTTGGAAACAAGGATAAGAGATCCAGATGCAGAGTATGCAAGAAACTATGTGGCTCATATTAATTATTCTCTATATAATCAAGAGCCATCAAGACCCAAGAACAGAAAATATACTCCTCAATCTTTACAAACAGATTTACGAGAATATCTTCAACAGAAGAGAAGGAGTGATTCTGTGTCAAAAGATCATGCTGAATGTGACTTCTATCTAAGAGTCATAATTCAATACAGATGTCAATCAATGGTTCAGGACCATACTGATCATGAATGTGACTTCCAGCCGAGAGTTACAATGCAATGCAGATGTCAAACTAAACGACAATCTGTCTTCAATCGGATTCAGTGTGAACCTATGCCTGATGAAGATGAACCTTTGTTTGCTTCTGTCAACATGACCTCTCGAGATATCGGGGGTAGAGCTGATAGTCCAGATGGAGTATATAGAAACACCAGAGCAAGAGTCTTAGCTTCTAGTCAAAGAAATTTGATCTCTGAAGATGATTCTGAATTCCTTGGAGAATCTAACTTCCCACCTCTTCTTACTGGGGGTAGTTCTCCTTTAAATGACTTTAATGCACGAAGCAGCGATTCAGAGCATACAATATCCACAAGTTCATCAATAATCCCTCGTACAGTCACAACATATATGGTTGATGGGAATACTGACGAACCTTCTTCTTCCATGACTTCTCAAGAACAAAGAATTGCTTCTTTGGAACAACAAATGAGGTCTATGGCAGATAATATGAAGTCGATGTATGAACTCATGGCAGCCCAACTGTAAAATCAACAGACTGTACCAGAAGCTACACTAATTGACACTAGTGTAAGTCCAGTACATGTTCCTCCAGCAGTCCAGTCCAATACTCCTGGACCAGCTCAACCAAATCCTAGTCTCTCTGGAGCTGGGGGTAGTGCTTACAATGCTGTTCCTCCTCCCAACTATTCTCCACAAGCTATAACTCCACAATCCTTCGGAGTTGTTAATGATGAATTGAGGAATCTCAAAACTCAATTCGAGGCATTCAAACAGAAGGATAGTTTACAAAAGTTAGGCATCAAGCAACCCTATCCGATAGAATGGAAGCAAGTATCTTATCCTCCTAAATACAAGCCTCCTACTATCTCATTCTATGATGGAACCACTTCTCCAAGTCAGTTTATTAATCACTTTGAAGTGATGACTGACCAGTTGCAACCAAGTGATGCCCTCCTTACTCGGGTATTTATTGGATGTCTCAAGGGAACTGCTTATGAATGGTATAGAAGTCTCCCAGATGGGTGCATTACTTCATTCACCGGTTTCAAACAGATGTTTCTTGAACGGTTCTATGAAGGGCTCAATGACATGACTATGACTGCTCTTATTAGAATCAAGCAGAAAAATAATGAAACTACAGAGGATTACATTAAACGGTTTCGAAGATAAGCTCTGAAGATGCCTCTTGGAACTCCTGATGCTGTCACCATTGACACATGCAAATCAAACTTATTGCCAATCATCAGCATGTGGACAGGATCCACCCAATTTCAAGACTGGCCTTCTTTCATAGTCAGTGCCAAAGCTGCAGAAATTAGTGCTGAAACCTTCAAAGGCTTAGGAGTTCAGATGACTCCCAAAGAAACAGGTCAAGGTGCTAACAATAAAAATAATGCTCGCAAGGGAAAAGAAACTCTTGAAGTTAATCTTCAGAGCAAAGATGCATCAACTGTTCAAGCTCCTGCCTCTACAACTCAACAATCAAGAACACCTCGCCCCAAAGAAGAATATTCTTTTGACGACGATGATGTCCTTGGTATTTTTGAATGTCTGCTGAAAGGTAATAAAATACAATTACCTGAGATCAAGAAACCTGATGAAGCTGATAAGACAGATCATCCTAAATACTGTCCATACCACAGAATGTTGGGTCACACAATTCGTACATATTATGTACTGAAAGGAAAGATCCAAGAAATGATTAAATCTGGAGCTATCTCCCTTAATCCAAAAGAGAAGACCGTCACCTCCAACGTCGTCTCTATGCAATTCGGAGATTTCCCTCCTCAACTCCTTGAAAGTGGGATCATTCCTATTCCCAAGGCAACTCTTGAAATAGTAAATATTCCTCCTCCACAGTCTGAAGGATTAGTGCCAATCACTTTGGAAACTGGAGAAATCATGTGGATTCATCCTGATCTAGTGGCAGATTTTGAATCTCCTTCTCCTCAAAAGACTACATCTCGAAAGTCCAAGAAGGTTGGAAAGATTAAGTCATGTCATATGACTTCTCTCGGATCTACCTCTGACACAGAGCCAAAAGAAAAAGAAGAAGCACTTGTTAGTGCTACTCGAACGGGGAAACCTTATCTAAAGGATTATTCCAAGAATCCTGAGGATACTCCTGATATCCCTCCAGCTGATAGAGATGCTCCTAATGCTCCTCCTGAAGAAGAATCATCTACTGCACCTGTTCCTTCAACTACACCGGTTGAACCTGTTCCTCCCAAGCCTACAGCTCTGGAGAAAGGCAAACAACAGGCTCGGTTTGATAAACCAATCAAGAAGTCCTCTCCTCTTGGACTTCAGAAGCCTTATAATTTCGACATTCTAGCTCAACTTGCTAATACTCCAGCTAGAATGTCCCTCTTCGAACTTTTACGTCTTTCCAAAGAGACTCGGGAGACGTTAAGTGAGGCACTTCTTCAAGCTGACTCTTGTCTTGCTCAATTAAAGAAGCCAGATGCAGAACCTGCCACTTGCTTACATTGCAACAGTGTACTGGAGATTATCCCAAATATCACCTTTATACAAGACGACATGCTACTGGAAGACAATCGACATGATCGGCCTCTCTATTACACCGGTTATATCGATACAATGAAGATAGATCGTATCCTCATTGATCCCGGGTCTGCTATAAGCATAATGCCAAAGAATCTGTTAGATGAATTAAAAATCCCTCTTCATAAGCTTTCTAAGACGGTTACTACTATCTTGGGATTCAATCAAAGCCGAAGTGAGCCTTTGGGAAAGATTCATCTGAAGCTTCAGATAGGTGATTTCAGATCTAAAGTCACTTTCTATGTGATCGAGATCGTGGGATCCTATAATCTTCTTCTGGGGAGGCCCTTTCTTCATGAAAATAATGTGGTGCCCTCTACTCTTCATCAGTGCTTTAAATACATTGACAGCAATGGAAGAGTACAAAAAGAAGTTGCTGATATAAATCTCTTCCATGGGGTTGAAGCTTATTTCAATGATTCCCGGATGTATAAAGAAGAGTATACAAGGATCATACAAGCCATGGAGAAAGAGGATTCACAAAGTGAGACCTTAATAATCCCTGTTAAAGGTCGAGCTACTCAGCAACAATCTCCCAAACTCTCTGGAGAAGGTTCTTTAATCATTCCAGTGAGTGGACGGATCTCTCCACTATCTCAGTCATCTACTCAAGATACTCTGATCATTCCTGTTGGAGGACGGACTACTCTTCCATCTCAAGTTTCAAGGGAGCTCACCTCTTCTGAGCCATTTGTTATCGATCTTAATCGAAACAAAACTTCTTCTTCTTCTCCCCCTTTAGTCATTGACTTGGCTAAAATCTCTAAGGCTCAGCCTTCTCCCAATATAAATATTGCTGCTTTTACATTCAATGAAAAGTCTCCATCTCTGCAGTACGCTGATGTGTGTAATTATGTTCATAGTTATTTACATTTGTTAGATGACTTGAACACAATAACCATTGGAGTTGTACAGACTGTTCATACAGATGTATCCCTAGAACCTGTACAATCTTCATACTTCCTAGTTTCCAGCAGAAAGCCAGGAGACATTCCAATATTCTTCTACAAAGGGCTCCAAAGTCCTTCTGATTTAGAAGATGATGACAGAAATGATGATACTGGAAGATTACAACTACGTCGTTATAGTCAGCAATCTAAAGACATCATCAAAAATATGGGCTATGACTTCAGGACTGGCCTCAATAGTGGAAAAGAAAGAAAAATGCCTGTTCGTATTCCTCCTCTGAAATATGGAAGGACAAAATGCGGATTGGACTATATTGCTCCTGCTCCTTTTATCAATATTATCCATGAAGATCCTGAATCTGACGAAGATAAGAGATCTGATTCTTCCAGTACCACTTCTTGGGATTTCGATACGAGTATCGGTGATTTCTACTGCAACATTCTGTCTTCCAACATGGTTTCTATTGACCGTTCTGAAGAAAGTGATGAAGACGAAGAAGAGTTTAAAATCTCACCTGAATCAGAACAATGGGCCCAAAGGTTAGATAATCAATGGGAGTTCCGTTTCGAGCAAAAAGAACCTTCGACTGAAGATAAGCTTGTTCAAATAGATGTTGGTGAAGAGGGATCTCCCAAACCAATATTCATTAGTGAAAGTCTTTCAGAAGCTGATAAGCAAGACATGATCAAACTCATTCGTGATTACATCGACGTCTTCGCTTGGAGTTATGAAGATATGCCAGGGCTTGATCCCCAAATTGCAACTCACAAGCTCAATATCTTGCCGAATGCTAAACCGGTCAAACAACAATAGCGACGATTTCGTCCAGACATTATGGATGCAATTGAAGCTGAAGTCAATAAACTCATAACCTCCGGGTTTATTAGAGAGGAACAACATCCTGATTGGATGGCTAACATAGTTCCTGTCCTTAAAAAGACTGGCAAGATCAGAGTATGCATAGACTTCCGCGATCTCAATGCGGCATGTCCTAAAGACGAATTTCCTCTACCAATCACTGATGTCATGATTGATAATACCTGTGGATTTGAACGGATGTCATTCATGGACGGGTATTCTGGGTACAATCAGATTAAAATGTTTCCAGACGACGAGAAGCACACTTCTTTCAGAACGCCGATCGGTACATACTGTTATACAGTTATGCCATTCGGTCTCAAGAATACAGGAGCAACTTATCAACGAGCTATGAGCACTATATTCTGTGAACATCTGCGAAAAACAGTCGAATGCTACGTTGATGATATTGCAGTTAAAAGTCGACAAAAGGAGGATCACATCCAAGATTTGAAGACTATTTTTGATCTAATGCGTAAGCATCAATTAAAGATGAACCCTACTAAGTCCTTCTTAGGCGTCTCTAGTGGTAAATTTCTCAGTTTCGTCATTACCGCTAAAGGTATACACGTGGATCCCGAGAAGATCAAAGCCATCCAAGAGATGCGTCCTCCATGCACCTTAAAAGAGCTACGAGGATTTTAAAGAATAATCGCTTATATCAGGAGATTCATCTCTAATTTATCAGGACGCTGCAGACCATTCAACAAACTTATGAAGAAAGGTGTCTCTTTTGTCTGGAATGATGAATGTCAGAAAGCATTCGATGATATAAAACAATATCTGATAAGCCCTCCAGTATTGGTACCTCCCATTTCAGGAATTCCATTCCTCCTATATACTCGAGCAATGAGTCATTCACTGGGTGCATTACTCGCTCAAAAGAATCAAAATGGTCATGAACAAGCCATTTATTATCTCAGTCGTACTATGACCGGAGCTGAACCTCGATATTCACCGGTCGAAAAAGAATGTCTAGCCTTGATGTTCGCTGTCCAAAAGACACGACATTATATCATGGGCCAGACTATTTATGTCATCTCCAGGATCAATCCTATACGGATCATGATGAAGAAACCCAGTGTTTTGAATTCTCGACTGGCTAACTGGAGAATCCTACTTGCTCAGTATGACATGCATTATCTTCCTCAGAAGTCAGTCAAAGGACAAGCTTTAGCTGATTTTCTGGCTGCTCATTCAATTCCAGAAGATTCAAAACTCTATGACGAAATTCCAGATGAAGTCCTAGATTCAAACCAAATTGCTGAAGAAGATCCTACTTGGCGTCTATTCTTTGACGGAGCTTCAAGGATAGGTCCTAATGGTGATATTGTCGCTGGAGTTGGAATCATTCTTGTATCGCCAGAAGGTCTTACTATCCAAAGAGCTTATTCTCTCGATCAGCCGTGTTCGAACAATGTAGCTGAGTACAATGCATTACTCATTGGTCTTCAACTCGCTAAACATCTGAATATTCAATATTTGGAGGCGTACGGAGACTCTAAACTCATTGTCAATCAGATAAGGGGTACTTATGAAGTCCGCCATCAAGATCTGGTTCCTTATCATAGATCAGCTATAACTATGGCTTCTTCGTTTGAAGAATTCTTCATTGAACATGTTAGGCGAGCATGTAACACAGAAGCTGATGCTCTAGCTAATCTTGCAGCAGTGTTGGCTATCCCAATTAGACGACAACAAATGGTTATTGTTCGCAATCGAGAATTATTTCATCTTGAAAATAACCTGACCCTAGGACTTCCAGTTGACAGTAAAGAATCAACATCTCATGACGTCAACACAACAAGAGGATTTGGATTTAGTCGTAAGTCTTTATCATCTTCATCTGATTCCAGCATGGAATTCATCTTCAATAATTCGGCCAAGAATCAAAATACGGATACGGATTGGAGACTTCCTTTCTTAGATTTTGTATTGTATGATATTCTTCCAGATGATCCGAGTGAGGCAGCATCTATCAGACGACGATCACTCAGATTCTATTACAATCATAGAACAAAGACCTTATATCGTCGAGCTTATGATGGTTTACTTCTTCGATGTGTTGCCGGTGACGAGGCTCAACAAATTATTCATGAAGCACATGATGGAATTTGTGGAGCACATCAGCCTGGACCAAAACTTCAAGACCGTATTCGACGTATGGGTTATTATTGGCCCACTATGGTATCTCATGCCATCGAATACGCCAAGAAGTGTAAAGCCTATCAAATCCATACAGATTTTATTTATCAACCTTCGGAATTTCTACATCTGACGGCAGCATCATGGCCCTTCGAAGCTTGGGGCATGGACATTATTGGTCCGATCAATCCGCCGTCATCCAAGGGTCATCGGTTTATTCTTATAATAACCGATTACTTTTCCAAATGGGCTGAAGCTATTCCTTTATCTGAAGTTAAGACGTCCAATGTCATCAGCTTTATTAAGCATCATGTCATCTACAGATTTGGTGTTCCTCGACGCATTATTCATGATAACGGACCACAGTTCGTCAGTCAGAAGTTTACTCGATTCTGTGATGATCACCGAATCAATAATGTGGCTTCTACCACGTATAATCCGGCAGCTAACGGATTAGCAGAAGCTTTCAACAAGACCATCATCAAACTCTTAAAAAAGTTTGTCTCTACTAACAAACGTAATTGGAGTGAGAAGCTCGGTGAATGTTTGTGGGCTTATCGCACTACAGTTCGTAATGCTACTAAATGTACACCCTTCTCTCTGGTGTATGGTTGTGAAGCTGTTCTTCCATTAGAGATTCAAATTCTTTCTTTAAGGATAGCAATCGCTAATGAACTCACTGCAGAAAATAATGATCGTCTTCGACTTCAAGAATTAGAAGCTCTGGATGAAAAGTGTATGGATAGAAGTCACATTCCAGAGGCTCCGGTTCTTTACCCTCAAAAGTGGGATCACCATGGGAACAAAAGCCCAACTTACGTGCTTCTTCTTCAGCTTTCTTCTTTGGTGTCATGTTGACGTAAGATGAAGATTAAAAATGAATCTTCTCTCTGTTCATATAACAGAGCTCGCCGGCGGTTCATATTCCACCATAAACTGGATACAATCAGTCTCGGAGAACGAAGAGTCATTATGACATTTAATAAGTTCATTTGGATATTTTCAAAGAACTTCGAAGTCTTTTCGACTTTCGAAAAATTTAAAGTCATCTCAGCATGACTGATTTCATTTTATCATCTTATTTTCAAAGTATTTCGAAAATTTTGAAGTCTTTTCAATTTTTCGAAAACTTTGAAGGGGGTCTTGTAGGCCTTTAAAAATGACAGTCACGCTGAGTTGATCAGGACAGAGTCAAAAGTCACGCTCAGTTGATCAGGACAATATTTACAAATCACGCTGAGGAGACAGCTCATCATTTGTCAGAGAGTAATTATAACTGACAGCACAACAGTCGAAGAATGTCTCTTCGTATGCCACGTATGCACAGAATTCGAGAGATCACAGCCGTCTATTGCATGATTTTCAAAATCTTCTTCAGCAAGACTCAACCTTCGTCAAGTTGGCGTACCAAAAGAGCTTCTTGTCATTTAATGCGACTGACAAAAGCAATCACTGTCAGAGATTTTATGTCAGTCGAGGCACGCTGAATCAAGACAGCTGGCAGTCCTATCTCAAGTCTGCGTGTATTTTGAGCTTTCCCTCAAATCTGCGTGGATTTTGAAGTTTTCTTCCTCAAGTCTGTGTGGATTTTGAAGCTTTTTTTCCTCAAGTCTGCGTGGATCCTGAAGTTTCCTGTCCCAAGTTTGCGTGGATTTTGAAGCTTTCTACCCCGAGTCTGCATGGATTTCGTCTTCAACAATTCTGTGTGGATTTCATCAAATTGGAGTACGTGGAAGCCATGCCACTGATCTCTCGCCTGCGTGTCCTGTAACTTGCACACGACTCATGCATGATCGCCATGTGTCTAACAGTTACAGGCCACATCCAGTAACTACTCACAACCTTGCGTATGTTAAATCATGCGTGATTTTCAACTAAGCACAGGCTGTGAAGACAGTTATCTTTTCAATTTTATTTTCGACTCTATAAATAGAGTTCTTTTTCTCATTCATTGTACAGATACATAGTTATCTACTGTCAAAATTTTGAGAGCTTTTCTTCTTCGCATAGTCCAAGGGATAAAGCGATCGTCTTCTAGATCGGATTCCCACAGTTGTAATTTTCCCAGAAACACAATAAATAAAGAGAATTTCTTTATAAAAAACAGATTCTTCTTGGAAAGATGTATCGTCATTGGCTTGTCGGAGGGATTAAGCTTCTCCGTTTGTGGTTGGCCGACTCTAGGCAGTCTGATTGTCAGTGGCTCCGTTGTGGGTCTTGGCGCTTGGCCGGACCTTGGCAGCTGGATTATCATTTGCCCCTCTTGTGCCGAGAGACTGATTGCATCCTTACGCAGAGCGGCCGTAAGGGGTGCGGTATTGCCAGGTTTGCGAGCTTGGAGGTGGATCGTCAGGGGCTCTTCTGATCCTGTGGCCATCTCAGTACGAGCTTGCACATCTCCTTCACTAAGGTGCCTCTTCGACTTTTCGTATAAGCAGGAGTCTGAGTAGTAGGATTCGACCCCTTTGAAGGGATCGATGTCGGTAAATTTTGTCCTCACGAAGTCGTATTTGTCGACATACTTGAAGCACTGGTGCAGCGTGGAAGGCACGATCATGTAATCGTGTATCCAAGGGCGCCCCAAAAGGATATTGTAGGAAGTGTCCGCATCTATGACATAACAGGTCACTTCTGACTGAAGATCGCCGATTTGGCACTTCAAGCAAATCTTCCCAATTGGGTAGCTCCTGCCCAAATTGAAACCGCTAATGGCGGTGCTTGTTGGTGTTAGACGATGCATAGGAATACGGAGATGATGTAACAGACCCTTCGAGATGATGCTTATTGAAGAACCAGGATCAATGTGCATCCGATCCACCTTTACGTCATCGATGTATCCAGTATAATATAATGGACGATCGTACAGGTTGGTTTTGATGAGCATGTCCTGTGGAGTGAAGACAATGTTGGGCATCGCTCCTGTGCAAGCGCTGTCTTGGAGATCTGCAGGAGGGCTCTCTCCCGTGAGGTTGACCTGAGCTAGATATGCGTCGACGTTCTGGAGTGCATCGCTCAAGGCCACACGAACATCCTTGAAGAGTCTCAGGAGCTCGTATAATGGCAATTTGGCAGGTGTGTTGGCCAATTGTGCCAAGATATCAAAGTTGTAGGGCCTTTCCAGCCCATGAGGTGCCTCTTTTCGAAGGGATTTGTCAAAGCGAGTCTCCTTCGGCCTAGGCTTGTCGGTCGTCGGAGGTTGAGAAGGTTCCGGAGCGTCAGCAGTAGCCGACTGATGATCTTCAGCTGAGTTATCTGGCGTGGGTTGGGATTGAGCACCAGACCGAGTGACGACAACTGTGGCTTCTTCGACATCTACCGAAATTGTGCGGCAGGATCTGACCTTTCTACCCTTCTTCCTGCCAATGGAGAGTGGTACGGACTGAGTCACTTTAGGTACCAAGTCTTGATGGACCCACATGACTTACCCTCGTGACGTGGTAAGGGGTACTAGACCAGTAGCCTGATCTCGAGGAGGTGGAAGATTAGCAATCTCCATTGTCGCCCGCGGGATGGGTACTACGCCGTCTTGAGTCTCTGTCAGAGGGAAGCTACCAAACTATATGGACACCATGTTGGCTGCCACGGTTACCTCCTCAAAATCAATAGACAGAGCCTTCGAATCGATGAGATGTTGGATGTATCGCTTCAGTTGGTAGCAGTCGTGTGTAGCATGGTGGACGTAGCGATGGTAATGGCAGTACTTTGGGTTCTTCATTTCTCTCGGCTGAGGTTCCCGTCTTGGTGGAGGAAGCTGAATTCTATCTCCTTGTATAAGCATGTCCAAGATGGGCTTGACATGGCCGTCTTCGAAGGAGTAGGTCATTTGCGGCCATTGCTTATCTACCGGTTTTGACTCAGGTTTCTGGGCTGTGTCGGCCACCATAGTCTGCTTGCCCTTGTTGTCCCGATTGTTGGAGGAGTTACCACCATTGTTGTTGTTGGTATTAGGGCGCTTGCCCTTGTCCTCCCCTTCGAGATGTGCAATCCCAGTTGGCAAGCCTTCTTCAACCTGTCCTCGACGCTAGTGGTACTGATGATGAATGTCTTCCAGTCCTTGAATTGACTTTCACCCATCCAGAGGCTGATTGTTAGGAGCAGTCTCTTTTGGCAAAT
The DNA here is from genome assembly GCA_029216955.1 of Iris pallida. Taxonomy (NCBI): domain Eukaryota; kingdom Viridiplantae; phylum Streptophyta; class Magnoliopsida; order Asparagales; family Iridaceae; genus Iris; species Iris pallida. Next base: position 8,394,920 of record JANAVB010010794.1, on the reverse strand, counting down.
TTCAATTAAGGAGGAATCCGGATTACCAGACGACAACTTCATTGCGATTTGGCAAAACCGCTCAATATAGTTCTTTGTCAGCTCTTTCTCTCCTTGAACGACATCCATGAGGGTGGACATTGTGATATCCTGTCCTACTTCGTAGAATCTCTCCAAGAAAATGTGCTTGAAGCTGGCGAAGGAGTGGATGCAGTTGTCTGGCAGGTTACGGTACCAGTCGAAGACGACCCCTTCCAATGCCCCGATGAATAATCGTGTAAGGATGGCATCGTCATGGGACGGATGGTCGGTGGTGACCTCGAAGTAAGTGATGTACTGACTCACGGAGGTCTTCCCATCATATGGATTGATGTGGAATGGTTTATACTTTGGTGGAAAGGGAACATCTCTCCACGCAGCGGGATACGATTGTCGTATCCTGAGGTCTTGGCGGTTTTTTTCGGGCGTGGAACATGGCTCGGAGCTCCTGGACCTCTCTTCTTGCTTTCCTGGCTTCGTCTGCAGCTGTAGGAGCCGACATTTCAGGAGGATTATTGCCCGGGTTTGGTGCCGCTGAGTTCGAGTCTGCATTGACCGTGGGACCCAAGTTTGTTTGGCCAGGCGTCCCTCCTTGCAGAGTAGAGAGGGCTGCTTTGATCTCGTCTACTGATTTGAACAAAGTACGCAGTATAGCCTCCAGAGTGTCGATGCATTGGCGATCACTGGGACCATCTTGTTCGTCGTTTGTCATGAATGCCGTTCTCACATGAGTAGAAGTGGAAGGGACGGTGGATGACATGCCTTCCGAATCATACCCCTGTACCGAGAAGTCATCGGGGTATGCGGGAATGTTCTCCTCTGGCTCGGACTCAGAAGGAATAGTACCCCCAGCTTTCGAGTTTGCCTCGTCTTGAGAGTCGTAGACGTCTTCGGGGACGTCAGGATTTGCTGTATCTAATGGGAGAGCTGTTTCTCCCGGCTCGTCTCCTTGGAACATCGGATTGTCGTAGATGTTCGGAGGAGTGCTACCTCCAGTTCCAGCAACCCCCAGTGATGTGGATGATGAATCTTTCACTGTAGCAGATTTCGTCTTTGAACGGGTACCTTAGAAAACTCCGGTGGTGGGCAACCGTTTAGACGACAGTTTCTTAGTCATAGTGGTTGAAATCTTCGGGCTGGAAATATTTATCTTCTTCCCTCTCCCATCGGCGGGGATTTTCTGAGTAGAGTTTTAGGAGACGACAGGAGGCGCCTCATCCCCTGAGCTCGGCTGTTGTAATCTTTGAAAGACGGACTGTCGGTCTTCTCGTACCGTCGTGTTGTTGTAATAGCAGTTGACAATGACTTGGGTGCAGTGACGTCCGTGGGAGGATTCTTTGCACACCGAGGCCTTTCCTCTTTCCTTGCGCTTGTGGAGGATTACCTCACGCAAGTCAGATGGGTCCGGAACGACCATGTTTGCTTCCTGGATTTTGGAAGACTTTTGGGAACCACTCTGTCCGTTTGCCGTCGGGGGCTGGACTCGAGTGGTTCTGTACAACTTCCCATCAGAGGCCCGCATAATAGTATATGGAACGCTCGGATGGTCAGAGGTCGGGACAGCGGACTGAGCTCGTCAAGCTCGCGCTGCCCTAGACTTCTTCACTCTAGTGCGTGAGGGCACATAGTAGGAAGAGTCTAAGTGGTGTTACAGAGAGTCAGACATATTTTCTCGGGAGCATGAGAGATCAGGACCATAGAGGCGATCGAAGACTGAGCCTGAGCCGCGTAGGGCAGACAGCATGCGGTTGGAATCAACAGTCCTCATGTGGCTGGCAATCGTAGCCGCATGGGCTTTCTTTATGCGGCTGGAAGTCTCGGCCGCATAAGTCTTCTCCATGCGGCTAGAAATCTTAGCCGCATGGGTATTCTGCATTCGACTGGCAGTTTCGACCGCATGGACATCAGGCATGCGGCTGGCAAGCTTGGTCGCATGAGTGTTCAGCCTGCGGCTAGTACCTTTGTTCGGCTTCTTCCAGGAGCACACAGAATCACTCTTTGCCCCTGCAAGTCCAGCATCATAGTGCTTTCCTCTTTCGGACTTGGGGACAGCAGAGTCCTCTATAGCTTGAAGTGGAGCCGCATGAGAGTTGCCTTCGCCGTCTTGGGCAGCAGAGAGTACTCCGTCCAGAGCTTGGAGAGGAGCAAATGATTTTGGCCTCTACTCTCTGCGAGCTTTCTTCGTGCGGGTTCACCTCTGGACCGGGCCAGCGCTCCCGTCGGAGAGCATTTCTTCAAACGCCTGTTGGTCAAAGCGGACGACCATCTTCTGTTGTGTGGAGCCAAGTGTGGCTGCATCCGATTGCGTCACCAACTTCTCAGCCGTAGAGAAGTTTGTCCCCAGCAGAGTCGCCATCGTGTTTGCCATGAATTATAAAAGAACAGAACAATTATATCGGAGGACTGGACTTTTACTTCACAATACAAACTCGCTCGTACAAAGAAAGCCTAGGGACGAAAACCTAGGTACAACAATCTAAGTACAATTATTTATTTTAGATTCTGGGGGATGACGATAAAGGCTCGAAAAAGTGACGGCAGCTCTGCCTTACTCCTTGGACGATCGGATGCAGCCTTGGCTCCGGTGAAGAAATGCTCTTGGACGTGTGGGGAGACTCCCTTGCGCCTTTGGTTGCTAGATCTCTGGATGTCTATGTAGTGCTCTCTCTCTTTTTCTCTGCTCTCCTTCGGTCTCCTCTGCTCTAGTGCTCCAGAAAATCCTCCTCTCTGCAAGGGAATGGCACCTTGCTATTTATAGAAGTGGGGGTGTGATCATTAGGGTTTATAATGATTGCCTCCTTGATAAGTCGGCGGATAAGGATCAATAAATCTGGGCTATTAATTTTGATTGTAGCAAATCTAGGTAATTAATGTGGATTGTATCAAATTTCTATGGGCAACAAATGTTGATTGCCATGAATCTTCGTGATTTGTGATAGCCTGCCACGTGTCCAATTTGCTTGATTTGATTTGATCAGGGCAATTATGACGATTGCAACAAATCTAATTTTGTTAGGATTTGTTAGCACCCATAATTCCAGGAAGATAAGACTGCCACGTGTCTCAATTGTAGCGAAGAGTGCCACATGTCTCAACTGGACCGTCCTGGCCGAGCCGTATATGGGAGGGGGTTCTCTCAGCCGCATGAAACCTGCAGCCGCACGTGGATGGGCAGCCGCATGAGGAAAGGCAGCCGCATGCAGATGGGCAGCCGCATGGGGATAGGCATCCGCATGCAGATGGGCAGCCGCAAGGGGATAGGCAGCCGCATGCAGATGGACAGCCGCATGGGGATAGGCAGCCGCATGCAGATGGGCAGCCGTATAAAGTGAGCGGCCGCATGGAGTGGCCTCGGGACTTGTTAGATTTTGCTAGCTGTAAGGAGATTTTCTCTTCTTTTCCATGAACACGCCATCATGTCAGTCATTATTGCATCTTTATGTCAGAGCTGTCATGACTATTTTTGGTCGGAGCAGCCGTCAGGGCATTAAATGCAGCCGAATGTAGAGAAGAACTGTTGAAGGCCACGTGGCTTCTTTCTGAGCCGCATGGATCTATCCGAGCCGTATAGGGATCCTTCTGTCGGAGCCGCATAGGTCTTTCTTTATTCTTTTTCTATGCTTCTACAACGAGGACACGTGCAACTCGACACACATCTTGGGGAAGTGTCTGACACGCCACATGTCAAGTTTCAGATGACCACGTGGCGTGTCGATGGAGGAATCAGCGTCGTAGTGATTTGTCACTGTACAGTGCGCACAAGAAATCGGGCTCTGATACGCAACTGTATCGTTGACACGGGGACACTTGGACACCGTGCAGGCACCTAGACACCTAGACTAACCCTAGGTGAACCTAGGGACACGACCACGAGACACTTGGACACCTGTGTCGTGTCCTAGACCTAGGTGAACACGTGCACGAGACTGCACTGTGTCGGTGTATGTTGTTTTAGTTTTAATCGTGTTGGACACGTCGTGTCACGTTGTGGTGTGACACTTTGACACTAAATGACACGTGCACACCCTATATGATAATTACCAACCTTTAATTTTGTATTTTAGTTGTTTTTATGTGTCGAATTCCCAATTTCCCCTAAAAATCCTGATACTTGGTATTTTGTATTTTCCAGTTTCAATATTTGACTTTTGGCAATCTATTTTACCTAATTAAATGCTGTTAAATGGTGGTTTAAGTCTCTAATGATATTCTTCTACTTATAATCTAGCTATGGTTCAATTTTGGGGTTGTTTGGTTGATAATTGATTTCAAAATGGGGTTTTGTATATATGGGACTGAAATTGTAAATGTATTGATTCTTTTCCTTTCCTTTCCTATTTTTCTAACTGAGCACAGGCCAATCACTCTCACCCTCTTCATTAAATCACACACACACACACACAACTCATATGCACACACACACCCAAGTCCATATAACTGTCACTGAATTCCAGATTTCTTCACACACATACACACTGTTTCAGTATGCCCTTTCATTCTTTTCCTGTCACACTACAACCATTGACACCCTACACTCCCACATCACTCTCACACACTCACACACACTCTACTCTTTACACATACACTTCCTTATTTAATTGTCACACACAAATCAGGAATTACACACACACACACACATTTACATGCTCACATAGGCACACTCTCACCCTCTCACTCATGCACACACACACTTTACCTTTCCTTCTCTCTATATACATATGTAATGTATATATATATTATATGTGTATATCTATATTGTAATGAATATATATATAGTTAATGTATATATAATGTAGTAGCCTACATATATATGTAGATATATATGATGTAATGTATATAGATATGTATGTGTATCTAATATATAAGTATATTGTGTATATATGTAAGTATCATATATATGATAATATGTGGGTGTACTATTATATATGTATTACACATATGCATGTGTGGTATACATATAGGTAGCCTATATGTATATACATATATAGATATGTGTATTATGTGATTTCCATGTGTAGGCCTAGATACAATATAGGTTGTAAGGACTTGGTATACTAGCATAGGCTAGTTTAGCCTTGATTAGACTAACCTAGACTTGTTTAGACCTAGAATGACTTGTTTGACCTAATTTAGACTAGTTTGACCATAGTTGACCTAGTTTGACTTCTAGGGTTGACCAGAGTTGACCAAGAGTTGACTTTGGCCTAGATTGACCTAGATTCATTTAGAATGCATTGAATTGCATCTTGCTATCATTTTAGACTTGTTGTGACTTGTACTATTCTGATTAGGAGCCAGACACCTCTCCTCGGACAGTACATTTCATCCGGACACTCAGATACCAGGCGAGTACATTCTCTGATCATTTCATATCTTGCTTAGAATTATTTTCCTGCTTTAAATTACTTTACTTGATACTGTCACGTTGGTCACACAGATTAGTACTATATGGATCCCTTCTTGAGATGTTATCCCTTCAGGGAGCATCGGGTACTACATGTTCTGTGCGTTTTACTTACATAGCGTATCACTATGCTTCATGGTTCATTGATCACTTGTGACATGTACTCACATGATCACAGAGTTTTCCTTGAATCCTCCCCATTTATTAGGCTTTCTAGAATCCCCATTTATGGGACTACCATGTACCACCCTTCGGGGGCCGTACATGAATCATAACATAACCTGGTTGGATCCTTGTGTATTGATTGGGGGTACGGGGGAGTAGAAGTAGACATGTGAATATATCCAAGTAGTGTAGCATCAGAATCTTTCCATAGTGTAGCATCAGAATCATCCTATGCCATTTACATGTCTATATTGTACTCTGAATCACTAACCACTGTTAGTCTTTACTTATAGTAGAATTTTTTATTACAGTTCTCTCTCTCTGTTTACATACCGTATTTTTTTCAGTACCTATATCTTACTTTACTGCATGATTATATCTTCTAACCTGCTATGATCTGTTGAGATGTATTGTGCTCGCTCCTGTCCTGACTGGACCTATTGAAAATATTACAGAGGACGAGGAGGAGGCCTGTGTGGATACCTTCTACGGGACATCCCTAGATGACACTTGTAAGCTGGACTCTCAGGAGGACCCAGCTCTAGCTGATGACTTTACCCCTACTGCCTAGACTATCTTAGTTAGGCTTTATCTTACTTATGTTATCTTGAGACTAGTTTAGTTAGACTTTATTTCTATCTTGAGATCTGGGTTGTATATATTCTGTCATATTCAGTAGTTGAGACTTATATTTCTGGATATTTGCTGAGATGTTATCTTAGACACTTAGACTCTTCTGTTCATCTGTATTTTCTTTGAGTTCTATATCATATCGTGCTTCATCTTCCTTAGTTGTGATTGAGTTTACATTCTGCTATGTCACCCCCATTCGGGGAGTATAAACTGCTTAGAATTATATTATTAGATGTTGTGACCTAGGACAACGTTCTACCGTCGACCTTGCGGCGTAGGCTGGGCGTTGTTACGTTCTCGTACCCTCATAGTGGGTGCGGATCGTGACACGTTTTTAGTGGTGGCCCATGCAGGTCGAGATTCGCATTAGTACGATTTCGTACTAGCGCAACAACTTAGTTGTACTACTACGAACCTGCTATAGGATATAGAAATTAAGATGTTAGGATGAGAGGATACTCAATCACTGTTAGGATTCCTTGAGAGATTCCTGGGATGACCCTTAAGAATCTCATTTTGAACTCTGATTTAAACTCCCTTTTCCTTATTTTGATTCACCTTTTTTCTTGATTTGAATTTGATTTTTGTGGATTCATAGTAGAACTTTGAATCCTGGTATTAGTTGATGATTTTGATAAAATTCTATAGTTGTTGATTTTAATTTTGTATTTAATATTTTCAAATTCAAGGCACTCAATCACACTTAGGATTCTTTGAGAGATTCTTGGAACGACCCCTGAGAAACTCATTTTTGATCTTCAATTGGAATTCTTTTTTCCTCTTGTTGGATTCACCCTTATTTCTTGCTATTGAATTTGAGCTTGATGGGTTCATCTCGTTTGAACAGATGAGAAAGAACAGATCTTCATTATTCTTTCTTGCCATTATTTCTTTGCATTCTTATTTTATTCTTATCTTAAACTCTGTCTAATTACACCAATCACCTATATCTTATCATCCCTACCAGATGTACCTTGAAACCTTTGAATCTTCATATCTTCTGCCAGGAAAAGACTGAAGAAGTGATGTGAATCATGTAGCTCAAAGGAGACATAACTGATTATTATATGATGATCAAGAGGAAATCAAATGTGGAGTGTTCAATATTGAAACCTTGAGATAGAAATGTGGTAAAGGTCTCGAATAGAATCAAGAGATGTATACTACCAATCTGGAAACAATCACACTTAGGAAGATTTGGGGTTGAGATAGTTTATAGGTGTATTCAAACTGATGAGGATATTCAAGGTCAATCTAGATTTGAGAACCTCGAAACTCTGGTTATTGATTCTTGGGAAGTTTTACCCTAAGGCTATGTAGAAGGTTAGTAATAGAAAAAAGAAATTAATTGCATTCAATAAGGATATTGAACAAGATATTGCAAGTAAATGGCTAGGGATAGAGGGAACATAAAGTTATAGAAATTTAGAGATTGTTGTGAAAAAAAATTTTAGGAGAATAATATTCAAAGGTGTATGTCGAAGAAAATACGAAAGTTGATTTTTTTTGATGGAGGATAAGTTTTGTAAGGCCTAAAAGTATTTAAATTAAATGACACAAGGAGAACCATTTGAACAAGTTCAAGGAATTCGTAAACGGGATTTAGAGGTTTCGGGCCAAATTTAAGACAAGGTGAAAGAATTTGGAAATTTAAATAAATGGTTAATGTTGATTCCTAAATGTGAAGGCTATGCTTCATGAGTAATGTTTGGAAATTGGAAATTGCCTACGGTAGTCATGGTAAAAGCTTAGGTAAAGGTTCAATTTTTACATGGAGACTGGTGAGGTAAGAATACGATTGGCAAGTTATGACCAGATGAACTTAAGGGTATCAGAACAGATGATTAACTTGATCTTCCTTATCTTGTACATTTATTACCACCTCTTGAACCCCCACTTTCTATTTGAGATCCTTGATGTTCCTTATCGTGATATTGACATTCGAAATGTAATACTAGCTGTTATCCTCCAACAAATCTTATATGCAAGACCTATACGAACTCACCTTCGTGTAGGTATATCATGTCCCACTAAAACCCGTCTCCTTGTACTCTATTTTCTTGATATAATTTTCTGGTCAAATGGCTAAACTATAACCTCTACCATGATACTGAATTATTCCTGATTTCAATTAGAGATCCAGCCTTGACTCAATTCCTTCGACCCGACATGTGATGATGTTCTGCTTGATTCCTTAAATGCTTAACCTTGTACCTTATCTTGATTGCTTGACCCATTTAGTTAAGAATCTAGACTATGTATCTTCGTTCATCACTACCACCCTTACTTATATCTTATGCTGCTAATTATCCTTAGTTTTACAAGCTTATCCTTTTCGAGCTTGATCATGACATATCTTATTGGGTGCGCACCCACTAACATATTGTCTAATCAGAACCGACATATGATGGTCTGATCAACCTATTGCGTTTTGGTTCACTTTTTATATTAATCTACGTGGATGGAGATATAGTTAAACTTGCCCTAGAATCTTATCCGCAACAGCCTTGACAATTCTCCTTGGAATTATTTTATCGCCTATGAACCTCGTATTCGTATCCAGTTGAATTAAATTTAATCATGACCTGGATCTTTATCATTGGATGCTCGTGCTCATACTTGATTTCATTGATTCCCCATCTTGCCCAAATCTCAATTTATCCCGAAATTGATCAACTTAGATCGTGTCAAGACAAAAATCTAATTTGAGATTTGTTGTGCCTAAATTTTTAATTTTTACCATTTTATGGAATAGTAACTTTTAATAATTTCTCAGTTGTTTGTTAATGACTAATTTTTTTATATAGGATGGTAGACAACCCTTACAACCTTGATGGTTGTTGTTCCCTTACCTTCCCAATTAGGACACCCTAGATTGCTTGTGTGTTGATACCATAGTACTGTTTTGACCTAGAATGACCAATGCACCTAGGTGAGACTTCCAACTGCAACAGTATGCCCTGACCCTGTATGCTATTCCTTCAAATTGTATGGTTTAGATAAAATTTTTAGGACCTTGATTGTCGGGAAATAGGGATGTTACCCCCATTAGTATCAACTGTGGATATATATATATAGGTTAGTCCTTGATGTGGAAAATGTGTATTTATAAACCTGTAGCTTACGAGATTTATAGTATCAGCCCTGATAGGATTGGGAAGTTAAGAGCTAGCCTATTATAGAGTTTCTCTTTTTGCTAAATTCTGGTTGCCAACACTTAGGTAGCTAGCATAGGTAAAATCCTAAAAAGTTGACCAATGTCAATGTTGACTTAGTTGACTGGAGATAGGATTAGAAGCAGGTTGTTGTTGAGTTGATAAACATGTTTGATTATCTAGTAACTTGAAACCTTGCTTGTGATTAGGTTGGAGACATGGTTTTCTGCGGATATCTCCGACTCGTGGCACTATACATTTTGGTGGAAGTGGGAAGCTTAGCCCGCGCTTCATCGGACCTTCGTGATTAGTGGGAGGGTCGGTGATGTGGCTTATAGGCTAGACTTGCCACCTGCACTAGTGGGCGTCCACAACGTATTCCATGTATCACAGTTGAGACGGTACGTGGCTGACCCTAGCCATGTGCTGGATCATTCGGAGATTGAGGTTGAACCTACTCTCAGTTATCTATAGCAGCCTGTGGAGATTCTGGATCGTCGAGAGAAGGTGCTGAGAAACTAGGTGATACCCTTCGTTCGCGTCGCATGGGAGCATCATTCTCCAGGAGAGTCTACCTGGGAGCGGGAGGATGAGAGGCGCGAGCGATACCCATATTTGTTTGTACTGTGGGGTATGATTATCTATCCTTCTCATCAGTGTAGTTTTGCCTTTAATTTCGAGGACGAAATTTTTCTAAGGTGGGTAGGATTGTAACACCAAGTTTTCCAAATGAGGATAATTTTGAAATTTTGTAATTATAATTATTATTTATTGATATTTACTTTATATTATGATTTTTGGTAATTTTAATCATTTTTAAACTATTTAAAAATATGACTTGTGATTCGGTGTATTGCTAGTGTAACACTAGAGATAAGTGACCTAGAGCCTAGCTATGTGATTAGGGTATTTCATTTATCATTTCTAGTATAGGGGTATTTTTGTCATTTTTAAGGTTATTTGAACTTATTATAATTTATTTGAATTTATGGAAATTTTTAGGATTTATTTTGGAATTATTTGAATGAGGGTTGACTAGGTTGACTTTGACTAGCATTGACCTTGGTAGACTAGTCTAGAAGCTAACCCTAGTTGTGACTGCCTTGGTTAGGTTAAGTAACCCTAGTCTAACTTGAGTTAACCTCATTTTAGCCATTAGAATCTAGTTTTCAAATGAGGAAAAATGGAATAGGTGCATTGATTCATGACTTAAGGATTTAATCCATGACTTGTAAAATTTGGCCCAAGGCCCATAGCCCATTACTAAACCCTAACCCTAACCCTAACCTACTATGGCCAGCCACCTAGGGAATCCCACCCTATTTAATGCCTCCTTCATTTAGGGTTAGCCTCCCTTGGAAATAGATCTCAAGTTTAGAAAGAGGTAAATCCCCAACTTTAGAAATTCATAGAAATTCCATTTTTTCTCAAACAAATTGCAATAGGTTCTAATTTAGGAATACTTGATGTTTGTGGTGTTCAATCTCAGTTTGTGGACAATTTGGAGCTATTTGCTAGCAAGGAGAACCCCCCAATTGAGGCTTTTCTTGCATTTGGACACGAATAGGTAAATATATATAAACACCATTAAAATTCCAGTTTCTTTGCATGTTTGGAAAGTCCTAGGTCTACCCTAACTGTAGATATGCCTAGACCTAGATTTCGTATCTATTTCGTGTCCTAAATGGACACGTATCAGCCCATTAGTATAGGTGTTTGATGAAATGCCCCAAAGGGCATTTCGATTTGATTTTCAAATTGTTTTTGAATAGAAAATTAGATCTAGGTCTTGTTTATAGGTTTCTACTTGACTGAGTTGTTTTCAGGTCGTTCTGTGTCGTGTCTTGCTCACTGGACACAGCCGCACACGAGGGGGTTTGCGTGTCCTGCTACTCGGGGCAAATTGCTCACTGGGTAGGACACGAGGACACGTGAAACTCGACACACATCTTGGGGCAGTGTCTGACACGCCATATGTCAAGTTTCAGATGACCACGTGGCGTGTCGAGGGAGAAATCATCGTCGCACTGATTTGTCACTGTGCAGTGCGCACAAGAAATCGGGCTCTGATACGCAACTGTATCGTGGACACGGGGACACTTGGACACCGTGCAGGCACCTAGACACCTAGACTAACCCTAGGCGAACCTAAGGACACGACCACGAGACACTTGGACACCTGTGTCGTGTCCTAGACCTAGGTGAACACGTACACGAGACTGCACTGTGTCTGTGTATGCTATTTTAGTTTTAATCGTGTTGGGTACGTCGTGTCACGTTGTGGTGTGACACTTTGACACTAAATGACACGTGCACATCCTATATGATAATTACCAACCTTCAATTTCGTATTTTAGTTGTTTTTATGTGTCAAATTCCCAATTTTCCCTAAAAATCCTGATACTTGGTATTCTGTATTTTCCAGTTTTAATATTTGACTTTTGGCAATCTATTTTACCTAATTAAATGCTGTTAAATGGTGGTTTAAGTCTCTAATGATATTCTCCTACTTATAATCTAGCTATGGTTCAATTTTGGGGTTGTTTGGTTGATAATTGATTTCGAAATGGGGTTTTGTATATATGGGACTGAAATTGTAAATGTATTGATTCTTTTCCTTTCCTTCCCTATTTTTCTAACTGAGCACAGGCCAATCACTCTCACCCTCTTCATTAAATCACACACACACACACACAACTCATATGCACACACACCCCAAGTCCATATAACTGTCACTGAATTCCAGATTTCTTCACACACACACACTGTTTCAGTATGCCCTTTCATTCTTTTTCTGTCACACTACAACCATTGACACCCTACACTCCCACATCACTCTCACACACTCACACACACTACTCTTTACACATACACTTCCTTATTTAATTGTCACACACAAATCAGGAATTACACACACACATTTACATGCTCACATAGGCACACTCTCACCCTCTCACTCATGCACACACACTTTACCTTTCCTTCTCTCTATATACTGTTGACACAAAGTCACAGTCAACCAAATATTGACTACATTGACTAAATAATATCTGTATAAATTCAATACGACACACGACGTCTGCATTCAGTTCAGGACAGACAACAGCTCAGTTTCCGACTCTCAGTGTATTTTTGAGTCTGTACTTTTACATTTTATTGAGTCTAGAAGTATGTACTCTGAGTTATGCTGAGCTCTTGGAACTTAGTCTATAAGCCTACCCAAAATCCCAAGCTCCACCAAAAAAAAAATTGCCCACAAGTCCCACTTAGAACCACTCTGTGCTCTGGAGACAGAGTTCGGGCCGAATTCTGCCTCTAAAAACACTATAAATAGGGCATGAATTCTCTCATTTCAATTCACTCAATCTTCTCTTCTCTTCTCTCCTACAAGCTCAATAAGCCATACCCTTCCTATCTACTAGCCACAAGCCTCCTAAGTCTCGAGTGCTCAGCATCTCTCAGTTAGGATTCTTGTGCAAGAGTGAAGAAGTCGCTTGGACAATTCCAAGCAAATCGCCACTGCGATCCTCTGTTAGAAGTTGACGTGCTCTTCTGAAGAAAAGGCACGGGTTGTAAGCTACTATTTCACAAATAGTGGATTTAATCCTGAGCTAGAGTTCTCAGGCCTGGACTAGTCCTCCACGAGGGAAACCAGGTTAAAATCGCTGTGTTTGCGTATGCTCTTCTGCTCTTCATTTATTTTCCGCACTTTACTCTGATTATTTATTGTTGGTGAAAGAGTTATTTTTAATTGGCTATTTTTCTATATAAACTCTATTCACCCCCCTCTAGAGTTGCCAAACTGTTCTTCAATTGGTATCAGAGCTCTGTTCTCTTTACAAGGACTAACATCCTAAGAGCTGATCCATGGCAACCACACAATCTTTGATTTCCAATCATGGTGAAGGTCAGTCCACTCATAGGCCTCCCCTATTTGATGGAACTAACTACACATATTGAAAAACAAGGATGAGCTTCTATCTTAAGTCTCTAGACTTTGACCTGTGGACTGTCGTCACTGACGGTTACAAAAAGCCCGCCAGGATAGTTGTCGATGGTGACCTCATTGAGAAACCACACGACAAATATTCTGTCGAGGAGAAGAAACAGGCAAGTCTAGATGCTAGGGCTATTAATGCTTTATTCTGTGCTATAGACAGGAATGAGTTCAACAGGGTCTCTACATGCACCACTGCTCATGAAGTATGGAGACTTCTAGAAGTGACGCATGAAGGAACCACACAGGTCAAGGAATCTAAAATAAGCCGTCTCACTCAAGAATACGAAGCCTTCAAGATGAAGCCAAGTGAGACGATCACTCAAATGATCACAAGATTCCTCGACATCATCAATCCTCTATCTTCGCTTGGAAAGTAGTACTCAAACTACGAGAAGATTCGTAAGCTGCTCAGAGGGCTACCAAAGATTTGGAACCCTAAGGTGACAGCCATCATAGATGGAAACGATCTCACAACAATGTCAATGGAGACCTTGATGGGTAAGCTTATGACTCACGAGCTTGACCTCAAGGACTTCGAAGAGCCTGCTCCGAAGACCAGGGAGATCGCACTCAAAGCTCATCAACGAAGAGCTAATCATAATGAGACCGAAGAAGATAACTCGGATGATGAAGACCAAGCTCTCATGGTTCGCAACTTCAGGAAATTCCTTCGCTTCAATCGAAGGAAGAAGGAATCTCAAGAAGACGATGAAGAGGAACCAACTTGTTATGGTTGCAAGAAAACTGGACATGTCCGAAAAGACTGCCCATTCCTGAAGAAGGGCAACCGCTATGAGAAGCCATACAAAAGGAACTCATCAAAGAAATATGCCAACACAGGCATCTGGTATGAAAGTGAAGCGAGTGACTCTGAGGAAGAAAAGGACTCTCCTCAAGATACAGCAAATATGTGCCTGATGGCAACTTCTAACAAGGTATCTAACGAAACTCTGGATGACTTCTCATTTGATGAACTTGGCGATGCTTTCACTGATTTACTCGATGATCATAAAAAGGTCATCGGTAAATATAAACATGCCAAGGACAAAATCAAAAGTCTAGAAGATGAGATACAAAGAATTTCTTTACTTCTTGATAATGTTAGAAACACATCACCCACTAATGACACTGATGAAGTATCCAAGCTTAAATTAAGCTTACATGATGCTGAAGCACGTATTGAGCAACAAACTCAAGAAATCACTACTCTCAACACGTTGCTTGCTGAAGAAAAGAGTAGACACAAGATTTCCATGACTAAGATTTATGGCTTAAATATTAAGGTTGATGAACTTCAAGCTGTTTCTAAAAGATTAGAAACCAAATTGGGTAAACAGGTTGTTCAACCTCAAACCCAATCACATGGGCACAACACCACTCCTGCTAGTCAACCACGTCATTCTCATGCAGCACATAACCATGCATTTATATACACAAACTTTCACAAACCACGTGCACGTAAGAACAATTCTCACTCAGTACACACTCATCATGCACAAAGACACAATCAACATCACTCCACACATAAAAATCATCATGCCATGCCATATAGACAAAATCATCATACAATGCCATATAGACAAGGTCTTCATATACCATATAGACAAAATCATCATGCCATGCCATCTAGACAATATCAGCAAGTCACACATCATAGACAATACCATCATTCTATGCCTCATAGACACCATCACCATGCCACTTATTCCATGCATAATCATCTTCACCATGCTAACTCTTCACATCATGTCCATCCTCATCATGTTGATTATAGATATTACTCTCATGCTCCTAGTATAAATAAGAATGCTATCTGTACTTATTGTGGATTACATGGACACATCTCACCACAGTGTAGAGTTAGAAGACTTGTAGATAAAAGGATATATGCTTGGTTCGCAAAGACTAACTTTTCAGGACCCTCAAGAACTCGGGTACCAAAGGTCACATCTACTCTTGATGTAGGTGGACCTTCCCTCCTCAACTGAAAGTAAGTGGATTCTCGATAGTGGATGCTCGCGACATATGACGGGAGACGCAAATCTTTTTGCATCACTATCGATGAAGAGAGAAGGATACGTATCATTCGGTAACAATCTCAAAGGGCACATTATAGGTAATGGTATCATTGGTCATCCTCCTTCTCCTGTAATAAAGGATGTCTGCCTAGTGACCGAGTTAAAGCATAACCTGCTCAGCATTAGTCATCTTGCTGATCATGGATATGATATTAACTTTGGACAAAACAGTTGCTACATCTATGATAGGTCAACAGGAGACATTGCTTTTGAAGGGGAAAGAGAGGACAACATCTACATTTTCTATCTTTCTATAAATACTAACAATGCAGGTAGATGTCTATATGCCCACAAAGACGAACGACTACTTTGGCACCAGCGTCTTGGTCATGCCAACATGGATGCTATATCCAGGCTTTCCACCAAGAAGCTAGTGAGAGGATTGCCTGACATCACGTTCAAAAAGGACATGGTATGTGCCGAATGTGAACTAAACAAGGCAACTAAATCCTCATTTCATTCTATCAACTCTGTAAGTACTACTAGACCCTTGCAACTACTTCATATGGATTTATTTGGTCCTGGTAGAATAGCTAGCCTTGGAGGCAAACTTTATGCATTTGTTATTGTTGATGATTTTTCGAGATTTACATGGGTTTTCTTTCTCGCTAATAAGAGCGATGCTATTTCTACTTTTAAAATTTTTGTAAAGAAAGTTCAAAACGAAAAAGGCTACATGATTACTCGAATCCGAAGTGATCATGGAGGCGAATTCGTAAATTATGATTTTGAAAGTTTTTGTAATGCAAATGGTTTTGTTCATGAATTTTCTTGTCCTAGAACTCCTCAACAAAATGGTGTTGTGGAGCGGAAGAATAGGACTCTTGGCGATATGGCTAGAGTCATGTTGAATAAATTTTCTCTTTCGAAATATTTTTGGGCAGAGGCTGTAAGTACAGCATGCCACATTTTGAATAGGGTGCTTATTCGTCCCATTACGAAGAAAACACCTATGAGCTTTGGTTTGGGAGAACCCCCAATGTTTCGTATTTTAAAGTTTTTGGTTGTAGATGTTTTATCCTTAACACCAAAGACAACTTAGGCAAATTTGATGCCAAAGCTGACGATGGTATCTTTCTTGGTTATGCCGCCAAGAGTAAGGGATATAGAGTTTTCAACAAACGCTCACTTATTGTGGAGGAGTCAACTAATGTGACTTTTGATGAAGATAACAGTGCAGTAAGCGCTCTTGATGATGATGTTGAGCCATCAATTTCTACTCTAATGAACACTTCAACTGAAACTAATTCTCTGGAGGGTTTGCCTAAGAAATTCTCTTTCAAACCTTCTCATCCAGAAAATTTAGTTATAGGAGAAGTTTCACGTGGAGTAACTACTAGATCATCACTAAGAGACTCCGTTGCTAGCACTGCCTTCATTTCACAAGTAGAGCCTAAAAACATTTCTGAAGCTTTTAATGATGAATTTTGGATTTCTGCTATGCAAGAAGAACTCAACCAATTTGAGAGGAGCCAAGTATGGGAACTAGTTCCTAGACCGGCTAATCACTCAATAATTGGTACCAAATGGGTGTTTAGAAACAAAGTAAATGAAGATGGTTCAGTCACTCGTAACAAAGCCCGTCTAGTAGCTCAAGGATACAATCAAGAGGAAGATATCGACTACGATGAGATATATGCTCCTGTTGCTAGACTAGAATCCATTCGGATGCTTTGTGCTTTTGCCAATCATCAGAACTTTAAATTATTTCAAATGGATGTTAAAAGTGCTTTCTTGAATGGCTTTATTAAGGAGAAAGTTTATGTCAAACAACCCCCTGGCTTTGAAAATCACAAATTTCCCGACCACGTGTTCAAGCTGAAGAAAGCGCTTTATGGCCTTAAATAAGCCCCCAGAGCTTGGTATGAAAGGCTAAGCAGTTTCTTGCTTGACAAAGATTTTTCAAAAGGGAAAATTGACACTACACTGTTTATCAAATCTTTCAAAGACACCATTCTATTAATTCAGATTTATGTTGATGATATTATTTTTGGGTCTACTGATGAAACTCTTTGTCAAGAATTTGCCAAGTGTATGCAGACGGAATTTGAGATGAGCTTGATGGGAGAGCTCAACTATTTTCTTGGACTGCAAGTAAAACAACTGGCTAATGGAACTTTCATCTGCCAATCAAAGTACACCAAGGACATGCTGAAGAAGTTCGATCTTGACAACATCAAACCAATCAACACGCCAATGGCTACTTCAACCAAACTCGAACCAGATGAGAGTGGCAAACCTGTTGATCAACGTAAGTATCGAGGTATGATAGGCAGCTTACTTTATTTAACTGCTAGTCGTCCCGATATCATGTTCAGTGTTTGCCTATGTGCTAGATATCAAGCTAATCCTAAGGAATCATACATGACCGCGGTTAAGCGTATCTTTAGATACCTTAAGGGTACGGTTACAGTGGGCCTATGGTATCCCAAGTCAACATCATTTGATCTTATTGGTTACTCCGATGCTGACTTCGCTGGATGCAAGGTCGACCGTAAAAGTACGAGCGGCACGTGTCATTTATTAGGAAAAGCTTTAGTCTCCTGGTTTAGCAAGAAGCAGAACTCTGTTGCACTATCCACAACAGAAGCTGAATACATAGCAGCTGGGCGTTGTTGTGCACAAATTCTGTGGATGAAGCAAACCCTTGAAGACTATAAGTTATCTTTCATACATATTCCTATATTCTGTGACAATACTAGTGCAATCAATTTGACTAAGAACCCTGTCTGCCACTCACGCACTAAACACATTGAAATCAGACACCACTTTTTGCGTGATCATCAGCAAAATGGCACGATTAACTTAGAATTTATTGACACTGATCATCAGCTGGCAGATTTCTTTACTAAGCCACTATCCGAAGAGCGCTTCAATTTTCTTTGTCGTGAACTTGGAATTTTAGATGAAGCAGTTACAAATTGAAACTCACCTGCGTAAATATCAAGTATATTGTGATTCTTTTACGAAGAATTTGGTATGGGTACAAGCCGAAAGGGTCCTTCTGACAACAAGGCGTAAAAGCCTAAGCGACACGGTGCACTAGTCCTCAGGACTACCGCTAGCTGGGATCCGGCCCCTACAGCTAACCCATGGCAAATTTGGACTATTGAACCACAGTATATGTCCTTATTTATTATATGGCTCATTTTCGATTTAATATTGCCTAATTGATATTTTCTAAAGTTCATTCTGTTTTCTGAGTACCTCTCTATCTATTTCTTTAAATTCAACACTCTTTGTTGTCCTCAACTATCTTTTGTTTAACTCTTAAACATTTTCTTCATGTTCTTTGCTTGTTTTCAGTTCTGGACCATTGATCCAGAACTCGGGCCGAACTCTGCCCCTATCAGAGTTCGGGCCGAGTTCGGTTCTTAGGTTCCAGAGTCGGGATCTGGCTCTGCCGTTGGATCAATTCTAATCCAATGGTCAATATTTCACCCGACCAAAGACAAAGCCCTACTTTATGTCGGGATTCCATCTCTCTCCTTCACTTCTACCACCTTTCTCTCCTATACAAACTCTTTCCTTGAAACCCTAACCCTAGTTTTTGATCTAGAGTGCTCCATTGCTTCTCAAAATCAAGAAAAAGGGATTTCTCTCCATTCTCTTCCATTGTTTATTACTTGTTTGAGGTACCATTCCTATTTTCTATCTTCTAGTTAAAATTTTTTAATGGCTCCTTGCTTGTTCAATCGTGGAAAGAGAATTCGAGTTGAGAGTATTTCCTCTTCGGATTCTCCTCCATCAATTGAACAAATCATTGAACAACTTCAACCTCCTCATCCTTTGTTCAATCCACCTCATCCTCAAAATCCTTCCACCTATGACAACAGACTTTTTGTCTCACTAGATGCATCAAACAACTGGTTTAGTGACTTTCGGAATCGTCAGGTATTCACAGGACATCCTATTAATTTTTCCATATTCTCTCAATATGATTATTTATTCCATGACCTCTATCTTGATGAACTAGTTACTACAACTTCTGCTATCTATCATCATGTCGTTCAAATGTTCTACTGCAACTTAACCTTTGATGACCTTCATATTTATTCACGAGTTGCAGGTATCAATATATCTTTTGATGACTTTGACTTAGCCGAATATCTTGATCTTCAAGAGCCCAATTCTTGGGAAAAGCTAGTTGACGCTCGCTCGTTCCGTTTTCCCGACGGAATTTCCCTTGAGAGCTTCAAGGACGATTTGTGTACTCCATACACACGTCCTCGCAAGCTCACGGCTAAATATCTCAACCCATATTTTTCTGACCTTCATTGGATTATTTCTAACACCATTCTACCCAAAACAGGTTCCCATGATGACATCACTTATCTTGAAATATCTGCTCTTTATCATCTTTATTTTGGAATTCCTTTCAATCTTCCACGTACCATGATGAACTGGATGATTCGCTGTAGGAGGAAACCACGAGCTTTGGTTTATCCTCTGTATCTTCCTTTGATCTTTCGTGCTTTTCATATACCACTTGATGCTTGTCCGTTCATGCCTGCACCTGCCTTTCTATCCAAAGCACGACGCCTTCAGCCTGTCGCTGCTTCTGAGTCATCTGAGCATTCTGCTGATAAGGAGGCTGACGCCCCTCCACTCGGTCAGGATGTACCTCCTCCTCCTGCCAACCTGGATTCTCTTCAGACTATGCTTCGCGATCGTTTTGCCGTTGAGGATGATCGCTGGACGCAGCAGGATTACCATACCACCTTGCAGATCAGTGCCCTTGGGAACTCTCTGCATGATATGCGGTATTCGCTTGCTCGTCATCCTGATCTGCATGTGCCTATTGAGCGGGATCCAGAGCGCGCGGGTCATCGTATAGACGATCCGTGGGTCATGAGGTATATGGATCCGGATGATGCTTTTGTGGATCTTCAGATGTTCCAGGACCTTTTCGATGTTCCAGGACCTTCTCGTGCTCCATGATGGAGATTGGCTTGATATGCTGCTGCCACTGCTGATGGTCTTAGTTGCCTTTTGATTTTAGTTATTTCAGTTTGTTATGGATTTATGTACTGGATTTATGTCTTCAAACCCTGATGATGTGCTGGTTAGTGGATAACATTTTATGCTATTTTTCATAGTTTTACTTTATGTCAGTGACTTGTTTTATTAGTTTTATACTGTTTCTTCTCTGCTTGGTGTGGTTGGATTACTTTTCATTGTCTATACTGCTATTTCCATGCTTTTCCTTATGCAGTCTATATGATCCTTTATATTGCTAACTGCCAAAAAGGGGGAGAAATATGTATATTTCAAATGTATATCTGTCTGTGCTTGTGTTTGCTTTTGGGAAAATATTTTTATCAGGCCACAGGTTCTATGCATTATTTACGGGGGAGAGCTATTGATTCTAGCTCGGCACCGTTCACTGATTACGGGGGAGCTATCTTATTCTAGCTCGGCATTGTTTATGGGGGAGCTGTGTTTTAACCAACTGTGTCCAGGTATGAATATTGAAATATACATTTATTATTTTGTCAATTATCAATATGGGGGAGATTGTTGACACAAAGTCACAGTCAACCAAATATTGACTACATTGAATAAATAATATCTGTATAAATTCAATACGACACACGACGTCTGCATTCAGTTCAGGACAGACAACAGCTCAGTTTCCGACTCTCAGTGTATTTTCGAGTCTGTACTTTTACATTTTATTGAGTCTAGAAGTATGTACTATGAGTTATGCTGAGCTCTTGGAACTTAGTCAATAAGCCTACCCAAAATCCCAAGCTCCACCAAAACAAAAATTGCCCACAAGTCCCACTTAGAACCACTCTGTGCTCTGGAGACAGAGTTCGGGCCGAATTCTGCCTCTAAAAACACTATAAATAGGGCATGAATTCTCTCATTTCAATTCACTCAATCTTCTCTTCTCTTCTCTCCTACAAGCTCAATAAGCCATACCCTTTCTATCTACTAGCCACAAGCCTCCTAAGTCTCGAGTGCTCAGCATCTCTCAGTTAGGATTCTTGTGCAAGAGTGAAGAAGTCGCTTGGACAATTCCAAGCAAATCGCCACTGCGATCCTCTGTTAGAAGTTGACGTGCTCTTCTGAAGAAAAGGCACGGGTTGTAAGCTACTATTTCACAAATAGTGGATTTAATCCTGAGCTAGAGTTCTCAGGCCTGGACTAGTCCTCCACGAGGGAAACCAGGTTAAAATCGCTGTGTTTGCGTATGCTCTTCTGTTCTTCATTTATTTTCCGCACTTTACTCTGATTATTTATTGTTGGTGAAAGAGTTATTTTTAATTGGCTATTTTTCTATATAAACTCTATTCACCCCCCTCTAGAGTTGCCAAACTGTTCTTCATATACATATGTAATGTATATATATTATATGTGTATATCTATATTGTAATGAATATATATATAGTTAATGTATATATAATGTAGTAGCCTACATATATATGTAGATATATATGATGTAATGTATATAGATATGTATGTGTATCTAATATATAAGTATATTGTGTATATATGTAAGTATCATATATGATAATATGTGGGTGTACTATTATATATGTATTACATATATGCATGTGTGGTATACATATAGGTAGCCTATATGTATATACATATATAGATATGTGTATTATGTGATTTCCATGTGTAGGCCTAGATACAATATAGGTTGTAAGGACTTGGTATACTAGCATAGGCTAGTTTAGCCTTGATTAGACTAACCTAGACATGTTTAGACCTAGAATGACTTGTTTGACCTAATTTAGACTAGTTTGACCATAGTTGACCTAGTTTGACTTCTAGGGTTGACCAGAGTTGACCAAGAGTTGACTTTGGCCTAGATTGACCTAGATTCATTTAGAATGCATTGAATTGCATCTTGTTATCATTTTAGACTTATTATGACTTGTGCAGTTCTGATTAGAGTCAGACACCTCTCCTCGGACAGTACATTTCATCCGGACACTCAGATACCAGGCGAGTACATTCTCTGATCATTTTATATCTTGCTTAGAATTATTTTTCTGCTTTAAATTACTTTACTTGATACTGTCACGTTGGTCACACGGATTAGTACTATATGGATCCCTTCTTGAGATGTTATCCCTTCAGGGAGCATCGGGTACTACATGTTCTGTGCGTTTCACTTACATGGCATATCACTATGCTTCATGGTTTATTGATCACTTGTGACATGTACTCTCATGATCACAGAGTTTTTCTTGAATCCTTTCTATTTATTGGGCTTCCTAAAATTTCTATTTATGGGACTACCATGTACCACCCTTCGGGGGCCGTACATGAATCATAACATAACCTGGTTGGATCCTTGTATATTGATTGGTGGTACGGGGGAGTAGAAGTAGACATGTGAATATATCCAAGTAGTGTAGCATTAGAATCTTTTCATAGTGTAGCATCAGAATTATTCTATGCCATTTACATGTCTATATTGTACTCTGACTCACTAGCCACTGTTAGTCTTTACTTATAGTAGATATTTCTATTACAGTTCTTTCTCTCTCTATTTACATACTGTATTTCTTTCAGTACCTGTATCTTACTTTACTGCATGATTATATCTTCTAACCTGCTATGATCTGTTGAGATGTATTGTGCTCGCTCCTGTCCTGACTGGACCTGTTGAAAATATTACAGAGGACGAGGAGGAGGCCTGTGTGGATACCTTCTATGGGGCAGCCCTAGACGACACTTGTGAGCTGGACTCTCAGGAGGACCCAGCTCTAGCTGATGACTTTACCCCTACTGCCTAGACTAGCTTAGTTAGGCTTTATCTTACTTATGTTGTCTTGAGACTAGTTTAGTTAGACTTTATTTCTGTCTTGAGATCTGGGTTGTATATATTCTTTCATATTCAGTAGTTGAGACTTGTATTTCTGGATATTTGCTGAGATGTTATCTTAGACACTTAGACTCTTCTGTTCATCTGTATTTTCTTTGAGTTCTATATCATATCGTGCTTCATCTTCCTTAGTTGTGATTGAGTTTACATTCTGCTATGTCACCCCCATTCGGGGAGTATAAACTGCTTAGAATTATATTGTTAGATGTTGTGACCTAGGACAGCGTTCTACCGCCGACACTGCGGCGTAGGCTGGGCGTTGTTACGTTCTCGTACCCTCACAGTGGGTGCGGGTCGTGACAGACAACGTCGAGACGAAGAACATGGAGCCTTCACCGCTGATGGTCGCGTCCCCGAAAAGAGCCGTCGGTGGAGACAAAGCTCACCACCGTGGTCGCCGTCTTCATCGCCGCCATGGTCGTCGGAATCTAGGGTTAGGTTTTGAGCTTAAGAGGAAAAATTTGGGGATGAGAGAAAAATCGAGAGAGCTGCAAATGAGTTGAGTTTCTCTCCTCCTGAACTTATATAATGGACAGATGAATTTGCACAAACCCCCCCACTAATGAATTATTACAATTAATACCAAAGTTGGTTATCCAACTGTCATGGGCTGTAGGAGTTTGTTAGAAAATTAGTTACAACAATTTGTGGGACCACTCAAGTTAGTTACTCCCAAATGATTAATTAATTAACCCAGATATTTAAGTAAAACCTTTTTCCATAAATATATAATCATGAATTATAAACAGTAAAACAACTTGAATATGATTTTATTCAAAATACTAGGAATTTTTAAGATTTAAAATTTTGGAGAAATGGAAAGTGGGGTTACAAATCTTCCCCTCTTAGAAAAATTCCGTCCTCAAAATTTCAAGGAGTACGGCACGATACGAAAATGATGCTAATCTCAAAATTGGTTGAGTACGAAGTGAATCAAAGTTTAATTGAGACCAACACGATAATTACATATAATGAGTTGAAGTAACACGATTTTATCAATGATCGAAAATTACGCACGAAGTGGAACGAATTTCCATTATGACTTAGAGGGGTAAATCATAAGGGCATGACTTTCTAAGCGTGATCAAAGTTAAAAGTTTGGCACAATTGAACTAGAACAGATTTAGGAAAATCACGCATGATTAAGGTCGAAGTTGGACAAATATGATCAAATATAAGTATGAATTAACCATCTAGTGAAACGGAATCAAAATCTAGCAATGTGTTTGAGAAATCAAATGATCCAATCGATAAAATGCAAGATGGGAAGTTGCAAGGATTAACTGAAAAAACTTATGGAAGCTAACCAGGAGGTATTAGTATTAAATCAAGGTGAATGCACAAGGATTTATGATTCTCGAAAATCAATAGTCATATGAAAAGAAAATATAGTTTCCATGGTACCCGAGAACATATAGGTATTTAAAATCACTTTGCTTAGAATCCCTACCCCGCCAGTATATATTTGACTGCAGTGGACTTTCAGCTCTGTAACTCAAATAACAATATGTCACCGAATATTCTGTCAACCTTATCCATTTTCCCACAATCATTGACGAAACAACCCAAGAGATGAGAAATTTAGGACAGTCTCAATAATACCCGAAAACCTATGAATGTCTGAAATCACTTCAACTTAGAGTTCCTGCCTCGCTAGTGCGCAGCTGGCTGCAGTAAACCTTTGATCTCCATAATCCAGATAATAGTTACAGTGCGCAACTGCCCCGTCATAATAGGTAGTCGAATATTCCCTCAAATGTATCCATATGATTTCCAAAGGTTTCATGATAATTCAAAATGAGTTCCAACAATCCAAGTCTCGGTAGAAGGTGACGTCATATGTCTTTAGAAAACAAGAAGTCTCAGTAGGTACCAAGGACTGACAAAAGATTCAACAATGAATAATAGATACTAAAGAAACAACAAGAGAATTTTAAAACGAAGTTTCAAATTGTAAACGGAATTCGAGAAGAAAAATATCAAATGGCAACAAAATTTCATTTATAGAGCAAAAGCTCGAATAGGTAACAAAGTTTCGAAGGTTGCATAGAAGCAAAGTATCAGACTAAAGACAAAGTCTTAGAATAAGGAATAAAATCTCGTATCGGAAATAAGGTTCAACAACATCTCAAATAACAATGAAAACTCGGACAAAATTTTGAAGGAAAAACAACCTCCAATAGGATACAAGGTCTCAAATAGAGGACCAATATCAACAAAGTCGTGATTAGAAAATAAATCTCGAATAGAAAATCTTGACGAGGAAACAAGGTATCGAATAGGGAACAAGGTCTCAACGAGTCGCGAGTAGGAACTGAAGTTTCCAAGTCTGGAAGATCTTGAATAAGAGACAAAATTACGAACGAAAGCAAAGCCTCGAAATAGGAAACAAGATCTTAAAATCTTGAATGGAATCAAAGTCACGAGTAGAAAAAGAAAATCAATTGGTGAATAGAAAACAAGCATCGAATTGTTGATACAAATCTCAAATAAGAAACGAAATATTCACAACCCTCAAAGGAATCCTCAACAATGTGCAGCATAGGACGGAGCTTAAACAAGGTTTCGAATGAGGAACATGGTTTCGAAATGAAATCTCGAAAAGCGATTAAAATCTTAAATAACACGAAGTTTGATGATGGAACAAAATTTTCAATTAGGAGCCATCACTAGGAAGCAAAACCATAAAATATGCAAACAGTATCGAATAGTAGATTTCAAACAATTATCGAATTGTGGATCTGAAACAAGTTTACCGAATAGGAAACAATATCTCGAAATAAGTTTCGAATATCAACCGAGGTGTCAAAATAAGAAACAAGAAGTTTCAAGAAAGGATCTAGGTGCTAAGAGAAATTTAAGGGAAGGCTGGATTGCGAATCAAGATACATGGTTTTCTCCAAACATGCAAAAGAAGCCTTCTATCTTCATTTTTCCTCCAGGACTGGAATCATTTTAACTTCTTCAACTGTCCTGTCGTAGGCTGGTCCTTGCAGTAGTGCTCCATGCGGTTGCTGAAACTGGAGTAGCGGGTCCCCTTTCGGTAGTCCTGGTCTTGGACAGTAAGATCAACGTCTCCGGGCAATTCTTGACTTAGTGGCCGGGCGATCCGTAATACAAACAGAGTCCGAGCCTCTGATGATGCGGCTGATGATGCTCCGTCCGAGTGCTACGACACTTTGCGGGTCCAGGGTAGTTGTTATCTTCGTAATAAGTCTTCATATCTCTCTTGGGTTTCAGCTTTCTGTCTCATTCTATCGTCCATGCTACATTCTGGATCTCCTGACTGGTGGTTCCAATCTTTAGAGGATTTGGGTCCTCAATGACTTGGATGATCTTCAGTGGCGGCTCCAGGTTCTCGATCTTCTCCTCAGTGCAAGATATGCGTTCGGTATCGGAGAAATCCAAAGGTCTGAGAGTCTGGAAGTCAGAAGTCCTTGGCTCGGAGAGTGTATCCACAAGTCTGGCTTGGAAAAAGGATGGCCTGCTCCCTCTGGGTGTCAAGAAAGTCTTGAAACGTCTCCGTCACTGCGTACTATAGGACGATAGAAAGTAGTGGAGGCTCGAAACCTTCAAGTGTAGGTGGATCAACCGTTCCGGTGTTGCTTGCTTGAACTATCTGAAAAACAGAAAACTGTTAAAATATCCTAAACCTAAAAATAACAAGTGTTTATAGAATATCAATATTCCTGATGTACCCGATTTCCTACGCTGTGATCAAGTTTCCCTAGTTTAATCAAGTCTCCCAATAGTACTCTAATACCTAGGTACCATTAGGACAGACCTGCATGGGCCACCACTAAAAACATGTCACGACCCACTCCCAAATAATCGGACACGAGTCGGACACGCCCAGCCTACGTTAGAAGGCTTAACGTAGTAAGCTGTACCACACTAGGGAAACTAACAAGTCAATATGAATAAGTACAAATCACAGCATCTATAAATGATCCCCGAAAGATCACCATAATCTACAAGTCCATATAACGTAAAGGTACCAGAGTCAACAGGAATGAAATACGCTATGAACTCCAAAAAAATAATATCTAAGAGTAAAGCTAAACAATCTAAACCTGAAGCCTCTAGCTAAGTCATGTCTCCATTCTGCTCAGCTAAGATCCCGGGCTCTGGCCCATAAGGTAGAACAATATCCTGCAGGTACACCTGCAACATATCCAATCAGGAGCGGAGCAAAGTACAATTCTAGGTAATGAGCAAGAACATCATGCTATGAAAAATGTACAATAGAACATGTAAAGCACAGGAAAGAACAAGAAAGTACATGAATGTAAAGTACAGGAAATAAAGTACAAAAAATATAAACCATGAACCTGAAGTACAAGACATGACATGTGCACAATATTTGAAATACAGGAATAAGCACAGGGGCACAGGAATATAGTACGGCTTAGGGCCCGCGTGCACGGTACGAGGCCTAAGCTATCAACATAAATTTTTGATCTCTAGGTTTGGTCACAGCTAGTGTATTTTCCCCTCTCCGGCCACAAGTACAAGAACATGAAAGTACAGGAGAACATGATATTGTGTCATGACATATCATAGGAAAAGCACAGGATATGAATGTAAATGAACATAAACCATAGGATGTACTTGCCTTGCTCAGGGTGATCGAGAATATGAAGAAGATCTGTAATTCCACCTGAAGGTACAATTTGGTTAGGTTCTCCTACTACATCAGCTATTTCAGGTTTAACTAATTAATCTAATCATTTATCATTTATTTTTAAGAAGCTAACTTTTATACTAAAATAGTAATTTTTAAGTCTAGATAATCTACTTACTAAAAGATATAAATATACATATATTACTCAATTATTTATTGTAAGTTAATGACCACTAATTATCTAATGGTTAACATGAGGTACAATATAAATTGACATGATTTAGCAATAAGTTACCAAAATAAATGAGGTCATTAATATACTCTACAAATTCTAATAAATTGTTGTTAACCACCAGACCAAATTCATGCTTCAAAGCTATTGCCAACTCAAACTCCCCACAGTGTCTAGTAGACCCAACCCAAATTGAATCAATTTATCATTCTAACATAGCCCACCTGCTGCTAGTAGGCCACCCTTCCCTGCACAAAAATAGAAAAGTTGTTCAATTGAACACTAGAGTGGTCGATCACCTGAGCTCCAATATACACATATGAGTCCAACCCAATTTGGTCCTACTCAACTGACAACACTTCAAAGCTTAACCACATTACTTACACAATTACACAACCAATGAATCATTACAGAACTCCACAAAGAAACCTAATTTCAAACCAAACAACTACTAACCATTACCAACTAAGAAGAAGTAAGTAAAATATACAAATTGAAGTTTAAGCAAATAATGAAAGAATTATATAGAATAATTTACAACTGATTAAATCCCCAATTATGCTGCATCTTAAATTAACTCCCAATCTTGCCATGGCTAACTCCCATACCAAACATGATCTGGACATGATCCCAACCGAATACAGCTATAAGCCTGCATAACATGAGCTGACACACACGGATACGACGTCACGATACGAACATCACCAAGAACACGCCTACAGACGTAATCACTGCTTGGACACTGCAACCTCTGGTCACGCACATTGAATACTGCTACAACAACAATTCACACTACTGACCCGCACCACAGACGTACGCCGACACAATCCACACTATGATCCAACTGATCCTGACCAACGCATCCAAACTCAAAGAAGAGAATAAAGATTCAATGATCAAGAGAATGATATCGTAGTTACCTGCGAGAGAGTGTTGATCAGCGAGATTGAGGACACACCGCAAGGATCGGACACTAGAATTGAATTCAAAGTTCACTGCATCAATTCATCACACAACACAAGCAAAAGCAGAGGGCAATTAGAACTCAAAATTTGGTTCGACCATTGCTCGAATTTTATTCCAATCAATAATTGACAAGAATTTGAATCCATCTTACCAGCAGCTAAATACCCCCACTGTCCTTTGCTAATCGAATCAAGAAAAATCGAGCTCAACAATCTACTGCAAGAACAGAGCAGACTCATTCAGTTCGCGCTCACCCAGAAAATTGACAAATGCCTAGGGATATAGAACCAAAATTCACACACCTTGTCAACACAACTAGTCGGTGATGAAGAACGCCGAGGTAAAGAACTGGCCGCGGAGACGAATCCTTGGTGAAGGAGTCGATGAAGAACCTTAACCGGATCTGGATCAATTGATCCCGATTAGTCAATGTCGACAAGAAATGATCTCAAAAGAACAGATGGAAGTGATCTCAAAGGAAAAGATCGATCGATCAGCTTTGCTCACCTTGTCGAACTCAAACACGAACAGTCCTGTCGTCGGAGGATCTGTCTGTCGCCGCTGGGATGTTGCCGCGAAGGTGATCGACATCCGCTACCGTCCTTGCTGTGACGTCGAGAAGAAACAGGGAGGCTCCGTCGAGAGCTCGACGCAGATCTGCTCGAAGGAGATCGTCGGAGTAGATCGACCGTCACCGTCGCTGACAGCGTCGAGAAGAAGAACAGGGAGCCGTCACCGCTGATGGTCGCATCGTCAAGAAGAGCCGTCGGTGGAGACAAAGCTCACCGCCGTGGTCGCCGTCTTCATTGCCGCCATGGTCGCCGGAATCTAGGGTTAGGTTTTGAGCTTGAGAGGAAAATTTTGGGGATGAGAGAATAATCGAGAGAGCTGCAAATGAGCTGAGTCTCTCTCCTCCTGAACTTATATAATGGACAGATGAATTTGCACAAACCCCCCCACTAATGAATTATTACAATTAATACCAAAGTTGGTTATCCAACTATCATGGGCTGTAAGAGTTTGTTAGAAAATTAGTTACAACAATTTATCGGACCACTCAAGTTAGTTACCCCCAAATGATTAATTAATTAACCCAGATATTTAAGTAAAACCTTTTCCCATAAATATATAATCATGAATTATAAATAGTAAAACAACTTGAATATGATTTTATTCAAAATACTAAGGATTTCTAAGATTTAAAATTTTAGGGAAATGAAAAGTGGGGTTACACATATGTAGAAGAGCCTGTGCAAATCTTGGAGCGCAAGAAAAAACTGCTTCAAAATCGTGCTATCCCTCTCATCTGCATTCTCTGGAGAAACCATTTGGTCGAGGAATCGACCTGGGAGCGTGAATCGGGGATGAAAGAGAAATCTTCTTCATTGTTCTCTTAGAGGCAGGTTCTATTCTTAAGTTTCGAGGACGAAACTTTTTCTTAGTTGGTTAGAGTGTAGTGCCTCATCCCTACATTGTGTCCCGTTTCTGTCCACGGAGTACGCGAGAAAGGAACACTGTCGCTACTGATTCAATTGGAATCGATAGATCGGCATCGATTGAAACGGTCGAACGGGAATGATTGAATCAAGATCCTTTTTCTCGTTATGCAAAGGCTTCTTCGAAATCAATCCCATATTCAACGGGTTGCGCCTCGAGGATGCACTCTGTGGCTGAGTCGAAAGATACCTCCCGTTTCTCTGCTTTTCATGCCGCACTTGCTTTTTTGGCTTTGGTCTTCTGAATGCGTTTTCGTGAATATTTTCGATAGTTTTCATGGCTTGCATTTTCGAACTCGCATTTACCTATATGTACATGTATTTAAATACATTATATATATATATAGATAATATTAGGATTTGATTTTGAATTTTTGGAGATTTATAGGTGCATATATAGATATACCTATATACTAGGTACTCTCTTTCTCTCTCTATCTTTATATATATATATATGTACATATAACAAGCTCTAAACTGAAACTCCCTCCATAGAAACAGCAGTAGCGGCCCTAAGTCCCGTTGCCACCCCCGACGCGCATGTTTCGGCGTGGCCACCGCGCCCCGTGCGACCCAACCCCTCGTGACCCTTCCCTGTCACCTGGCCCGCCACCACTATGCCGGACGACCGCCGACAGTAGCCCAAAAATGTGGGACCGCAGCAGAGCGCGACAGCAGAGGCAACAGTAGCAGCCTGTCGCCTCAACTTCAAGAGGGAATCTCTCCATCATCGTACAGTCGTTCGGCATTTTGATTTCTCAGGTATGTTACCAACCTAACCAAATCGACAACCTGTCTAATAGTTCAGGCGGAACATTAAAAGATTCAACAAGAAATTGAATCAAATCCATGAAAAAAATAGTTTTCTGAAATATTGAAACAGGGAACAAAACAGTTTTCTTCCTGTTTTGGAAGGCTATTTATTTACAGCCGATTAGAATTTCTTAAAATCTATTTAAATAGGTTTTTAGTCAACATTTACAGCTTCGAAACACTTTTTGTAGTTTTTTACTTTTATTAAGTTTTCAGCGAGAAATCTGTTTCCAAAAATCAGGAAAATCCATGAAAAACTGTTTTGAAAATATAGAAAATTCCTCCGATACGACGTGCGTCCCACCAATCCGGGCGACCGGTCGCGAACCGGAAGCATCAAAAGGTGCGTATCGGCTTCGTGGATGTGTGGGCTTTGACGGAATTCAAATTGGTTGCGTGTGCACGACGAATTTGATACGTATCCGTCGAAATTCATCGTATCGGCCTTTTCGAAATTCTCTAATTACTTTGTGCATATTCATCAAATCGAGAAAAAACTTGCGCCAATAGGACCGTATCGTTTTTTGGTCATTTATTCCAAGTTTGGTCCAAATCTAAGAGATGATCGGATCGCCGTTTCGTGGGCCCCACGATCCGGTTCAACGGACAATTTTGTGCACGGCCTGCCGGAATCCAAAACTGGACATACCATTGGATTCGTATCATCAAAACAAATCTGTAGATATGTAGTTTGACGACTTTAGAGACCATTGACTCTGGCACGCTTTTCGGTGCAAAGTGGGTCCAACGGCGGACACCGTTTTGACCCAAAATTATCGTTTTGCTCCTGTGTCCAGAATTGGACTTAAGGACAGACTATCCTAGCTAATTTGACTAATTTGGAAACGTTGGTAACATCTATTACAGCTTCTGGAGGAAGTTGTGAGACTTGGACTTTCTGATTCGTTGATTGACGATATATTGTTGGTTCTCCGTGCAACCCTCAGGCAAGTATACATTGCCGAACATATGCAGTATTTATATTATTATTATTTTATTGTATTTTTTCATATGGTTACCTGTTTCCCATATTGTGATTAGTTTGTCATCGACTGTTTTACTTGTTTCTAGATTTACGTGCACGTATAGGATATTCGACATTGCTTGATTATTGGTCTTTTCGTGTTACCTTGTCTCTTGATTGTGTTGTCAATTTCTATATCTTGTTCTTAACTTGACCATTCTTGACTAGGAGTATCTTGCATTGTACTACAGTTGAGATATACTATAGATTGGGAGTATCTTACATTGTACTATGGCCTATAGCCGATTCTTTTATCTTGATATTGCTTGATTGACTTGACTTGAGACATACTATAGATTGGAAGTATCTTATATTGTACTACGACTTATAGCATATAGTGATTGATTGATTGACTTGATTTGCGATACTATAAATTGGGAGTATCTTGCATTGTACTACGATTTATAGGAGTCTGCTTGACCTTGTATCCTTTAGGAGAGGAGATCGATACTAGAATTGGATAATCTCGACTGAGAGTATCCTGCTTGTACGTCAATTGAAATACTCTAGATTTGGAGTATCTTGTATTGTACTACAAGCTATAGGAGTTCTGATTGATAGTTAGCCAAGTCTAGTATTACATTTTCATACGACTCGTCGTCCTTAGATGTTCTTCTTGCAGTGTTCTTATCCTCCATATATGTTATTTACTGTCATATTAGTAGGCATGTTTTATGTATCTTGCTAGACCTCTGAGGACCTGATGATCTCTTCAAGTAGCTGATTACACGAAGTTAGTTAGCTGAGCATGTGGTAGTTGACTTCACTCGCATGATTCAGGTATTTTGTTAGTGTTATTGATTTCCTATCTTTCTCATGCTTTTATGATATATCATGCTTATCAGCTTAGCTTTATAGACTCATATTAGTCTTAGAGTCTAATCGGACATATATGCTAGTGGGCTGCAGACCACAACCCATACTTGTTCATTCTTGTCTTATATATTCTTGTGGATTGAGATACACTATAGATTACCATATTAGCCATGATTCTATGATCTTGACAGCTTATACGTACTCAAGTCAGGCTGGAGTCTGCTTGATACGTAGCTGGCTTGCTCACGAGCTCGCGTCCGAAAAGCGGGTGCGGGTCATGATAAGTTTTTGTGATGGCCCATACAGGTCAGAGCATATCGTATCGGTTACGTAACTGTACTGATACGAGCCTGCGACTATGACTAAACCTTAGAAATCTTAATCCACTCTGCCTTGAACATTCTCTTAGAAATTTCTATTTCATCTTTGAAACTTCGTATTCGTTCTCGATTATTCTCCCTTGCCTTCC
>JANAVB010010794.1:8283678-8358678 GCA_029216955.1 Iris pallida | reverse complement strand
TAATCCGATTCAATGGACGATTTTGTGCACGGCCTACCGGAATCTAAAACTGGACATACCGTTGGGTTTATATCATCAAAACAAATCCGTAGACATATAGTTTGACGACTTTAGAGGCCATTGACTCTAGCACATTTTTCGGTGCAAAGCGGGTCCAACGGTGGACACCGTTTTGATCCGAAATTACCGTTTTACCCCTGCGTCCAGAATTGGACCTAAGGACAGGCTATCCTAGCTAATTTGACTAATTTAAAAACATTGGTAACATCTATTACAACTTCTGGAGGCAGTTGTGAGACTTGGACTTTCTGACTTGTTGATTGGCGATATATTATTGGTTCTCCGTGCAACCCTCAAACAAGTATACATTGCCGAACATATGCAGTATTTATATTATTTTCTTTCTATTGTACTTCTTTCATATGGTTACCTGTTCTCCATATTGTGATTGGTTTGTCATCGACTGTTTACTTGTTTCTAGATTTACGTGCACGTATAAAATATTCGAAAATGCTTGATTATTGGTCTTTTCGGGTTACCTTGTCTCGTGATTGAGTTGTCAGTTTCTATATCTTGTTCTTGACTTGACCATTCTTGACTGGGAGTATCTTATATTGTACTATATTTGAGATATACTATAGATTGGGAGTATCTTACATTGTACTACGATCTATAGCCGATTCTTTTATCTTGATATTGCTTGATTGACTTGACTTAAAACATACTATAGATTGGAAGTATCTTACAATGTACTATGACCTATAGCATATATTGATTGATTGATTGACTTGATTTGTGATACTATAAATTGGGAGTATCTTGCATTGTACTACGATTTATAGGAGTCTGTTTGACCTTGTATCATTTAGGAGAGGAGATCGATACTAGAATTGGATAATCTCGACTGAAATACTATAGATTGGGAGTATCTTGTATTGTATTACAAGCTATAGGAGTTCTGATTGATAGTTAGCCAAGTCTAGTATTACATTTCCATACGACTCGTCGTCCTTAGATGTTCTTCTTGTAGTGTTCTTATCCTCTATACATGTTATTTACTGTTATATTAGTAGGCATGGTTTATGTATCTTGCTAGTCCTTCGAGGACATGATGATCTCTTCAGGTAGCTGATTGCACGGAGTTAGTTAGCTGAGCATGTGGTAGTTGACTTCAATCGCATGATTCAGGTATTTTTTTAGTGTTATTGATTTACTATCTTTCTCGTACTTTTATGATATATCCTACTTGTCAGCTTAGCTTTATAGACTCATATTAGTCTTGGAGTCTAATCGGACATATATGCTAGTAGGCTGCAGACCACGACCCATACTTGTTCATTCTTGTCTTATATATTCTTGTGGATTGAGATACACTGTAGATTACCATATTAGCCATGATACCATGACTTGACAACTTATACGTACTCGAGTCGGGCTGGAGTTCGCTTGATACGTAGCTGGCTTGCTCACGAGCTCGCGTCCGAAAAGCAGGTGCGGGTCGTGACACATGGCTTGTATTTTTGAACTCGCAATTACATATCGAACTCCTTGAATAATACAGTGTTCTATTCAGTTGCTTGTACGATTTCAGGTAATCGCGTAGATGACGACTAGCGTGACCAACAAGTCTCTCGCCTCGAACAAAAATCAAGGTGAGTGGCTGACCCTTCTCTTCTTGACCCCCTTCTAAGTTTAATAAAAAATATTATTGCGAATGAAATGATAGATGCAAGGGCACGAACACGTCTACTTATCTTATAAAACTGTATGGAACAAAAGATTGACTCATTGAACAAATTGATGCTATAACAAGGGGGACACGATGAAATGATTAAGTTCTAAAAAATGTAGACCATACTTTAGTAACTAAATTATTCTAACACGGTCATGGACAACTTGTCGACAAGGTAAAAGTTTTTCCGAGGGCATCCCGGGGCCACGGGACCATTTTGCCCTGGAAGGAAACACGGTATAGCTGTGCTGGATAATAGCACGGATTAGGTGGGAGCTTTCAGCGGGGCTCGCTACTTGCGTTAAAAGGGCTCTGACTAACAAAGCTATAAGTCTAGGATAGCTTGTGGTATCAGTGACCAATCACACATAAATAGTACACGCTATGCTAGAGATAACAATAAACAGGAAAGAACATGGTAAGTCTCACATTGCACGACACGCTCTACCGTTGATAAGTTCTAGCGTAATTTACATTATGCCTGTCATATGCTTGTCTGAAATTTATTAGGATGGTTAGAAAGATTCACAAACTAAGTCATATAAACTCTTCAACCAAATGAGAGCATGGAACTTAAATTGCCACGCACCAGTACAAAGTGTAATGTACTGATCCTCACTTTCCACAGGTATCCCGAACCAAGAAGGGCATGCCACTTAAGCTCAAAATGACGCAAGTACATTTGAAGCCTCGTCCGTGTGTTGAAGGCTTGTTTGATCCTTTTGAAGACTCCATATTCAGTTCAGAAGAAATGATGTCTCGACTCCCCACGATTCCAGGTCCTTGGAAATGTTTTATTGTAAATGGAATGTAATGTATGGAATGACTATCTTATCAGCGTTCATTTTGTAATCGAGTCATGTTGTAGCCCACACGATAATAATTGTAATGAGTCATGTAAATGATATTTTATTATCAATGAAAACCAAAGTTTCTTCCATTTCAAATGTGTTATTCAATTTCTCTGCGTACTCTATTTGATGTTGTGTTTCGGATAACCTTATGACTATGTCTTGTGCGATCGTAACTTAGGTTCGTACGGCATCACGCCCGGGGGACGACTATCAATTCTTCAGAATCGGGGCGTGTCATATGGTGACAGTATTCCTTGTGTGATATGGATAGGGTGACTTTTAAACTCTTAATAAGTCCAAGCCTGATATGCTGGATTGATTTCTATCACCAATCCTTGAGGACTTACCTATATGAGAGATCGTGAAGGCCGCGACTATAGGACATGACGATCCTAGACAACTCTTATGAATGTAAAAAAGTGCACATTGCCAACCAAACGCGCCACCCGATAGACCCAAGTACCTCTAGCGTACTATGTGTGTTGTTATCTAAATCTGGTTAAAGAAGACTGATTCAAGGCGTAGTCCATCAACCTATTCTTCAGACAAAGGAAATAGTCACTACGTGAGATTCAAGGCTGTAGTCCATCTCAATTATGTATAGTATTCAGCTGCCCAAAAATTCACTTATTCTTATCTTATTTTTCTTTCCTTTTAATACCTTGGAACTTGACCTTTTTTTTTGGGGGGGGGGGGGGGGGGATTGTTGGAGCTGCTCTTTTGTAAAAGCTCAATTCCTTTATTCTTATAGTCCCACATCGGTTGGGAGAGGAGCATGGGTTTTGGATATAATGCTTTGTTCCTCTTTGCCTCATTAAAAGTATTGTATGGGAGCTCCATGGGCCACACGTGCGCGCCGCCGCCGCTGTCCGGCCCGGCTCGGCTCGGTTCGGTTCGGCGTGCGTAATGGGTGCGGGTACCGATTCGATTTTTTCTTCGGGTTCGGGCTGAGACCCTAAAAATCTTTTTGCTCCTCATTGATTTTTTTTGACCGTTACTATTAATTTAACTTTTGTAACGCTTGACATTTAAACCTGTCCAGGTTCTTTGAACCACGTTTTTTCCATTTGATTTTCTTTGTAACGTTCGGATTTAATTGTCCTCTTAAACGGTCCGAATTAATTTTCTGTCTGTTGGAGAAGCATCCAACAGCCTATAAGTTGAGATAATTCTCTTCTCTTCATCTATACAGAAAAATATCATTCCGATAACTCTCTCAAAATTTTCTCTTCCCGAAACCTTGCTGTTAGTTGTTCTTGCTCTGGACAGAGCTAAGTCGATGGTCATTCTCTCTGCGTCGTGTGCGGCAAAGAGATTCCGGTGGAGCGAAGATTGTACCACTAGGAGCGTTCAGATAAAGTCTGCACATAGATCCGAATTAACTCTTAAGGCAGTGCTACGTGCGCGACTTCTCCGGAGGCCGGTAACATTTACTTATTTTTATTATTCCTGCAGATTTCAAACGAAGAAAATCGAAGAAAATCTAACACGAGCCATATCCAACACCTCCACCTAGTCGGGAAGGGAGAGTTGTTGTTTGAATTTTTTCCTATGTGAAGAATACCTAGAAGTGCGATGAGCAACATCTATGTGTCGGAGAAACTCGAGGTTGATAATTCGACGGAGAATCAAAGAAGCATCAGAAACACGGAAAGAACAAGTGACACAACAACACTTGTATATTGACAATATACGGGGATATGCTAGTTTGTTCTCCTAAAAATTTTATGCACAATTTTGGATGAACAGAAGTCCGTTATTTTGGATTTTTATTATGATCAACAATCCGGAATGTCTCGAGATTGGGAGGGAGGTAAATGTTTACTCCTTGACCTAATTTGAGAATGTGTAATTACATGAAGCTTTTCAACTTTCAAGAAGAGGGAGAAGAGATTATAAGAGCTTTGCCATTGATTCAAGGAGGATTAGTTTGAGGAGAACCACATTGTTTCGCCTTCGAGTTATTGTCTTCTGTAACTTGCTAATTCTCCATCGTAATACATTTCTAATTTTGAGTACTTGTGGTTGATCCATTGTCGAATAGGTGTGGATAAGTTGTAGATGAGTTGTGTTTTCTACTACTTGGGTGGAGTTTTTTTTTAGATTGGATTCCGATTGTCTCGTGATTTTTTCGCAGTGAATTTTCATGTAAATATTATGTCTTTTATGGTTGTGAAATTGTCTAGTGTTGTGTGATTGTGCATCGCACAATATTCCGATTTATTTCGGTTCTTAAGAATTTTTTGGTCCAAATGGTTATTATTCTGCTGCGTTTCAAGCGATGTTTGTCAGCTCCCAACAATATGCTCACTGTTCACAAAGAAATAAAATAAATATTTTTAACTTAATTCTATCATCGGGATACGCACTGATAGATCTTCACTTCACAATTTGCCT
Source organism: Iris pallida (assembly GCA_029216955.1). NCBI lineage: Eukaryota > Viridiplantae > Streptophyta > Magnoliopsida > Asparagales > Iridaceae > Iris > Iris pallida. The sequence continues at coordinate 8,353,695 of JANAVB010010794.1, read as the reverse complement.
GCATCTAAATAAGGACGAACCATACTGTGGGCTGAGATGATCATTCAGATTTTTTTTTCATATGAATCAACCTACACTCGAGTCCACTCCAACCCCAATATCGGGTTCCGCCCTTGATCTAAGGTCATAAATATTGGAATGGAACTTCGCGAAAAGATTAAAACTCAAAAGAGAATTCCCTATTAATTATGATAGGAAGATATAGTTTTGATCATTTTGATAGACTTGATGGCAAACAATAGAGACTTTGATCATTTTGTGGTGTTCTTTAGTGTTCCATTTGATGTATAAACAGAATTAGGAACCAGGAACTTGCACTATGGTGATGTTTGCCCGGCTCTGAGGCTCTCTATCATCTGTACCGCGGCCTTGAGCTCCTGCTGATCATCTGCAGCTCCCGACGGGCACACTTCTGCATCCTTCCAAGCCGACCCCGACCCCGACCCCGACCCCAACCCGATCGCAGTTTCCAAGCGATCGTACAGCTCGTAGACCGAGTCCGCGTCTTCGTTCAGCTCGCTCACCTTGCTCAGGCAGCCGATCTCCCGCGGCTCCACCAGCAGGCTGTTGTCTCCATCCTTCCACGCGATCAGCTGATTCGTATCAATATCGTTAGGATGCTCCTCGCTAGAACAAAAAATTATGAACTGTTGAAAATGCAAATTAACCTTTGATGCTCCCGCAGCATTAGTGCAGTAGAGCCTTGCGTTGTCGACTAACTGGCAGTATCTGGGGAATGCACTGGCAAATCTCTTGTGCGACTGCAATTGGGACTTCACCCTCACCGCTCTGCCCGTGTATATAGCTCTCCTGCCATGGAGATCGAAAGGGTCGAGTTCAATCAGAGTGTTCGCTAACCAACTCAAAATGTGAGCTAGTTGTGTTGGACATGACAGAGACACTCCAAAATATAATATGGCACACCAAAATCTGCACCCTGTCTGTATCGTGGTGTCTGAGCCCGTGTTGTGTCATATTCGTGTATGTGTAACAGGGCTAGCCCTGGGGCAACCCTCCGGACTTAGACGTGATCTCACAAAAGATGAGGGTCACGGATGACTATTAGGACCGATTCACAGTAAGGGTCAAGGGGCGACGAAAATTAGCTCCGGACCGTGTAACGTAGTTTGTGAGTCGTCCCGACCAAATTAGTCCTTTACCTGATTCCTCGCACTACTGCCAGATAGGCGTCACAGACGACTCCGACCAGCTCTATCCTGTAAGGCTTCCTCCGAGTCCTGCTACTGCTGTTACCGTCGCCATCTTCGTCGTCCTCCACTCGTTCCCAGTAGTTCTCGGTGATGGAACCATCGGCGGCCACCTTGTAGCCCACTCCCATCCGGTAGCGACGGCGGTGGACGTCCCTGGCCATGGCGATGGTCTGCTCCGTGAACGGCTCCCACGACAAGGTGCCGTCCATTATCACGTCGCGGCCCTCGTTGAGAGCGGTCACCAGGAGGGAGGAGGCTGCGTCCGTCGATGACTGGTGCACCAGTTCGGCGGTCTGGAGCATGTCGTTGTGGTGCCCCATGGAGCTGATGGCTCGATACACGACATCGGTCTCCTTGAACGCGTCCGCTTCCACCACCACAGCGTTAGTTGCTGCCCATGACCAGAAAGGCCTACAAAAGTAAACGAACAACCAACGTATGTCAGTACTAAAGCAATTGGCTATAAAATCAGACAGTCTTCCTAACCCTTCAATATATGAAAGGGTAGGGATTGTTTTTTTTTTTGAGATGGCCGACCATACGCACAGGACTTTGTACACGCTGCATTGTTTGTTTTGAGACCAGTGTCCTAACTCTCACCATTTTTATAATTTAAAGAAATAATACGTCCCGTGTGACTCGATATCTTCTGCCATCCAGCAAGGTATCTTATGCCTCATGGAGAGAGTTCTTACTCTTTGAGTATGTCCTTGAGCACCGTGCTCTTCCCGGCTCCCATTCCACCGCCCATCAAGAGGAGGACGGGGCTCCTGTCGCAGTGCTGTGCAGCCGGAGCCATCACGTCGCTGCTGATCCTGGATTCGTCGTTGGGTCCGAGACCGATGGCCTTCATCTCCTCCACCAGTGTGGAAAACACTCTCGCCACCTTCAAATTCCTTGTTACTCTCTCAAATCTCTGTTTCCTGTCCCCAGAAGTAATAGTAGTTCTTAGTACTCGAAGTGTCAGGAACCTCAGCAGACAATTTGGAAATATAGAAGAGTTGGAACAAACTAACTACGCTTAGCGTCTAGAAATCAAAGATTCTAATGGCTCATGTTGGATTGTATCTCGTTTCAGCACCAGGTAGGACTTAGGAGGTCCTCAAAATGGGGGTGATAATGGAGTTGTTAATTTAGTCTTACATCGGATAGAAGGTCGGATAGTTAGGTAATTGTGATTAGTTTAGAGCTTATGTGAGAATTTTCTTTTAAAGCATATGGGTTCAGTCTAATATAGCACATCATGGGCCAACTCCGGTTCGGATTGCACCGTGTTCCCAACAAGTGGTATCAGAGTCCATGATTATGGAGAACTAGTTTGAATGTCTCTAATTGGTTCAAGTCGAGACAAATGGTGCTAAACGTTATAATCGGATTATACAGGTTCTTTTCTATTCTCAAGGTGGAGTAGGCGGGTGACTACTATTTCATTTAATTCTAAAATTACTAAGAAAGAAACACACTTAGAATTATGCTTAAATGTATAACATATGTTTCTCTAAAATTTTAATAATTTATTAATAATTATTTGTTTACGATACCAAAAAATTTGATATTTTGATCTGAAACTGCCGACAATGAAGACACCACTGATCCCGATACTCATATATAGGAAGGGTCCAATACGGATTCCGATTAGTATATCCCCCGTGAATTACAGCACATATCATGCTACCAGTGATCAAGAAGATGAGCATGCTCACCTTGTAACTTCGAGGACCATGTTCTTGAGCTTGTTGTTTCTGGGTGAATCCATATCCGAAGCCAAAACCTACTAAAATTAATTAGCCAGGTATTTATTCATAAATAAACATGTCAACAACTAGAGTAGAGTAGAATAGAAGACGTATGCATAAAACTTCACCTGGCTTATGATCAAAGTGACCCGAGTCCAATGGAATGAGAAGTATCCGAGTATGCATCTCTCCATATATTGTATAATCTTCACATACAGAGACTCGGCATCAGTTTCCTGGGAGACATAGGCAAATATGTCGTCCTCGCACCCTTTAGTTTTTCTCAGATAATCATGTGCTAATCTTGCCAGTTGTGGGCATTCGTCTGTGCCTCCAAACCCCAACTGCCTAGCTGCCAAAAATGTAGGGAGGAAGATGAAATCTCAATAATATTCCAACCATACAGTACATTCCAATAATCCATGAATAAGTCCAACAAGATTTTACTTCTATTTTTTTTTTTTTATTGTTGGTCTAGCTCGAGCCCAACTTTATTATTATTATTTATTATTTTTACAACCAAAATTTGTTTAGACTATGACAATTCAACCTCCGGCCCCACCCATGATAGGCTAAAATATATGCCATTTTCTGTTGGAAACACTGAACATGTGAAAAGTATTAAAAGGATGATCTGATAATCTCGATAAAGTTATTCAGAATCAATAGGAAAGAGGTCAACGATTAGGTGACACAGTCGATCCTCTAATTGTGAAACAGTAAGTGCACGATGCAAAATCATGCCATGCATCGGCAGTATCTATATCTATTGTTTAATTTATAGAAAATGCTACAACTACAACCTCCCTTCCTACAACCAAGAGCTTACAACCGGTCACGTGGCCGGTTTCTATTGGTTGTAGGTGGGACCGGATGGAGTCAAGTGAGACCATGTTAGCGGGGGTGAGTGGATTGTAAGAATGTTGTAAGAATTTGATAGTAAACTTAGCATTATTGTTAATTGCTATCAAAGTCATCAATATAAGAAATAAAACAAAAGGAAAGCAAATAGTGGGAAAAAGAGTTTCTGCAATCAGAAGATTGAACAACGATGGGCAATACACATATATACTGTTTCCGCAGTTCGATTTCGAAACCGTTTGTCTAGCGAAAGAGGTTGTACCTTTCACCGGCTGAGTTTTATAGGTCTTGTTTTGTTAACTATCATCAATGAGATAGAGAAAATACAATAACTACTTACCAACGTAATCGGAGAATCTTTCGAACTCCTCGACCCGTCCAGAGGCAGATATTTTCAGCCGAGGGACCGATGTGAAATTGATCATCGGCTTCGGCTTCAACTTCATTCGTCGTCGGTGCAACAGCACGATCGCAGCCACTGCGCCCGGCGCGAAGAGTGAGAGAACGTGGAGGTGGAGGAGGAGGAGGAGGAGGAGGAGCCTGGTGGCACATGTAGAATGAGAGAAGTTAAGATGCACATATTTAATGTTGAGGAGACTGGAATGATGCAAAAAGAAGAAAGAGAAGCTACAAGGGAGGGGTCAAGAATCAAAAGTGATGATATGACTTTTTTGTTGTTTTGACCTCTGTGAATGGTTGTTGGGTTTCAGCTAAGGTGTGTATTATTCCGTTTTAACTGGAAATCCAACCTAATCGAACCGAAACAAATAAGTTATTTGGTTCGATTTTAAAAACATTCGATTAGATTTAGGTTTTAAAAATGCTAAATAAATTATTCGATTTCTGTATTGAATTTTGATCCAAAACTGTCGAATAAGACTTATCAATTATATTAATACGCTCAATGTTACACATACTTTGTGATTAAAAATGTGTATATTTTAAAAACAACAATTCTATGTATGTGTTTTGGAGCTCAATTTTGATAATTTAATAACTATTCCAACTTTAAATACAACTTTGAAATACAACAATATAATTTAATCACGATCCAAACATTCGGTCCGACCAATTAAACAATATAAATAGATCAACCAAACAAATCGAATAGATTATTCGGTTCGGTTCGGTCCGGTTCGATTTTGGGCAATTTCGGTTTGGTTTTAATTTTAGTTTTTAGAATTTTGGTTTATTCGGTTTTGACAATTTTCATTCGGTTGAAACCAAATAAACCGAACGCTCACTTCTAGATTTAGGAGTTGACTTGTAGACAATGTTTTAAAATCGGACTGCCCGATTGTGAAAGTGAATAAGTATTTTTTCGGGCTGATTTATAATGTTGATCCAATTTTTTTAATTTGATATACTCAGTCGACCCGTCTCAGCAGACCACCGAACCATTTGATCCAGTTGAATTTTGTACCAATTTGATCCTAATTTTTTTTTGTGTTGGTCTTTACGTAAAGCACTACCAAAATAAGTCATATTACCGACGTAATTAGCGACGTTTTAAGAAAACGTCGCAGGAAAATAATAATTTAGCGACGTTTCTTTATAACGTCGCAAGACGTCACTATTAGCGACTGACAGCGACGTTTTGCGACGTATTTAAACTACGTTTGCGTTTTAAAGAGCTCACGTCGCGTATAAGTCGGTAAACGTCGCTAATATTAGTGATATTAGCGACGTTTTTCGACGTATTTATTACTTCATCGCTAATATCAATGATATTAGCGACGTGTACCGACGTTCTTATATGACGTCGCTAAAGTGTGAATATAGGTCAGGTTCGAGTTTTCATTCCCCCTATTATTTCCCCCCAATATTTTCCTTCCCCCCCCGACCCCGAGCCGGCTTCCCCCACCCCGTCGACCCCCGTCCGACCGCGCCCTCGGCGACCCCCACCGACCTCGGCGACCCCTCTCCTCTCCCCAACCCTCCCCCTCCCCCCCCATCAGCTCCCCGGCCGACCGTCGGTGGCCGCCGCGAGCACCGACCCCCTCTCCTCTCCCCGACCTTCGTGACCGCCGCGAGCACCGACCCCGTCCTCCGGAGACCGTCGACCCCCTCTTCCCCTCGTCAATTTGGTAAACCCTAACCCTAAAGCCATTTTTATTACTTTTTTTTTCTTTTTTGCATATTATTCTGATCAATGTAAACCCCCATTGGAGATGGCGTAGTCCTTTAAAATTGGGAAAGAAGATGTAAACTAGGTTTGGGGTTTCGGATGGGGCATGTGGGACTGATGGTTTGGGGTTTCCCTACATAACTATGATACCTACACTGTTCTGGGAATTTTCAGAGATTAATAGGATAATAAATTGGTTAATTAATGTAATGTATGGTTCACTAAATGATGTGGTTATATGATTACATGGGTTATGCTACTCAACTTGGGTTTGCATTACATGGGTTTGTATTTTGGGGTTCAATTTGGGTTTGCATTACATGGGTTATGCTACTCAACTGAACTGTAAGTTTTATATTAATATTGAAATTAAATGATAAATATAGACTGTGATGTAATGTTAATACTGGGATTGATTTGTGGATTTTAGTTTGTTTAGATATTGTTCACAGTTATGTAGATGTTAAGTTTATTTCATATCTTACATGTTCAAAACTGTCATGATATGAATATATGCAATAACTGAGAAATGAGATGAACTTGAGATGTAATGTATAACTAAGATTGTTTTTGAACATTAACCTGAGATTAACTGAACATGAAACCTGAGAATGCATACATGACTGAACTTGATTTTCCTTTCCTTCATGCATATAACTTGAGATTTATATGAACTGTTAAACTTGGAAATGAATGTATGAACTCTTCTTCTTTTACCTTTTTCCTCTCGTAAATCTGAAAACACTTGTTAAATCTGAGATTGAATCTCATTAGACTGACTTGGGTTAGATGTCTAAACCTGGGGTTAACACTCTCCTCACCTGCTGTACATTTTTGAGTCCACCAGAGATGGACTGAACTTTGACATGGTGAACACCCACACACCCTATTAAACCTAGATTTTGACTTAGTTTGACCAGAAAGTTAACCCATATTCAGTCAAACCCTAGATTTTGACTTAGTATATGGTTACTAGATCCTAGTGTAGAGTAGTATGTAGAGGAGTATGGCTACTAGTGATATATATATATGTAGGTCCATGTGTATCTGTATCGGACTATCGCTATCGGTATCGAACTATCGCTATCGGTATCGGACTATCGCTATCGGTATCGAACTATCGGTATCGATCGAACTATCGGTATCGGACTATCGCTATCGGTATCGGACTATCGCTATCAGTATCGACCGTATATACTTAGTATCGGGCGTAGCAGATTAGTATCGATCAGTATATAGGTTTGTGTTAAGATCAAGGTTCAAAGTATCGGTATCGGAATAGTAGGCCGAATAGGAGGCCGAGATAGTCGAATGAGAAGAAGGGAAGAAGGGAGGAGCAGATGGGTCCAGAGCCATGGTGGAGGAGGAGAAGTAACATGAGAGCAGTTTCTGCCGTAACATCTCCTGTGGCTCTGCTGGCAACTGAAGTCCAGATGCTACAAAGGACGATCCTTCGCTGAAATCGACTACAACACCCATCAGTTCAAGTTCATTCCTATATGAGTAGATTCCAATGCCATAGAAGCCATCAGTTTGTTGACCTTCCTCTATGGCATTGGAATATACTCATCTAGGAATGAACTTGAACTGATGGGTGTTGTAGTTAATTTCAGCGAAGGATCGTCCTTTGTAGCATCTGGACTTCAGTTGCCAGCAGAGCCAGGAGATGTTACGGCGGAAACTGTTCTCATGTTACTTCTCCTTCTCCACCATGGCTTTGGACCCATCTGCTCCTCCCTTCTTCTGATACTAATCTGATACTCTCTGATATGGTCTACCTAACCTATATACTAATACTAATCTGATACTCTCTGATATTAAGTACATCCGGCTTACTAGCTAGCGGATCCACCAGTTACATGATTATATACTAATTATGTTTAGTTTGTCTTACGATACAGATTTTCACTACCTTGATGTATCTATCTTACAGAATTATGGAGCTGAATTACTATCTGCGGAATCGTACTTGGATGTACAACCGTCATCCTGATGACATGTGCGGTGTGCGGGATGAATTCATAGAGGGTGTACACCAGTTCCTGCAGTTTGCCAAGGCGTTCTCTCAGTACATGGACGGTACCAAAATTAAGTGTCCGTGTGTGAGATGTCGCAACTTGAAATATCATCCAGAAGTGGATGTCACGTATCATTTGTACTCGAAGGGTTTCACGCCGAATTACTATCAGTGGAGCGAGCACGGAGAACTTGTGTCTTTAGCATCGGAGTACGAGCCTTATGTGGATGTCCACAACAACGCTCCTTACGACGATGGGTTGGTGAACATGGTTTTTGACGCGGCCGGGCCTAGTTTCGATCCGGATGATCATGATGCACCTGAGGAGGCACCGAACCCCGATGCTGCACAGTTCATGGAGTTGCTGGAGAATGCAAGGACTCCATTATATCCTGGTTGTGAGGATCATTCACCGTTGGAGGTGGTTACAAGATTGTTGAGCATCAAGTCCGATTTTAACATGTCGCAAGATTGCTACAACCGTATTATGGAGTTGCTTATAGAAATATTGCCTGAGGGTGCGAAGTTGCCTAAAGACTTCTACCGGTCTAAGAGGATGGTTAGATCGCTCTGGATGGGATATGAAAAAATCGATGCCTGTCGCAACGGGTGCATGTTGTACTACAAAGACGACAAGGATGAAGACGCCTGCAGATTTTGTGGTGTCGATCGCTACAAGGCCTGTGGTAGAGGAAAGTCTGTCGGTGCCAGAAAGCCTACCTCTTCGATGCACTACTTGCCGTTGACGCCGCGTTTGCAGCGGTTGTTTATGGTGAAGGAAACTGCAGAAAACATGAGTTGGCATAAGCGAGAACATACCGAAGGAGTGTTGGATCACCCATCTGATGGAGAAGCATGGAAGCACTTTGATCGAGAGTATCCAGATTTTGCTTCTGATCCGCGTAATGTTAGATTGGGTCTCTGCTCTGACGGTTTTACCCCATTCGGACTTTCGGGATCCCAGTATTCGTGTTGGCCTGTGATCGTCACCCCGTATAATCTACCGCCTTGGATGTGCATGAAGACTCCATATATGTTCCTCACTGTTATTATCCCAGGTCCGAACAATCCGAAAAGGAACATCGATGTTTATTTACAGCCATTGATTGATGAGTTGAATCAGCTGTGGGAAGTAGGTTCCAACACGTACGATGTATCTAGAAAACAAAATTTCCAGATGCGGGCAGCACTTATGTGGACCATCAACGACTTTCCGGCCGATGGAATGTTATCTGGATGGAGCACGCATGGTCGTCTTTCATGTCCGTGTTGCATGGACGACACTAAGGCTTTCCGTTTGAAACACGGAGACAAACCGTGCTTCTTCGATTGTCATCGACAATTCCTGCCGAAGGATCATCCGTACCGGAGGAACAAGAATGCTTTTCGTGCTGGCGTTGTGGAGAAGGGTGATCCACCGACAAGGTGGTACGGAGCCACGATATGGGAGGAGGTTAGAGATTTACCAAGTGCAATTGAGCAGCCTGCTACGGGCTACAAGTGTGACGGATTTGGTCGCACTCATAACTGGACGAAGAGGAGTATATTCTGGGATCTGCCATACTGGAGCACCAATCTGATTAGACATAACCTTGATGTCATGCATATTGAGAAGAATGTGTTTGACAACATAATTAATACTGTAATGGACGTAAAGGGAAAGACGAAAGACAATCCTAAGGCTAGATTGGACTTGAAAGAAATATGTAGACGTCCTGCATTGCATTTGATAGAGGATGGGAATGGGAAGTTGAAGCAGCCTAAGGCAATTTTCTCACTGGAGAAGGAGGATAAAGTGAGGCTTTGTAGGTGGATTCAAGGTCTGAAATTTCCAGATGGGTATGTTTCAAACTTGAGAAGATGCGTCGACCTCAAGGAGAACAAACTGACAGGTATGAAGAGCCATGATTGTCACGTATTCATGGAGCGGTTAATTCCGATTGCATTTCGGGAATTCTTACCGCAGGCAGTTTGGGATCCATTGACGGAGCTTAGCATATTCTTCAGGGACCTTTGTTCTAAGAAATTGCTCGTTGATCGTCTAGAAAAGCAAGAGAAGGACATTGCGGTAACACTGTGCAAGCTAGAGAGGGTGTTTCCTCCTGGATTCTTCGACTCTATGGAGCATTTGCCGATTCATCTTTCCTACGAGGCACGTGTTGGTGGACCCGTCGAATATCGATGGATGTACCCGTTCGAGCGACATTTGAATCACCTAAAAAGAAAGGTAAAAAATAAGGCTCGGGTCGAGGGTTCTATTTGTGAAGCCTATATTCTCGAGGAGATTACAAATTTCTGCTCCTCCTATTTCAAACCTCATGTTGCTACGAATAGAACGAGGGCTCCGAGAAACGACGACGGATATCAAAAATTTAATGATGGAATACTGAAAGTATTCAATGCGTCCGGAAAGCCTTCGGGGAAAATGAAGAAGAGATATTTGAATGACGAAGAGCTAAGGGCTGCTCAGTTGTATGTATTACTCAATTGCGACGAGGATGAAGTGGAGAAGCTAGAGGGGTAAGTAAGGAATGATGAGTTTACGTCATCTCAATGTAATAGTATAAGCTAATATTATTGTACTAATCGTTCTAATGCTTCGTTGTTTTCCAGCACATATAATGATGAGTTGAGGCTGGTTAGACCCTACCTAACAGACGAAGCATTAGAACAAGAAATGAGACGTCATTTTCCTTCTTGGTTGAGCGAATATGTAAGCAGTTCGGTAATATTTACTGGCCTCTTCTAATGCAACTGCGCAATAAATAACTTATTATCTCTTCTTTGATATTCAGGTCGATCGTCTAATTTCACCCGAGATTGAATTAATTAGAACTCTTGCCAAGGGACCAATTACTTTTGTTAAAACATGGCCAAGTTATTGTGTCAATGGCTTTCGGTTCAAGTCGACAAATGCTCCGATCAGAGACAGCTTCCTGGATCTTGATTCCACGAAGAACAGTTGTTTGTGTATCAAGTCTTCGAACTACAAAGACGTCGATCCAGGAAATGATTTCTTTGGCATCTTGCGAGAGATTGTGGAGTTGTCATATAATTATGGCAGAGAACCTGCAAAGATCGTGTTGTTCAAGTGTGAATGGTTCGATCCGATTGAAAATCAAGGCTGGAAAATTGACAAGCATGGTCTTGTGGATATAAACTACAAGCGTAGATATCAAGGCTACGAACCGTTTGTCCTAGCAACTCAGGCTCAGCTCGTGTATTTCACAGCTTATCCGAGACGGGGAGCAACGAAGTCTGACTGGTGGGCAGTATGCAAGACTAAAGCTAGAGATACTTTTGATGTTGATGAAAAAGCTTACCAGGAGGACGAGCTACCTCCTGTAACCAATATTGTCGATGTGGACTCCACGGAAGTTACGCATTACACGACACATAATGTAGAAGATGTAGAATTATCCGAAGAGGAAGACGAAGCCGACGAAGGTGAAGACGAAAGTGAAGATGAGGAGGAAGAGGAAGATGAGGTCGAGGAAGACGAACAAGATGATTATTCTGAAGATGATTGAGAGAGATATACTTATCTGGACTTAGATGTTTCTTCTAGAATATATTATCTGGACTTAGATGTTTATTGTAGAATGTATCATCATATGTTACCTTGGTTATTATCTTTGTTGTACTGTCATATTTCTATTCTCTATTATTTGTTGTACTGTCATATTTCTAGTCTCTAATATTTGTTGTACTGTCATATTTCTAGTCTCTATTATTTGTTGTACTGTCATATTTCTAGTCTCTATTATATCTTGTACTATCATATGCTGTTATCAGGTATGGCAGGTCGTCGCGGACATTTGCGAGGGCCACGAGGAGGTCGGGATCCTCCGGTACTTCCTACAGGTACTGCTAGGGGACGGAGTTTGCCTTCGGTACCTCCTATTGGTACCGGCTCTGGATCCTCGTCGTCGATTACTCCTCCATATCGGACAGTAGCTGGGCCGGTTGGGACGACGTCACGTGGCATATCTCCTGGGACGAGTAGTTCCAGACCTGTTGAGAGGGCTCTCCCGTCTAGCGTTTCTGATGTTGATACGACGATGGAGACGGATGAGCAGATGGCCGAGGAGGATGCGCCGACGGCCGACCAGCATCATGAAGATGATGCGTGCGCACCTCCGGAGGAGGGGAGGACGGAGATCTGGGCCGACGGTACAAAGTAGGTATTTTGGTTTATGATTTTTTTTTCTTCTGTTTTTATCATAAATTAACTTTTTTCATGAATATAATATGTATGTATAGATATCGTCCTCCAGGGGTACAGAGACGCCTAGGCGATATGCTGAGGCATAATTATGGTGGTCCCTGGATTAACTACTCTGATGCTCCAGACGAAAGGAAGAACTTCTGGTTTACGCGCTTCAAGGTTAAAATAGATTTGTTTTTAACATGAATCATTTAATTTATGCATATTATATATAACTGATAAATATTTGGTTTCGTACTGTTCTAGGATATGTTTTACTATCCGCCGCACCGGGCCGAACAGATCGAGGGGATGTTTCCTTCCGTCGCTGCTAAGCTGATCCGCGACTCTATTAATGATCAGAAGGAACGTGATCGTGCCGGAAAGCCGATCAAAGGTTGGATCACCCCTGATCAGTGGAATGAGATGAAGGCTCGATTCAACGAGCCAAGGTATAAGGAGAAGTCGGAGAAGGCTAAGGCGGCTAGGCAACATGCCTCGAAGTGGTGCGGTGGGTCAATTCCGATGACGGAACATTTCCGTCGTCTGGTATGTCTTTCTCTTTTAGAAATATTATTTTAATGCAAATCCGATAAATTATTACTAAGATAATATATTTAATTACAGGTAAGGAAGGTCGGTAACGCCGACATGGTGACCGTCTTCCTGGCCACCCATCGGAAGGGCGGAGTCCTTATTGACGAGAGGGCCGAGCAGACCTATGTAAGTATTACAATACGTTATCTTAATGTAATACTTCGTGTCCATTTTAATATAACTTAGTAAATATGATGCAAATAAATATTCATGAAGTTAGTAAAAATAAGTACATTAATTAGAAATTAGAAATCATAGAGTACTATCCATACTTTCTAGGCCGAGTATACGAGGCTGCGGGAACGGGCGGCTGCTAGTGCACCTGATGCAGGAGAGGCCGGTACTTCCTCGCAGCCCACTCAAGCTCCGTCGGCGGACGAGCTGTGGATGACCGCCGCTGGTGGCCTCCGTAGGGGTACGTACTACGGTACGGGATCCTATGGCGCCCTAGTTGCGACCCAGTCCTCTAGGACATCTCCTGCTAGTGTGCATGGTCCACAGCCGTCCCAGGAGTCTGTCCGAGTCCACCAGATGATGGAGTCTCTCCGTGACGACCTGCTACGACGGATCGAGCAGCAGTCTCAGCATCCTACGGACGATCCTGCGCTGCTAGCACGATTGGATGCGCTCGACCGCGGCATTATAGACCTCAGGGAGACGACTGAGAGGACAGAGCGCGCCGTTGGAGGGTTAGAGCGCACGGTGACGGAGTTGCAGACAGGAAAGGTGACCATGGCCGAGACGGTGAGATTGGCGCAGGATTCGATGGTCCAGAGCAGTGGTAGAATGTTATCTATCATGGATTCATACAACCAGCGACTTACAGCGTTGGAGCATGCTGGTACTCTGGGTGCGCCTTCATCGTCGTCGACTCCGCCGCCTCCACCGCCTTCTTCTTCGACACCGACTCCACCGACGTCACAGCCTGGCGCTCCATCTGTATCGATTTCACTTGCGGAGTATGAGGAGTTTTTACGCCTTCGTCGCGGCGGTGCCCCTCCTGCACCAGATCACTAGTAGTCCTAGTTAGGACTTTTGTTTGTGTTTGTATCATCTTATGTTTGTGACTTATGATTGGATGTTTGTATTGGATGTTAGTTGTGTTTGTATCGAATTGACTTGTGACTTGTTTGGATTGGATGTTAATTCCTTCGTCGATAAATGTTAATTGTGTTTGGATTGGATGTTAATTAACTTAGATTAAAGCTATCTGTGATTTGGAATTGTGAGTGGGGGTTTGAATGCGCTGTGATTTGGAATTGTGAGTGGGGATTTGAATGTGTACCTATATGTGTTTTATAGAATTGTGAGTGGTAATAAAGAATCTGTGTTTTATTTTTTTTTATTTTTTTTACAACTTTAGCGACGTTTAGCGACGCTTACTGACGTTTAGCGACGTCGTGTTCCGACGTTTACCGACGACAAGCTGCAAATAATATATTTTTCCGACGTTTTACCGACATTTACCGACGACTAACTGCAAAAAAGTACAGCTCTCCGACGTATTTACCGACGTTTACCGACACTAGCTGCAAAAATGTACAGGACCTTTACCGACGTCTAGCGACAAAATTCACGTCGCTATATTACCGACGAAACGACGGTAGACGTCGGTAAATATTCCAGGTCTTTACCGACGTGTAGCGACTACATATACGTCGCTAATATACCGACGGAACGACGATAAACGTCGATAACTCACCGACGTACTGTTACGTCGCTGAATGTCGGTAATTGCGACGTTCAGCGACGTTTTTGTAATCAGCGACTAAGGAAACGGCGATAAAACCTAAACGTCGGTAAATACGTCGGTGATACATATTAGCGACGGATTTTGTTGTTTTTCCGACGTTTTTGGGCGTCGCTAAATCCACTTATTTTGGTAGTGAAGGTGTTAATTAGGCCGGGCAGCCCGGTTCCCAACCCGGTCAAATTCGGTTTGGGCTGGGATGGGCGGCCGATTCCCAGCCCGATCAAATCCGGTTTGGGCCGGCCCGAGCCCCGTCAACGACCTGGATCAGACCCTCTTCCCTGTGGGTCCGGGTTGGGTTCTAGTTTCGAACCCACTAGCCCGGACCGGTCCGGCTCGGTTTGACCGTGGGACCGGGCCGGACAAACCCGCTTAACCCGGTCGGACCGGCCCGATTCAGGCCCGGTCCTACCGATTTTTTTTTTATTTTTTTTTTTGTAATTTAACAGTTGGGTCTGGAAAAGACCAATATGTCCTCATTTTGAGTGCTGTTTTGACCGTTTAAAGGATATTTTGGTCATTTTGTTGAAAATGACCAAAAATACTTATAACAACTATATTTTGAGGGTATTAGGGTAATGTTTTTATATATTTTTCTTTTTCTTTTTTCGAATTAAAAAAATTCGGGCCTGTACGGTCCAACCCTGAACAGACGTGGCCCATGCCAGTTCAGCCTGACCCGCCCAAACCCGGGCCATGGGTCCGGTTTGGGTTCAAATTTTTTTTATTCTGTGTCGGCCTGGCCTCCTCCTCCATCCCGGCTAAGCCCGGCCCGGCCCAGGCCCGGTCAAAACTGGATCCGGGCCGGCCCTGCCCGGCCTACCGCACACTTTGAAATTTACATGCAATCAAAGTTAATATGTTTATTTCTTGACTAATTCTACTATGTTAAACATGCAAAACTTATATATACTAGTCACGTTCATGTGCGTTGCACGTATAAAAAAATTTAATATTATTATTAATAAAATATATAAAAAATAAATTATATAGAACATTTTAAATATAATTTTAATATATTTTAATATGATTTGTTATGATTATTTTTTTTAATTCTGGATATATTTAATTAGATAATATTATGTAGTTAGTTTAAACATAATTTTAAATTTAAATAATTATAGTATCAGGTGGTTTTTAATCTTTTACGTGAGGAGAGAGGGATCGGTTATCCACATAAGATAAGAAAGGTAGTTAACTTAATTTTTTTTTTTTAAATTTAAGGCTAAATTTTAACTTGATACCCTAAACTATTCATGTTTGGCATCTTAATACCTTAAACTTTCAAATAGGCAACTTCCTACCATCAACTATTTAGTATTTTCAACTACATACCCTAATTTTTTTTTCCAAAATTACCCCTGCCCCTCCATTCTCTCCCTCCTCTATCTCTCTTCGGCGAACCCCCGACCCCCCTCCGGCGATGCGCAGCAATTGGCGGGGGCTGGCAGCACATGAGCACGGGCGAGGGGGGGGCAGGGGCGGCGCGCAACAGCTGGCAGGGGCGGGCGGCGATGGCGCGCAGTAGCCATTCTCTCCCTCCTCTATCCCTCTCCGGCGAACCCCCGACCCCCCTCCGGCGACGCGCAGCAACTGGCGGGGGCTGGCAGCACGTGAGCGCGGGCGAGGGGGGGCAGGCGGGCGCGCAGTAGCTGGCGGGGGCGGGCGGCGACGGCACGCAGCAGCCAGCGGGGGCGGACGGGCGTGGGCAGTACACGGGCACAGGCTGGTGGCACGAGCGTTGGCGGGTGGCAGCCGTAGGCGCGTGCGACTGCGGAGGTGGGGGGGGGGGGGTTGAACGGCCGAAGAAGAGGGGGGGGGGGGTTGAACGGCCGAAGAAGAGGGGGGGGGGGTGGTGAGTGGGGTGGGGGTAGGTGCTGGGAAAGGGGGTAGGGGGAGAAAGGAGGGTATTTTAGGAAAAAAAATTCAGGGTAGGAAGTTGCCTATTTTTAAAGTTTAAGGTATTAAGTTGCCAAACATGGATAGTTGATGGTATCAAATTGAAATTTAGCCTAAATTTAATGATTGATGATATACACGGCTTAGACGGCTTAATTTGGAGCCTTTTGGAAGCATCTTTATATTTTACTAGTAAATGCACGTGCTTTGCACTTATAATAAGAATATTATCAAATTATAGTCAAATGTCTCTTCTAACTTATACGGTTAAGGTGCGATGTATTCTTCTTGTTTGGTCAATTTCGATTCTCCATGTTGAATATATATAACAAATTTAAACTTTTTTCAACAACTTTTTTACATAATTTAATTTTTTTAAAATTAAATGGTTGATGATATACACGACTTAGATGGCTCAAAAGTGAGCCGTTTTGAAGCCCCCTTATAATAGTACTAGTAAATGTACGTGCTTTGCACGTGTGATAACGTATAATAAAAATATTTTTAATTATAGTCAAATATTTTTTCTAGCTAATCTGGTTAATGTGGAAGGTTTTTTTTTTCTTGTTTGGTTGAGTTCGATTCCTATTTATAATATATATAACAAATTTAAACTTTTTTCAACAATTTTTTTACATAATTTAATTTTTGTAAAAAAAAAATGGTTGATGATATACACGGCTTAGATGGCTAAAACTTGAGCCATTTTGAAGCCCCTTTATATATACTAGCAAATGCACGTGCTTTGCACGTATAATAAGAATATTATCCAATTATAATCAAATATTTTTTTTAACTCATGTAGTTAAGGTGGGAGGTATTTTTCTTGTTTGGTTGAGTTCGATTCTCCATGTTGGATATATATAACATTTTTGAACTTTTTTCGACATTTGTTTACATAATTTATTTTTTTAAATATAAAATAAACCGTGAAATAATGACGGCTTAGACAGCTCAAAAGTGAACCGTTTTGAAGCCTCATTATATAGTGTAAGATAATATATATATATATATATATATATATATATATATATATATATATATATTTGTGAGATTGTAACTCTATATAATTGATTCAATTCAAGTTAATCTGCTAGCAGGGCCCGTTCAAGTTAACCTGCTAGCAGGGCCCGTCCACGGGATTGGATTGTCCTATCTATAGCTAGTTTTAGTTGTCTGAAGGGTCACCTATAACCCTGACTTATTGTAGAATTATGCTGAATCTGAAGGTTCTTCTAAGCAGAAAAAAATTGTCTAAACACGAAGTGTTATTTGACTTATCTCTGGACATCCTGCCTACTAGTTGGACCCATTCAATCTAATATACTTAATCCGGTCTGATTTTTAAAATATTGGTTGTAGCTTACTGATTTGGAATGTGATGAGAGAGAGAATATCTATATTGAGCTCAGTGAGTGCGTAATCACTAATCAGAAGGCGTGGACTTCTACAAGAAATAAGGACAATCACTTTCTCATGGATGGGTGAGGAAATATTTATATTCTATAACTGTTTCATTAATGACACTGATACGTATGCATCAGAGCTATTCATAAATCAGTTCCAGCTCGTTGAAAAACTCAAAAGTTTTTATTTTGAGCTTGAAATTAAGAGTTTTTTTTTTAAGTGTCATTTTTTTCGACTTAACAAATATTAAAAGGGATTCCAACATAAAAGTAAATTTTTTTATCTAAATAAGCAAGAACTTAAGCTTAACAGTTTTGGACTGGTGGAGTTTGTAAACCGGCTCGTTGTATTAGTTTATTTATCGTTGGAAGGTGCAATCTACATGTCTAAATGTACAGGCGAAAGATATACGTAATTTATAAATAAAGGGTATTACACTACATAATGTGATAAGAATTGTCATAAATTTGTCAAAATTTTCATATCGATAATATCCTTTTAAAAGTATTAGAAGACATCACGTCTTGACTATTGTTTGACACTCCAGTGTCGGCTTCAATGGAACTATCTCGAATTTTTTTTTTGAAGTTCAAAATCTCAATAATATGATTCAAAAATTTAGAAATATCCAAATTTGAGTTATAGATTACTTAAACATGAAATCTAGGAATCAATAAAGAAAAAACTCTAACAATTGATGTGCTGTCCCCTATGTCCCCTACATTTGAAAAATTATAGTACCTACAAAGCAAGTTTCAAATGATGGAGATTTATGCTACTTGTGAATAAGTTTTTGTGTATGCCATATCTGAATTAGGGTTGTAATAGAAAAATGAAGATGAGAGAACAAAATAGTTAGAGGAAGATGAAAGAAGAGAGATATTTTTGTGTGTTACCTCCTAACAACTGGTGTACTACGTCCTAACAAATTTTTAACGGCAACGTTTGGTTCACGGAACTGGAGCCTTGAAAAAGGAAAGTGATTCTTTCTCTGTTTGGATGTCAAAGAAAATAAAGAGGAAAGAAAATTGAATCCCATGAGGAAGAAAAATAAGAAGAAACAAAATGGTAGTCCTCTCACCCACCCACCCACGCACCCAAGTATTCATTTTCTTCCCTTTATGGATTCATTTTTTCTCCCAATTTTTTTGACTTTTTCAAACATCGAAATTTATAAAAGTAGAATTACAATTTTTCAGAAGGAAGAAAAAAAAAAAAATCAAAGAATCAAATTCCTTTCCATTACGCGAACCAAAACATGTGGCAACCCTTATAGTGCTCATAGTAATCACCTTTATAATTAAATGACTAAGAGCATCATTAGTAAGGCCCATCCCATTTTTTAGATTCTAGATTTAGAATGTAGGAGCTCATTTTTGTAGAATAATAAGTCTCATCCCTAATCCCAATTTCTACAATTTCGGTCCCAACCCATCCATGGGTGCTAAGGGTTGGGCCTCCCAATTTCTAGATTCTAAATTGTAGAAACTCGTTTTGTAGAATAGTAAGTTCCGATTTGGAGCCCAACTTTCTAGATTCTAAACTTTATATTATTTTTTTTCCTACATTAATTTTTGACAACATAATTTTTGAGACCGGAGCTCACTTTATCATTTCCTATTATTCTCATACAAATCCAACCCATTCTACATTTACCATTTTTTTAAAATTTTGGGCTCTAAATTGCATTGGAGAGTCCCAACTACTAATGATGCTCTAAGACCATCTCCAATGGGGGTTTCTATCTTTCCTATTTCTATGGAAGAAATTTATTTTTGAAAAAACTTCTTCCAATGGTGATTTCTATCACCATTTCTATCCTAGGTGGCAATGATGTAGGATGGAAACTTCCTAGGAGGGTTTCTACATGTAGAAACTCTCATAGAAATTCTCTTATCTCTCATAACAATTATTATTGGACCCCACACCATTAAATTGGTCCTTTTACTATGTGACACATAGGATAGAAATGGAGAACCATTAGAGAGCATTTTTGTAAGTTTACAATTTCTATGTAGAAACTCTTCCAACTAGGATAGAAATCTCCTTAAAGTACAATGCCAAGTAGGATAAAACTCAATTTTAGAAATCACCATTGGAGATGGTCTAACCCACAGAGGATGAGCACACCGGTATGATAATTCCAACTTAGCCTGCAGACTTTATGCCTCCTATTTATTCCCCCTTATCTAGCATTCATTCTTCCAAATAAATCTTCCAATAGCTTGCAGAAGTTATGCCTACTCACTAAAAATACTTCTATTTATTCTCCAAACAATCTTTTATGGACATTCTTTTTTTTTTTTAGCTTTATCGATCTCTTCCGTCTCCACTATCGAAGGAAGCCCTTCTAGAGTGAGGAGCAAGTGGGAATCGAGCATCAATAACACACCTTTCGGGGAATAATAGGTAATTTCCTCTCTTATTTTTAAATTTATTTGGATTAAATCATGAATAGACTAATATTTGGGGTTTAATTTCTTGCATTTTGAATTTGGAAATGTTCTACATTGCCTTTTCTTTTTCTTTTTTTGAACTACACCACATATTATCGGAACTTGTACTACACAAATTATAGTAAAACTCTTTCTTAACGGAAAAAATGGACCATGGGGTTGTTCACACCCCACCTGCATCCCGCCTATTGGCTTCGCAACCAACCCTCCACAGCCATTGGGTGGCTGTCATGACATCGTAAAAGTATTGTATATTATATTATATATCTATCGGATCCATTGCTTTCAACTTCCATCATTTATTAAAATGAAAAAATAATACACTTCTACTCTAATTTTACCTTGATATTCGATGTGTGACAATCCTAATGTTCCCATAGATTATGCGATAGCTAGTAGGTTACTAGGTTTTTGTCAAATCAACTGAAAATTGAAAAAAGAAAATTTAAGTCGTCCTTTTCTCTGGTTTGACAAATGTTAAAATGGATTCGAATCTGCACCTTCCATGCCAGGGTTTCCGTTGCTGCCACTAATGCAAATGGAATGAAATTACAAGTTTTTATTAGCATCATATTTGGTGTTTATCTAATTTGTGGAGACGTTAGGCGAACTGAGCCTGATACTTCTGCATTCATAAACTTTTCAATTTGTATAGTACTCATTAGTATAAACTTTCATAATGTCTGGAGAAGCTCTTGAGCTCATAATTAAGCTTTACTTATGTAATAGATATGCTTAAGTGGAGATGCACTTTAACTAATGCTGTTGATATAGATATGCTTAACTAATGTATTTCTCTACTTTCATATTTGTTAAGTGAATCTCAACTGCATTAGTTTATTTTATTTTATTGGATATGCTTAAGTGTAGATACATTTAACTAATGCAGTTGATATAAATATGCTTAGGTAATGCATTTGTGAAGTATATATCCCAACTGCATTACTAATGCAGTTCATACATAACGTGGGGATATCATGACAGGCAAAGTGGAGATTTGTTTTTATTGTTAAATAAGAACGCTAGAGGAATTGGCAAATATGTTTATTTTTAAAATTAATCAACAAATATACCAGTATTGAGTATACCACCAAAATCCAAACCAAGTGCCACATGTCAGCTTTTGATTGGCAGAAACAAACCCAACGGCGCTATCATCTCCTGCTAACTTAGGCCAAAAAATTTGGTACGCGATTTAAACCGCGGTCTGTGTGTCACTGTTGCGAATATTATCTCTATACTGCAGTCTGTGTATCACTGTTGTGGATATTCTCTCTCTATTCCGCGGTTTGTGTATCACTGTTGCGATATTCTCTCTCTATACTGCGGTCTGTGTATCACTGTTGCAGATATTCTCTCTCTATAGTAAAATTTCTCAAATAGATTTACTGACATCCTTGTGTTGGGTTGTATCTCGTTTTTGGTTGAGCGCTCAAATGAGAGGTGACAATGACGTTGGGGTAATTTATGTTGGGAACGAAGCGCGAAAACCGTTCCCCCAAACCAGAAAGTCCTACGAGAGAATCGAGCAAAAGTACACAAACCAAAAATGCCAAACACAATCGCAGACAAAAAGATTTTTGAGGTGGAAAACCTTTGCGGGAAAAACTACGGGACGATCGGAAACCCTGAAGAACCTCCACTAATGGAATAAAGAGAATACACCCTCTACAAGCTCCTCCCGATCCAATACTGATCACCACAACTCACTTGAAAGAATAAATTTTTTGATTGCGGATTTCGAAGAACAAGAGATGCCAAAAAATTATTCGAAGCAATCTCTTATTCTCAATTGTCCTTAATCCTCTCTCTCTCTCAAAGATTGTAAAGCACTCTTGTTTTGAGATGATTTTACAACTAGCATGCATCACCCTTTTATAAGTCCTTGGTAATCCATACATGGAAGGCCAATATATATGAAAACTTCCAATATACATCAATCATATATTTAATGGAAATCCAATCATAACTGGCTTGCCATAATTGGAAACCCAATTATATGGAAAGCTACTATATGAAGGGTCAAATCATAAATATATGATCAAAATAAATATAGAAATCCAATCATATATTTCCTTACCATATATGTTCCAAAATAAAATTCATGCACTCCCCGAGCTTCTCCGACACACGGATGACACTCGTCGCTCTCCGGGATATTCTCCACATAGGTTGGGAACCCCACCCACTCCAACAAATCTTTCCTTCACAACTAGGTGGAGGAACTCGTCATCCCGACGATCCGCCTGCAGTACTCAAACTTTCCCCTTGGTAGAACCTTCGTGAGCATGTCCGCTCCATTGTCATCAGTATGAACATTCTCAAGCTCCGCATCCTTCTTCTCAACCACATCCCGTATCCAATGATACCGAGTCTCGATGTGTTTGGACCGACTATGAAAGGTCTGATTCTTCACAAGGTGAGTAGCACTCTGACTGTCGTAAAGCAAAGTATACTGCTCTTGCTTCAGTCCCATTTTCTGTAACAGTTTTTTCATCCACAGCAACTCCTTGCAAGCCTCTGTCGCGGCAATGTACTCTGCCTCTGTCGTCGACAAGGCAACACACTTCTGCAACTGCGACTGCCACGATATCGCTCCTCAAGCAAACATCATCACATAGCTCGAAGTCGATCGCCTCGTATCTACATCTCCAGCCATATCAGCGTCGGTATACTGAACCAGCTTCGGCTCGTCACCACCAAAAGAAAGTCTCCAATCAGCAGAGCCCTGAAGGTATCGTAGAATCCACTTGACCGCACTCCAATGTAACCTTCCAGGATTTGAAAGATACCTGCTAACTGTGCCAACTGCATGAGCGATGTCTGGCCTCGTACACACCATAGCATTCATAAGGCTCCCCACAGCTGAAGCATATGGAACCTGCTCTATATCTTCCTTTTTGTCTTCGGTAGATGGAAACTGCTCCTCAGTAAACTTAAAGTGAGACGCAATGGGACAACTCACTTTCTTCGACCCGTCCATCCCGATACGCTTAAGTACCCGGTGAATGTACTTCTTTTGGGACAAATGTAGCAGCTTGGACTCTCTCTCTCGGCTGATCTCCATCCCAAGAATAGTCTTCGTTGCACCCAAATCCTTCATAGGGAAGGCCGCGCCCAGTTGGCGCTTCAACTCCGCTATCATAGTGGCATTCCGACCCACTAATAGCATATCATCTACATAGAGCAATAAAATAATAAAATCATCATCGGCAAAATATCTCATAAATACAGTGTGATCCGACGTCGTCCGTGCATAACCATGCTCCCCCATAAACGACACGAACTTTCTGTACCACTGTCTCGGAGCCTGCTTCAGACCATACAAGCTCTTCATCAACCGGCAGACCAAATGTGACTTGCCCTTCTCACAGAATCCTTCTGGCTGCTCCATGTATAATTCCTCCTCAAGATTACCGTGGAGGAATGCCGTCTTCACGTCCATCTGCTCGACCTCCAAGTCGAGACTGGCTGCCAATGCTAGCACCACCTGAATAGACGAATGCTTGACGACAGGCAAAAAGATCTCATCATAATCTACGCCTTTCCGTCGACCGTAGCCTTTACCTACCAGCCTTGATTTGTATCGAGGGCGAGAAGCATCATCCGTCTGCTTCACTCTAAACATCCATCGATTCTTCAAAGCTTTCTTGTCCTTTGGCAACTGCACCAGTTCATAAGTGGAATTAGTGTGCAAGGAACTCATCTCCTCCCGCATAGCCTCCATCTACTCCTGTCTGTGTTCGTCTTCCATAGCCGCTGCAAAACTTTTGGGCTCTCCTCCGTCAGTCAATAGCACATACTCACCCGGTGAGTATCTCGTAGATGGTCGACGATCTCTGTCGCTCCTTCTTAGTGGAGCCACTTGTGCTGGCTGTATACCAACAACCTCCTCCCCTTCAGGAACTGGCTCCCCGGCATACTCATCCTTCTGAGGGACACCCTGATCACCATCAGCAGGCTGGTGATCAAGGTTGGAAGCAACTCCATGTACTGGCTCCCCCATAATTAGATCCTCTGCGATGTCCTCTGGAAACTGCTCGAAGCGAAATGACTCTAACTCAAACAATTCCTCAGCCTCAGGAGGCGTCTCGGAATCCTGAGTGTTGATCATGGTCTGATCCTCGATGAAAACTACATCCCTGCTTCTGTAGAGTTTTTTCCTACCGGGTCGTAGAGTCTATAGCCAAACTCATCCCGACCGTAGCCAACAAAGATGCATCGCCTCATCTTTGGCTCAAGTTTGGTCCTTTCGTCCTTCGGTACATGCACGAAGGCCTTACAACCAAATGCCCGTAGGTGATTGTATGACGGCTCTTTGTCGTACCATACTTTGTCAGGCACATCACCCTGCAAAGGAGCACTAGGAGACAAATTAATAACATAAGCAGCTACGAGAAGAGCCTCACCCCAATAACTGTCCGACAAGTTTGCTTCTGACAGCAAACACTGCACCCTCTCCATCAGTGTCCTGTTCATGCGCTCTGCTACACCATTGAGCTGAGGTGTCTTTGGCGGAGTCTTCTGGTGTCGTATCTCCTGCTCTCTGCAATAAGCATCAAAGGGACCAATGTATTCGCCGTCGTTGTCGGACCGAACACACAATAACTTCTTGTCCGTCTCTCTTTCAACAGAGGCCTGAAACTCTTTGAAAGTAGGCAACACCTGATCTTTGGTCTTTAAGGCATAGACCCAAACCTTCCTGGAACAGTCATCAATAAAAGTTACAAAGTAAGAAACACTGTCACGACCCGCACCCGCTATAAGGGCACGTGTACGTGATAACGCCCAGCCCTCACCGTAAAAACGGCATGGAACGCTGTAGGTTTTCTACTCTAACAACAATTTATATATATATCAAAAACCTATCGAGAATATGGTCAATTCCGAACGGAGGACAAGCAATGAATATATATGAGTGCTCAATAACAACTCTAAGATGATAAAGTAAAGACTGAAAGATAAAGACAACAAGACGATAAAATATAACCTGTCAAGTCCAAACACAAATAATATACAAGTCCAAGTCTCTAATACAATCCAAAATATAATACAGTCTCAAAAGTAACTGGAGATAAGGTCCAGTACAAAAGACCTACTCTAACTAAGCAATAGGTAAAGTCTCGTCAGGCGGAGCTAAGCCCTGCTGGACCAAGTCTAAGCCCACTACGTCATCCGGACCGTAGTAGGTACTGCAATCCCCCTCATCAGCATCTATAATATTTTGTCAACATATCCAGTCAGGATGGAACGAGTACATATATCTCATAATAGATCTCAAGATAGAATAAAAGCTATAAGACTGTAAATAGAGCATATACAATGAAATCATGGAGTGTACATAAATGTATTATGGCATGGTAAGCTGTAGAGCTAGAGCTAGAACAAAAAAGTAGAACTGAATCATGGTATGTACACAAATTAAGGTAAGCCATATATCCAATATGTGTGAGTAGCAGTTTCTGTTTGCCATAAAATATAAAAGAACAGAACAATTATCGGAGGACCGGACTTTTACTTCACAATACAAACTCGCTTGTACAAAGAAAGCCTAGGGACGAAAGCCTAGGTACAGCAATCTAAGTACAATTGTTTATTTTAGATTCTGGGGGGTGACGATAGAGGCTCGGGAAAGCGACGGCAGCTCTGCCTTACTCCTTGGACGATCGGGTGCAGCCTTGGCTCTGTAGAAGAACTGCTTAGCGTTGATAAAGAAATGCTCTCCTTTTGATTTCTGTGTATTCTCTCTCTGGCTCTCTTGATCTCTGTCTCTCTTTTTGTAGAAATCAGGAAAACTCCTCCCTTTTTTCTCTCTTTTCGTGTCTCTGTTGTAAGGGAATGACACCTTGCTATTTATAGGAATGGGGTCATCCTTAGGGTTTGCAATGATTGTCCCTTCTTAAAGCGGCGGCGGCCTATTGATTGATCAATCTGGGCCATTAATGTCGAGTGTGATGAATCTGGGCCATTAATGTAGATTACGCCAAATCCTATCAGTAATTAATGCTGATTGTAACAAATCTCCATCATGATGGTTTTTCGATGTCTGCAAATATGAATGAATAAATTTAATTCATTCTTCCGCCACGTGTCCCAGATCATTAGAATTTGACCCAATCTTTGATTGCATTAAATCTGGGTTATTGAGATTGATTGGCTTTATGACACGTGTCCTGCCACGTGGCTCAACCGCGAGCCACTGAGGAAATCTGAGCCACATAAGGAATGAGCCGCATAAGACTGGCCACGTGTCAAGGCGGCTTGGGGTGAATATTTGAACCGTATGGTGATGATCTGAGCCGCATGAGTGTAGGCAGCCGCATAATAGGTAGCTTCTTCGTGAGCCGCATGGAGATAGTCTTCGTGAGCTGCATGGGGGAGCCTCTGCTTGAGCCGCATGAGACAGCTTCGACCTGAGCCGCATGGGATAGCTTCGGTCTGAGCCGCATGGGGAGGCTCTGCTCGAGCCGCATGCGACTGTCCACGTGTCAAGGCCGCATGACACTTTCTGGATCTCGAAAGATTTGTGTTAGAGATTTCCTTCGTTTCCCTAGGAGTCTGCCAATTATGACAGAGTCATAATTACATCTTTGTGTCAGAACTGTCATCTTGTCAGCCTGTCAGCCGTCAAGGCAATTAATGCAGTATAGGACGAAGGGAATAACTGTTTGCGAGCCACATGGCTTCTCTCCTGAGCCGCATGGACCTTATCGAGCCGCATAAACACTTGAGCCGCATGGATCCCTGAGCTGCATGAGCTCTCTGAGCCGTATGGGACTCCCTGGCCGCATGGATCTTTCTTTATTCTTTTCCATGCTTCTACAAGACCCCCTTCAAAGTTTTCAATTTGCAAAATTGAAATATTTTGAATAAGAAGCATGGCTGTGCATAAACTTTTCTGGCCGCATATGATGTCATGGCCGCATGGATGTCTTGGTCGCATGGATGTTTCAGCCGCAGGGATTTTCGGGCCGCATAGATGTCTCATCCGTAGGGACTTTTTGCCACGTCATCTTGCCACGTATGGAAATCTTTTGCATTAAATGCTGTTGATTTGCTGTCAGTTTTAAGGTCACTTTTCGGGGCGGGATCCCAGGAGTCTGGCCTTCATTTTAGGCGGCTCGCCTCGATAACCGAAGAGTCAATTTTCGTTCTGCACGAGAATCGAAGCACCTTGGTTTTGTTTATAAATATGGATGAGTTCAGTCGGAGGGATTTCTTTACTATCTCTTTCTTTCCCAACTATTGCTGTCTTACCTTTCTTTCCTTATCTCCCTTCTCCGACCGCCGAAAATGGCCCCCAAATCTTCCAAGGTCGCCTCTGCTGCTGCGAAAGGAAAGAAGGCGGCTTCCTCGTCGGCCGTCGTGCCCGAAGTACACCCCGATGTCCACCCTGCTTTCAAGGGTAAGGATTGCTTTTGAATGCTTTGAACCCTAAGAACCCATGGCTCTGTTGCATGATTTATGCACAAGCCTTCATCCTTCGTTTGAACTGCCCAAGTTCGATCATGATGGAGCCGCATATGTTATATGGGCCGTATGACCCTCTCACATCCGAGCCACATAGGAGATGCCCTATGTTTGAGCCACATGAGAAGGATTTGAGTCGTAGGATTACTTCTGGATATGAACCGCATGAAGTCTCCTTTGAATGGGGCCGCATATATTTCTGACAAACTGGACCGCATAGAATTTTGCTAAGTCGTGCCGCATAAGCTCTTCTGCTAGATAGAACCGCATAAGTTCAATCCG
The DNA here is from genome assembly GCA_029216955.1 of Iris pallida. Lineage (NCBI taxonomy): Eukaryota > Viridiplantae > Streptophyta > Magnoliopsida > Asparagales > Iridaceae > Iris > Iris pallida. Next base: position 8,325,674 of record JANAVB010010794.1, on the reverse strand, counting down.
GACCGTATAAGATTTCGAATCAGTGTCATATAGAACTCTCAACTGAATTGGGCCGCATGAGGCTGTATTGACCCGAGTCGCATAGGCCCTTTTGAAGCCATATTGCATGAAATCCAGCGGAATTGGGCCGCATAAGACTTCGTTGATCCAGGCCGCATGGGCTTGTAGGAACTTCTTTTTTGAGAAACTTTATGTGGTTTCATTGTTTCCATCCTTTAATCCTGTTTCTTTTATCCTTTTTCAGTGAACCTCCCAACCAACCCGGCAGGAGAGCTTCTGGTGGGTTCAGCTCAATTTGCCATGGGTGTACAGCTCGATGGCTTAATTCGACATGTGATGGATCAGCTTCCCACCGATGAGCCTCTGGAGAGGGTGGCTGCCATCAACAACCAGTCGTTCCACTTTCTTTGCACTATGATGAATTCGGGGAGACTGGACGGAGAATATCTGAAACCAGTTTTTCTCTTTGGAGATGTTTTTTCCATAAAGAACTCTCGAGTGTTGGACGTTTCTGAGAGCTGGGATTTTACTGTGGACGGGGTGGAGATCCATATTCCCCAGATGGAACGGCACTTTCCCCTCTCGTGGTTTAACATGGTACCGTTGAGCAGGAAAATGGTGGGCTCCCTGACTCCTACTCAATCGGGGATGTTCGTGGGCAACATCCACTATAATATGAGTATTAGGTCAGCATGTGCGAGCAGGGAGTCAGTCAGTCAAAGTGTGGTGGGACTGATTCCTGGTACTTTTATAAACGTGTCTGGTCCCAACTTCACTTTTACTCGAGCTGATACCTTCCTGAATCAGCTCGCTCGCAAGGGGTCTTATCCCGTGGGCAGGTTGTCGCTGCTGAATTGGATAAACCCCATTCCTACATGGGCCAATCTTTCCTCATGGATCCTGAGGAACCACAAGGAATTCCTTCGAGAGATTGACCCTTACTACGCCATCCGGAGCACCTGTTACGGGTTGCCCATTAACAAGCCGTTGTTCATGGCCCTTTTGGAGATGTATAACCGGCGTACGGGGACTTTCTTCACGCCCAGAGGGGAGTTGGGCCTTGCTCTCCATGAAATGCATGCCATTTCTAAGCTGCCGTGGGGGGGGGGGGGGGGGGAGGGGGCGAGGCCTTTGAAGTATACACCCCGACGAATGAGGAGTTTGATGATCTGTATCGACGATTCCCAGGTTTTGTCGCTGTGTACCGGGAACTGTTGTGCCACATAGCATCTGTCACCAGACTGCTATCAAGAAGGAAAATAGCTCAGAAGGAAACGCCCCCATACCACGGCCTGGGTCGGATATCTTTTCAAATTACGTCCTTCCGGCCGGGTTTTGTCTCGAGGTCCTCAAACCAAGGAGGAGGTAAAGGACCTGATGTTGAAAGCCAAAAGGTCGAGGTCCACCCGTGACAGGTTTGGGAATCGTACTGACTCCTTCAGTTATTTCCACCACGGTACCCGGCAGATGTCTGAGAAAGCACTCTTGGTCGGGTTCTTGATGGTGTGGCTACAGAATTGCGTAGTCTCAGAAGATGCAGGTTCTACTGAAAGGATCAGCCGCCACTTCATTCTACCGGCTGTGAAGCTGGTCTTCAAAGTTAGACTGGCCCTTCTGCCGGCCATGGTGTGTAGCATACACCACGGCCTCCGTACCTTTTCGTCTAAAGTCGTTGCTCGCGAGACAACACTGGACTTTGAGCGGATGGAGCTACCATACCATTATCTTATGGGGTGGTTATTGATGCATTACCAGTCGTTGATGAGGCCGAAACAGAGGATGATGTGACCGCTGACGACGCCTTTTTTTTCCGATACCGTCATCAGTCTTGGGAGTATGACACCACAGCCTGTCGGAGGGCGTTGGCGAGGGTTGACTGGCCCGACTTCTTTGTGTCTCTTCCTCAATTTACCCCTAGAGAAGTGAGGGGGTACACGTTGATGGCATTGAATCTCCCCAGCTCTTATCCGAGAAGATGCTTCTTTGGCTGCACAACATTCGCCCAGCGCACCTAGTATATCGTTACCGAAATAACGTATACCTGGAGCCTTATTTGCCCAGCAGGTTTTCTCGTCAATTCGAGTATAGTTAGCTGTTCCTTGACTGCCCCAGTGCTTGCCTGGGCTTCAAGGGCAGTGTCCTTGACGGTATCCGGGCATGGCATTATTACAATGCGGTTCATACCCGGACTAGCTTCTCGGTCCCCGACGCTAATACGTAAGGAGATATTTTGTACATGGCGGCCCTTTATCATGTTGCGGCGAGCAAATCTCCCATGAATTTTGACATGAACACCAGCTTCATTGTCGGGATCGGCTTGGCAGAGAAGCCCGAGGGTTCCAGGAAGAGAAAGAGAGGGGGCGAATAGGGTTCCTATGCCGGACTCAGAGTCCACTGCGGCGGATGGAGAGGATGACGAGCAGGACGCCGATGACTCGTCGCACTCTTCGGACGAGGAGGTGGGGGACCAGCCTCCTACTGTGCCGATCGAAGAGGTGGAGGATCATCCACCTGCCGTGCCTGGTGCTTCGCGCAAACAAGGCATGCGTCTGTCCACTGACGATGGCAGGACCTATTCTACGAAGCGGGCTGCAGTAAGACATCGTAGGCTATTTATTGATGATGTTGACGCTGTTTTTGAGGTGATTGGAATTTCAACTGCCTTTTCCTTCTTTTTCTAAGTTATGGCCTAATCATTTTTTTCTTTTGCTCTTTGTAGGCGTCAGAAGAGTCTGCTTCTCGGGACTCGACTACTGAGGTCGATCCGGCCTTGTCTATTTTGATCAATGATATGTGCACCGCTATCACTTCTGCTGGGTTTCTTCCGGAGGCGGCCGAGGAGTCTCACTTTGCTGAGACCTCAACCCATGGGGGCGGGGGCTCTACTGCACCTATCCCCGAGATAGCTGAATTTCAACAGGAAGACACTGACCTGGCTGGCTCCCTTTCAGGGGTGGCTGGAGCAGAGAAACTAGTTAAATTTGAGTTGGAAGCTGCTGGTGGGGCGACCATGCCAGCTGTGAACGAGCTGCAGCCTCCGTGCTCTTCCCCTGGTAAGATAAACCAACTTCTTAACTTGTGAGGAGGCCTATTGGCTCTATCATCATGTCCTTCGTAGATTAATGATTGCTTTGGGCGTGCAGATCCCACCCCCTTATTGCCGGTGATGGACATCGTCGGGATGGATTCTACCGGAGGGGATCTGGTGGAAGCACGTGTGCCTCCTTCTTTTCCCACCTATATTGGAGGGCCTCCTGCTGGTTCAAGTTCGGGGGCTCAAGTTGTGGCACCGCTGGAGCAAGGGACGATGCTTCCTGCACCCTCCTCTGCGAATATAGTTTCGGGGGTTAACCTTTCCGCCCTGCCAAGCATCCAGGCTCTTCGGGCGGCGGAAGAGGAGCTAGCTGCTATTCTTGCATCTTTTCTTACAGAATTTGTTTCCCTGGTGGCGGGGACGGCAAGTTCTGAGGCTACTCCTTCGGTACTTCCCGCTACACTCCCTTTGACGTCGTCCTCTACAGAGGTTTTGGATGAAGTATCCCAGGATGTGGTCGACAGTTTCCACCGCCACCTGAAGAGGGGGATCAAGGCAGCTGTGGAAAGGGGGACTCCCTTTGCTATGGCCTGTCAATGCACCGATGGCCAGATCAATATCCTTAGAACACTCCCCGGTGGGGCGGGACTGGCATCGCTTCTGGAGCCTAAGCTGTTAGAGGCTGATCGTCTTGTGGCCCAGTTCCGCGTACTGCGGCAAGCTGATCTATCAGTGGCAATAGATCAAGAGCGTACCTTCCTCGCAACTGTGGTAGAGAAGGTGAGGATTGCTCGGGAATCGCTCAAGCCAGCTATATTGAAGGATCGCCAGGATCTGACTCAGTTTTACGATTAATGGAGCCGTCGTACTGAAGATTGCGCGACTCGGGAAGCGACTGCCTCCCGCGGGGTAACTGACACCCGGGAGCAGATTTTCGAGCTCCAGAGAAAGCTGGCCTTCCTGGAGTCCGAGCTTGAAGCTGCTCGTACTGAGAAAGGGATTGCCATTCAGGAGGCTGACAAATTTAGTAGAGCTTCTGCCAATCTAGAACTTGCCCTGAAGAAGATGGAGAATGACTGGCAGGCATATATGTATCTGAATGATGCGGAGCAGTTATCCCAGGAGGCTGAGCGCCGAGCGAAACAAGGGTTGAGCGGGGTACTGCCTTGGTGAGAACCCGCCTTTTGGATTTGTGTAATGCCGAACCATAGTCGTCTTTTTCTTTTTTTGTTTCTGTTCTCTTTTTTCTTTTCGCTTTGAGAGGGACGTGATCCTAAAATATGTATTGCTTTTTTCGACTTTCAAATAAAGAGTATTTCCCATTCTACCCTTCATTTGTCTTGCTTGTTGTGCTTGTGGTATTGTGGTAGTGTTTGCCCTGTATGAAGGACTTGTTTGTGGACCTGTTATCCTTGGCATACCTTGGTTTTAGGTACGGGTAACAAATTCGATTTGGGGATACCCAGAATGGTTCCACAATAAGGTCGTCGTGGACGTTCCGAGTATCGGAAGAAAGAATACCATGGAGCAGCTGGGCTCCCGGGGCATGATGAGGAATGATGGGCCTGCGCTGAGAAATTCAGCACAGGGCATTTGTGGACCTATTATCCTTGGCGTACCCTGGGTTAGGATACGGATAATAGGATGAAAAGGGAACCAACATGCTCACTCAGAGGTAATGAGGACATGGCAAGCATGAGGGTTTTCTTATCGCGAAATCTTCCTACTCAAAGGTGATGAGGACATGGCAGGAGTGGACTCTACGGAAGATATTTGTGGACCCATTACCCTTGGCGTACTCCGGTTATGGGTACAGATAATGAGTCGAAAGGGATCAACATACTTACTCAGAGGTAATGAGGACATGGCAAGCATGAGGGTTTCTTCGACGGAGCCTTCCCACTCAGAGGTAAGGAGGACATGGCAGGAGTGGGCTCAATGAAGGGGGGTACAGAGAACGACTCAGAGGTAATGAGGACATAGAAGTTCTATGTAGAGGGGTGATTTGTTTTTGGCCGAGTTAGGATGACTCAGAGGTAACATCGACATGGTCGTTTTGGAAATTTGTGGATCTGTTACCCTTTTTGTGCATTGGGAGTGCGGGTAGTAGATCATGAGGAAGGAGCTCCTTCAGGAAGAAAGTTCAGAGGTATTGTCATACATAACTTTCTCCTCAAAGAGTGACCGGGATGTAAATTCAGGGGTACCAGCGGGTACATAACTCGACAATCCGAGAATTTTGGAATCAAAGTGCAAGTTCCGAGGTACCAGCGGGTACATGACTCGATAATCTGGGATATTATGAGGGTGAGTTCAGTGGTACCAGCGGGTACATGACTCGATGATCTAGAAAATGTTAAGAGTGAGTTCAGCGGTACCAGCGGGTACATGACTCGATAATCTAGGATTTTTGGAGTGTGTGAGTTCAGTGGTACGAGTGGGTACATGACTCAATGATCAGAAATATTATGAAGGTGAGTTCAGCGGTACCAGCGGGTACATGACTCGATGATCTGGAATATTGTGAGAGTGAGCTCAGCGGTACCAGCGGGTACATGACTCGATAATCTAGGATTTTTGGAGTGTGTGAGTTCAGTGGTACGAGTGGGTACATGACTCGATGATCGAGAATATTGTAAAGGTGAGTTCAGCGGTACCAGCGGGTACATGACTCGATGATCTGGAATATTGTGAGAGTGAGTTCAGCGGTACCAGCGGGTACATAACTCGATAATCTTGGGATATTGTGAAGGTGAGTTCAGCGGTACCAGCGGGTACATGAATCGATAATCAGAAAAAATGTCGTTTAGACATAGTATTTCTTCAGGAACTTGCCATTGACGGGCAACATGAGCAAGTCTCCGTTTTATTTTACGAGGCGGTAAGCACTGTTGGAGAATACGGCCTTAATGATAAACGGCCCTTCCTATTTTGGCTGGAATTTGCCGGTGGTTTTGTGAGTCATGACCATCGGCCTCCAGACTGCCAGAACGAGATCTTCCACTTGGAATGTTCTGACTTTAACTGTCTTGTTGAAGGCTCTAGAGATGCGTGCTTGGTATAGCTCGATTAGCTGCTGAGCCAAGAGGCTCTTTTCATCTAAGGCCTCCAACTCTTGTAGCCGACGACGGTAGTTATCATCTGTCGTCAATTGGTAAGTAAGGGCGACGTGGAGTGAGGGTATCTGAGTCTCTAATGGGAGGACTGCCTCACTCCCGTATACCAGGGAAAATAGCATATTTCCAGTGGCTGTTCGGACTGTAGTACGGTACGCCCATAAGCATTCACCGAGCTTCTCGTTCCAGTCGTGTTTGTTGGACGACACAAACTTCTTGAGAAGTTTGATGATTATTTTGTTGAATGCCTCTGCCAATCCGTTGGCTGCCGGATTGTATGGTGTCGAAGCAATATTCTGGATGCGATGCTTGTTGCAGAACCGTTATAAGGCGTGGCTTGCAAACTGCGGACCATTATCGTGGATGTTCCTTTGGGACAATCCAAAGCGATAGATGACATGATGCTTGAGGAAGCTGATCACGTTTGAAGTTTTTACTTCTACGAACGGGACAGCTTTCGCCCATTTGGAGAAGTAATCCGTGATTGTGAGTATGAAGCGATGTCCACGGAAGGAAGGTGGAGTGATCGGACCGATGATGTCCATTTCCCATGCTTCAAATGGCCAGGATGCCACTGTCGGATGTAGAAACTCGGATAGTTGGTGGATGAAGTCCGCGTGGACTTGGCAGGCTTTGCATCTTCTTGCATAGTCTATTGCATCTGCTACCATCGTGGGCCAGTAGTAATCTATTCGGCGGAGACAGTCTTGTAATTTGGGGCCAGGCTGATGGGCCCCGCAGACACCATCATGAGCTTCGCGTACGACTTCTTTGGCTTCTACGTTTGACAGACACCGAAGCAGTAACCCATCGTATGATCGCCGATACAGCATTTTCGTCTCTGTATCGTAGAAGAATCTGAGAGAGCGCCTTCTGATAGAAGTGTCTTCCTTTGGGTTCTCGGGCAGGATGTCGTAGACTACGAAGTCTATGAATGGTTGTCTCCAGTCCGGTGCCACGTCGATCATTTGGGCGGAATAACTCACCACGACTTGAACGTTGTTCTTGGGACAGACCAGCTCGTGTCCTATCACGTCAACCGAATGCTGAGTATGGTTTGGAACTGCTAGGGAAGCGGCAAAGCCTGCTAGGGCATCGGCTTCGATGTTCTGTAGTCTGGGAACGTGTTCGATGAAGAATCCCTCCAATGATGAAATAATGTTGATCGCTATTTGGTGATATGGGATCATGTCTTCGTGGCGGACTTCGTATGAGCCCCTGATCTGATTGACGGTTAACTGCGAATCGTCGTATGCTTCAAAATATTCTACCCCCAGCTCTCTTGCGAGTTGGAGGCCAATCACCAAAGCGTTGTACTCGGCCACATTGTTAGAGCAGGGTTCTATGAGGGAGTAAGCGCGATTGATCACCAGTCCAGAAGGAGAATCAACACTACCCCGACTCCAACGACTATGTTGCCCTTGGGTCCAGTTCTCGAAGTGCCGTCGAAGAACATTCGCCATATATCATCGTGGGAGGTCACATGTGAGTCGACGACCTCATCTGGGATTCTTTCGTATACTCTGGACAACTCCGAACCTGGGTGGGCTGCTAAAAAGTCTGCCAGAGCTTGACCTTTAACAGCCTTTTGCGGGACGAAGACCATATGATAAGGGGACAGTAATATTGCCCATGTGGCGAGGCGGGAGCTGAGTGCCCCTGGTTTAGTCATGATGACCCTAAGAGGGTTGACCCGTGAGATCACATGTATGGTTTGTCCTGTGACATAGTGCCGCATCTTTTGAATGGCGAATACCAAGGCTAGGCATTCCTTCTCCACAACAGTGTATCGGTGCTCTGGCCCAATCATCATTCGGCTGAGAAAATATATAGCTTGTTCATGGCCTGCATCGTTGTTTTGTGCCAGCAGAGCACCGAGGGAATGTTCCATTGCTCGTACGTAGAGCAGAAATGGTTTTCCAGCAACCGGGGCCATCAGGACTGGAGGGTTCGACAAATATTCTTTGATGCTGTCGAAGGCACGTTGGCATTCTTCATCCCATACGAATGAGACGCCTTTCTTCATGAGGTGGGTGAATGGCCGACACCACCCGGAGAGGTTAGAAATGAACCTCCTGATGTAAGCCAGTCTCCCTTGAAGGCCTCTGAGTTCGTGGAGATTTCTTGGAGGACCCATCTCCATAATTACCTTCGTCTTTTCTGGGTCTACATGAATTCCCTGGGCAGTAATAATAAAACCTAGGATTTTCCGCTGGATACGCCCAAGAAGGATTTTGTGGGATTTATCTTCAAGTTGTGTGCTCGTATCAGATCGAACAATGTCTTCAAATCATGCAGGTGGTCTCCCTTATAGCGACTCTTGACGGCGATGTCATCAATATAGCACTCCACAGTCTTGCGCAAGTGATCTCCGAAGATGATGCTCATGGCTCTTTGATATGTGACGCCAGCATTCTTTAAACCAAAAGGCATGACTGTGTAGCAGTACATGCCAATCGGTGTTCGGAATGAGGTGTGCTTTTCGTCGTTAGAAGACATCTTGATTTGGTTGTACCTCGAAAAACTATCCATGAATGACGTGCGTTCGAAGTCACATGTGTTGTCAATCATGATATCTGTGATAGGGAGGAAGAATTCATCTTTGGGACATGCCTCGTTGAGATTGCGAAAGTCGATGCAGATTCAGATCTTTCCATTCTTCTTGAGGACCGGTACTATGTTGGCGACCCAGTCAGGATGTTGTTCCTCACGAATGAAGCCGCTGGCTATCGGTTTGTTGACTTCAGCTTCGATCGCATCCATGACGCCCGGGCGGAAGCGTCGCTGTTGTTGTTTGACTGGCTTCGTGTCTGGCCGAATGTTGAGCTTGTGAAGGACAACTTCGGGGTTTAGTCCGGGCATGTCTTCATAGCTCCAGGCGAACACATCAATATATTCTCTGACAAATTCCAGTAGCGCTTCTCGCTCTTCGTCTGTTAGGCTTTTGCTGACGAAGATCGGTCTTGGAGAAGATTCGCTGCCAAGGTCGACCTGTATAACCTCGTCTTCGGTAGGAGGTTCCCTCTGTTTGAAATACTTTTTCCACTGTGCATCCGGCTGTTGGGCCTACGGTTCTAATTCGAGGATTTCAGGAATGTCTTCATCTTTTTCGTAAGCATCGACGAATGCCATATTGACTGACAGGACTTGTCTGAATACGTCTCCGATGCTGGTGTCTGAATCAGAAGTTGGTGACCCAGTTGAATGTGAATGCCAGTCGCATTCCTCATCTGAACTTTCAGGGGATGTCACGAGCGTAACATACCCTAATCCACATCGGGTCTTGCTGTAGTAGTCCCATGGTTTACCGGCTGGGACTGGTGGCTTCAAAGGCAATCATCGACCGGTGCCGTAATTTAAGCCTGGCGTAGCCTCCAGATCATATCCCTGTTTTTGCATAAGATATTTGGATTGGGGGCTATAAAGATACAGAGGCAGTCTCCCGATATCTGATTCGAGGTCGACCTTCTCTAGTGTGAAGGGCTATGGGTCGTCCTTCCGACTGAAGATGATTGGATGGTCCCCTCCTTCGATTATGTGGTAGGCGTCTTCCATTGGAATAAGCTGGTTTGCGGTGTAAGCATTTGTCACCTGTGTGTGTAGGTGAGTTCCTATACCGTGTTCCATAGCATATATTGTACAAAGCTTATTAAGCTCGAGGTAGTTCAAAGATAGCCCTTTATTGATGAAGTAAGGTATCTTTTCTAGCGGGATTACATCATCTGTGGAGGGAACATCAGTGTGGGCAACCACATACTTGGCCAGCTCCGGTTCTTCTTCGATCATCCCCTGTATAAATGAGGACTGAGAGAATGACCTGGACAGCTTGATCATCAGGAGTTCTGTTGGTGGAGCCGAGCGTGGAGTCGTTGGCAAACTAGCGACCCCCAGTTTGGTACTCGATGCTGGGCGGGGAGTAGTTGGCTCGCTAGCGACCCCCAGTTTGGTATTCGCTGCTGAACGGGGAGTTGTTGGTTCGCTAGAAGCCCCAGACTTTGCATTGGGGTGACGATTCTTCTTGGAAAGACGAATCGTCATTGGCTTGTCAGAGGGGTTGAACTTCTCTGCTTGTGGCTGGCCGACCCTCGGTAACCTGATTGTCAGTGGCTCCGTTGTGGGTCTTGGCGCTTGGCCGGACCTTGGCAGCCGGATTATCATTTGCCCTTCTTGTGCCGAAAGGCTGATCGCATCCTTACGCAGAGCGACCGTAAAGGGTGCAAATTTGCCAGGTTTGCGAGCTTGAAGGTGGATCGTCAGAGGTTCTTCTGATCCTGAGACAGTCTCAGTTTGAGCTTGTACATCTTCATCCAGGTGCTTCTTCGACTTCTCGTATAGGCAGGAATCCGAGTAGTAGGATTCGACTCCTTTGAAGGGATCGATGTCGGCAAATTCTGTCCTCACAAAGCCGTATTTGTCGACATACTTGAAGCACTGGTGCAGTGTGGAAGGCACGATCATGTAATCGTATATCCAAGGGCTCCCCAAGAGGATGTTGTAAGAAGTGTCCGCATCTATGACGTAACAGGTCACTTCTGACTGGAGATCGCCGATTTGGCACTTCAAACGAATCTTCCCAATTGGGTAGCTCCTGCCCAAATTAAAACCGCTAATGGCGGTGCTTGTGGGCGTCAGGCGATGCATCGAAATGCGGAGATGATGTAGCAGGCCCTTCGGAATGATGCTTATGGAAGACCCAGGATCAATGTGCATTCGGTCCACCTTTACGTCCCCGATGTACCCGGTGTAGTATAACGGACGATCGTGGAGATTATTTTTGATGAGCATGCCCTGTAGAGTGAAGACGATATTGGGCATCGCACCTGTGCAAGCGCTGTCTTGGAGATCCGCAGGCGGGCTTTCTCTCGTGAGGTTGACCTGAGCCAGATACGCGTCAGCATTTTGGAGCGCATTGCTCAAAGCTGTACGAACATCCTTTGAGAGCCTCAGGAGTTCATATAATAACAATTTGGCCGGTGTATTGGCCAACTGTGCCAAGATGTCGAAGTTGTAGGGCCTTTCCAACCCTTGAGGTGTCTCTTTTCGGAGGGATTTATCAAAGCGAGTCTCCTTTGGCCTAGGCTTGTCGGTCATCGGAGGCTGAGAAGGTCCAAGAGTGTCAGCAGTAGATGGCTGATGATCTTCAGTTAAGTTTTCAGCCACGGGTTGGGCCTGTGCCCCAGATCGGGTAACGACAGCCGTGACTTCTTCGACATCCGCCGAGATTGTGCGACAGGATCTGACTTTTCTACCCTTCTTCATGCGAGTGGGAGGCGGTATGGACTGAGTCACTTCAAGTACTAGGTCCGGATGGACCCACTTGATCTTCTCCCGTGATGTGGTGAGGGGTACCAGACCAACAACCTGATCCCGAGGAGGTAGAAGATTAGCAATCTCCATTGTCGCCAGAGGGATGGGTACCACCCTGCCTTGAGTCTCTGTTGGAGGGAAGCTGCCGAATTATACGGACACCATGTTGGCCGCCACGGTTACCTCCTCGAAATCGATGGCCAAAGCGTTCGAATCGATGAGATGCTGGATGTATCGCTTCAATTGGTAGCAGTCGTATGTAGCATGGTGGACGTAACGATGGTATTGACAGTAGTTTGGGCTCTCTATTTCTGCCGGCCGAGGTTCCCATCTTGGTGGGGGGAGCTGAATTCTGTCTCCTTGTATGAGCACGTCCAAGATGGGCTTGACGTGGCCGTCCTCGAAGGAGTAAGTGATTTGTGGCCATTGTTTGTCTGTCGATTTTGACTCAGGTTTCTGGGCTGTGTCAGCCACCATAGCCTGCTTACCCCTGTTGTCCCAATTGTTGGAGGGGCTACCCCCATTGTTGTTGTTGGTATTAGGACGCTTGCCCTTGTTCTTTCCGTCCGAGATGTGCAATCCCAGTTGACGAGCCTTCTTCAACCGTTCTTCGGCACTAGTGGCGCTGATGATGAACGTCTTTCAGTCCTTAAATTAACTTTTGCCCATCTATAGACTGATTGTTGGGAGCAATCTCTTTTGGCAAATTTCAATCAAGGAGGAATCCGGGTTACCAGACGGCAACTTCATTGCGGTTTGGCGAAACCGCTCGATATAGTTCCTCGTCAGCTCTTTCTCCCCTTGGACGACGTCCATGAGGGTGGACATTATGATGTCCTGTCTTACTTCGTAGAATCTCTCCAAGAACATGCGCTTGAAGCTGGCGAAGGAGTGGATGCAGTTGTCTGGCAGGTTGCGGTACCAGTCGAAGGCGACTCCTTCTAATGCCCAAATGAATAATTGCGTGAGGATGGCATTGTTATGGGACAGGTGGTCAGTGGTGACTTCGAAGTAAGTGATATACCGACTTGCGGAGGTCTTGCCATCATAAGGGTTGATGTTGAACGGCTTATATCTTGGCGGGAAGGGGACATCCCTCCATGCAGCAGGGTACGGTTGCCGTATTCTGAGGTCTTGAGAGTTTTCTCGAGTGTGAAACATGTCCCGAAGCTCCTGGACCTCTCTTTTCACTTCTCGGGCTTCATCTACAATGGTGGAGGCCGTCATTTCAGGAGGATTGTTGCCCGGATTCTGTGCCGCTGAGTTCGACTCCGCATTGATCGCGGGACCCGTGCTTGTTTGGCCAGCGTCCCTCCTTACAGAGTTGGAAGGGCCGCTTTGATCTCGTCTATAGACTTGACCAAGGTGTGCAGTATGGCCTCCGGAGTGTCGATGCGTTGGCGATCACTGGAACCACCTTTGTTGCTGTCCGTCATGAATACCGTTCTCACATGAGGGGAGACGGAAGGAACAGTGGAGGACGTATCCTCCGAGTCATACCCATGTACCGAGAAGTCATTGGGATATGTGGGAATGTTCTCCTCTGGCTCGGACTCAGAAGGAATTGTACCCCCAACTTCGGAGCTTGCTTCATCTCGAGAGTCGTGAACGTCCTCGGAGACGTCGGTATTTGCAGTGTCTAACGGAAGAGTTGTTTCCTCGGGCTCGTCTCCTTGGAATATCGAATTATTGTGGATGTTCTGAGGACTGCCACCCCCCGTTTCAGTAACCCCCAGCGGTACGGATGACGAATCTCCGGCTGTAGCAGTTTTCGTCTTCGAACGGGTGCTTTGGAATACTCCGGTGGTGGACAGCCGTTTAGACGACAGTTTCTTAGCCGTAGTGGTTGAAATTTTCGGGCTGGAAACGTTCATCTTCTTTCCTCTCCCATCAGCGGGAATTTTTTGAGTAGAGTTGCAAGAGGCGATGGGAGGCGCTTCGTCCTCTGGGCTGGATCGTTGCAGCCTTTGGAAAATAGATTGACGGCCTTCTCTTGCTGTCGCGTTGTTGCAACAGCAGTTGACAATGATTTGAGTGCAGTGACGTCCGTGGGAGGACTCTTTGCATGCTGGAGATTCTTCTCTTTCCATGCGTTTGTGGAGGATAACCTTACGCAAGTCAGATGGGTTTGGAACGACCATGTTTGCTCCCTGGGTTTTGGAAGACTTTTGGAAACCACTTCGTCCATTTGTCGCCGGGGGCTGGACTCGGGTGGTTCTGTACAACTTCCCATCAGAGGCCCGCATAACAGTATGTGGAGCGCTCGGATGGTCAGAGGTTGGGACAGTCGACTGAGCTCGTCGAGCTTGCGCTGCCCTTGACTTCTTCACTTGAGCGCCCGAAGGCGTATAGTAAGAAGAGTCAGAGTGATACTGCAGAGAGTCAGATATATTCTCTTGAGCACATGAGAGATCAGGACCATAGGAGAGGCGATCGAAGATTGAGAATGAGCTGCGAGGAGCATACAGTATGCGGCTGGAGTCAGCAGTCTTCATGCGACTGGCAGTTGTAGCCGCATAGGCTTTCTTCATGCGGCTGGAAGTCTCGGCCGCATGTGTTTTATCCATGCGGCTGGAAGATCTGGCCGTATAGACTTTCTTCATGCGGCTGACAGTTTCAGCCGCATGAGCATCATGCATGCGGCTGGCAGTCTTGGCCGTATAAGTGTTTGGCTTCTTCCTGGGGCACATAGAATCACTCTTTGTCCCTGCAAGTCCAGCATCGTAGTGTTTTCCTCTGCCGGACTTGGGAACAGCAGAGTCCTCTATGGCTTGAAGTAGGGCTGTATGAGAATCGCCTTCGACGTCTTGGGCAGCAGAGAGTACTCCGTCCAGGGCTTGGGGAGGAGCAAATGATTTTGGCCTCCACTCCCTGCGAGCCTTCTCTGTGCGGGTTTGCTTCTGGAGCGGGCCAGCGCTCCCGTCAGAGAGCATTTTTTCAAATGCCTGTTGGTCGAAGCGGACGACCATCTTCTGTTGCGTGGAGCCAAGTTTGGCTGTATCTGATTGCGTTACCAACTCCTCAGCCATGGAGAAGTTTATCCCCAGCAGAGTCGCCATTGTGTTTGCCATAAAATATAAAAGAACAGAATAATTATCGGAGGATCGGACTTTTACTTCACAGTACTGTTTGCAAAAATAAAAGTTGATCTTTATTTCAACAAACTTTGTAAGAAGATTACAAGAGTTCTGGGAAAGTACAACTGTAGGAATCCGATCTGAATGACGATCGCTTTATCCCTTGGACGATGTGAACTTTGAAGACGATAGTCTCTGAAGATTGCAGCAGCACTTTGGTAAGAACTCCTGATCTCTGATGATGATCTCTGATTTCTCTGTATGTGTGTATGATCCCCTCTAGGAAGGACTTGAAACTCTATTTATAGAGTTCTAGAAATAACTACTTTTTAGTTATTCTGGACTGCACAAGATGGATTGTGCTGTATTGGACCGCGCAGACATCAGACTGCGCTGGCAGTTATTTGATCGTGGGCCAACTGTATTGGACACATGGCATTATTTGATTGAAATGCGCATGATCGTGTACAGACAGTTACCACGTAATGAGTCATTGATGGCATGAAGGCCACGTGTACTTTGTCAGTTGTATTGATGGAGTGCGCCACCTGAATTGCGCTGGCTTCGGATTGCGCTAAGATGGACCGCGTTGGGCTGGATTGCGCTGCAGGCAGATTGCGCTGTATGTACAGCTGTCCTCGAACGCTGTGCTGCACAATAAATAAACAGTTTCCTCGTTCTCCTTGCTGTCAGCTGTCAGAAGATCTGATTCTCTGTCAGGTAACGATGACGAGGCCACGTCAGCTCGTGCACTTGGATGAGTGTACAGTTCAGCCTGCGTAATCGAATTGTTGCACAATCTGTCTTCTGCGCAGTTCACTTGAAGGATGTATAATTTGATTTTCATGACTTTGTTGATGGGTGCAACTTGATTTTTAGGACCTACAAGACCCCCTTGAAAGTTTTTGATGTTTGAAGATAGTCAAAGCTTCGAAATACTTTGAATTTTGATTTTTAAATCAAGTTGCGCATATGATGACCTGTCTGGGCAATCGGAGGAATTAGCCCCTATTTATTCGGCGCAATATGAGGAGTTTGTTTATTTTGGAAAACTATAAATAGTTCTCAGTTCTCTCTTTGCCATTCTTTACTTACTTTCAAACTTTCGAAAGAGAAAACTTCCCGAACTTTCCTGACTCTTCTTCTTCTTCTTTCCGTCGATCTCAATGGCTCCAAAGCGCTCCGCCGTCGAGAAATGCAAGGCCCCCGCCGAGTCCTCGACTCGTGCCGTGCCGCGCCCTTCTCGTCATGAAGTTCCTCACCCAGCACTACAAGGTAGTAAACCCGATCGAAAGACCCTTTTTAGGGTTCTTTAACACTGTTGATCCTTCGAACCTGTCTCTTTTTAGAGATTTGGTCATAATACGTCGCCCTTTTTAGGGTTTCGGTTGCACAAACCCAATATTTTTTATTTTTATGAAGACTATTTTCTTGCGCAATCGGTTCGAACGCGCTGGCAAAAGTCAGCAAAATCTGCTGATTTGTGCAAGGCTGTCCAGCGCAAACTGATGCTTTGCGCAAGTTATTCAGCGCAATCTGATGACTTGCGCAAGAGGATGAGTTGGCACAACTGGACAGTTTGCGCATAGAAGCTATTGTTGCACAATCTGATGCTTGCACAATCTGATGCTTGTGCAATCTGATGCTTGCACAATATGATATTTGTACAATTTGCTGACAGAATCTTTGATGTTACTTGTACTGAATTTTGTTTTTCTTGTTTGATGCAGTTAACATCAGAGAGGATCCTGAGTATGAAATATTTGCAGGGTCCCTTGCTGAGCCGGAATTTAAAGAAGATTTGTCCCATATGCTTTTTCCACAATATGCTCTGCCATCCTCCCGCCAAGCTATCTTGGTTGCTCAGGACAATGAGACTTTGTTAAGTTTGATGAATGGGCAGCCCCTGCAGTCTGCTGACGCCATTACCCACAAGAAACCCATGTTCTTATTTGGCGAAGCCATTGACAAGAGTTCTCAGCCAAGACCCCGTGTTGAGCAGAGACTCTTCCAAAGAAAGGAGAAACTTTTTCTGTTACCGGACATTGCTAGATGCCTCCCTCTAGCCCGCTATGCCCATGCAAGCCATCCCAGGATGATGGACTGGGATATTACTCCCCTCCAGCAGGCACGGACAGGAAATATTTGTGTCAAGAAAGGACCAAACAACAGAGACATGTTCTATAGCTCCTCTGAGCGACATAGCACTTTACTCAGAGGGTTGAAACCAGGCTGCATCCCTCCAGAGAACTCTTTCTTGTTGCTGCCGGTGAGGACACCAATCTTTGCTAATGAATATGCAAAGGCTGAGGGCAGATACCCGGATCTGGACATCCGGCTGACCGGTCTGGTGAACCCAGACAACAGAAGGTGGAACTACATAGCCAACTGGATATTGGCTCAGTTTGAAGACAAGCTTAAAGAGATCGAGCTTTATCATGTGGTATATGCTACCGTGTAAGGATTCCACCCAAACCCTCATCTGTTTCTGGCCTTGGCAGAGAGGTATAATTATAGAACAGGAACATTCATGAAACCCTGCGGGGAGATTGGATTAGCCCTCCATGAGATGAAATACATCTCATGCTTACCAACGGGAGACTTCCCTTATGAGGAGTATGTTCCAACAAACGACGAGTTAGATAGACTACGTCGGGAAAATACAGAGATGGTGGCAGTTTTCGACGAACTACTGTGCCATTACAACATATGCTCCCTGTACTATAAGAGCGGCTCTTCTGGCACATGTTATTCATCGAAGTGGTTGCCGTATCTTTTTCTTAATCATATTATTGAGAAAAAGACTAAGGATCATGACACATGCAACCCGACTTTCTTCCAATCCCTCAGCCACAGTGAAGTAATAAGACTGATGGAAGAGAATAAGAAAATGGATATCAGAGTTAAAGATGAACATCAGTACCCTCCACTCAAGACCGGAGACTTTGTCGAGAGTTTTATAAGAATGGGCTACAGGCCCATGTCAAGAGAATCCCAGCTGGCGGGATTCCTGACATACTGGCTCCGTCGATTCGTTGTACCCGGAGCAACCGCCGTGGACCGCTTCCACCGCGGCGTACTTTTTGCTGCTGTCCGGTTAGTCTTCGGCTACCGGATGGATTTGCTGTCAGCGATGACCTGCAGAGTGAATGCAGGTCTTCGTCTGTATGTTGACTCCATGATCAAATGGAAGGGTGAGAAGGGGAACTTTCCTCGACTGGAGTTGCCTTACACCTATTTATTCGGATGGTTGCTTCTGCACCATCCGTCTTTGATGAACCCCGACATGGGAGCAGTCGGCGGTAGCTTTCTGCGGAGATTCTCCCAGAGCAAGTGGGTGTACATTAGTCTGAAGGACTGCCGACGTGCCCTGAACCTTGGGAAGGGATAGAATTTTTACTGCTTTGCCCCTCCAGCCGATTATAAACATATGTCAGCAAATTTAGTTGACCTTGGGAGGCAACCGTTGGGTCGGGTAGCATTTGGCTGGCTAAGGACGATCAGGCCGTCCCACTTGGTATATAGATTTGAAGAGGAGTGTTATCTGGAACCATATCTGCCAAGTCGCTTCGCTCGTCAATTTGGTTACGACCAGTTCCATGTAGGCAACGCTACAACTTGCCTACACGGAGAGGGGTATCTGATTGATGGCGCCAGAGCATGGGCCTATTACAACGCTCAAGACACAAGGACAATGTTCTCGATGCCAACCAAGAATGATCATGGCCCTAGAATGTTATATACATATTCACTATTTTATACAGCTGCAAATACTTTCGTCGAGAATTTCAATCTGGTGGATAGCTTCGCGACGACATCGCGTTTGAAGAAAGGAGCAGCTGCTATACTAGCTCCAGGAAATGATGAACAACATGAACCAGTGGATGATCCCTTGGAAGCCTCAAGGGAAGCTAACTTCCCTGAGGAAGTTAATGAACCACTGAGAATTTCTTTAAAAGTTGTTAAGTCTCCGGCTAGGGAGAGGAAGAGAAGAATTAATGAGCCTTCCTCTCCGGTTGCCAAGAAAAAACTCCTCCTGGACCCATCAGAGAAAGTCACTACCAGGTCACAGTCTCGGCAACTGGCCGAGTCGACCCGAGAGGAAGCGACCACACCGACTTCTCTTCCACAGCGGGTTGATGTGGTAGATGTGGAGAGTCCCGAAAGACCTCTTCATCGAAAGAAACTGGCTTTTAGGAAAAGAAAGAAGGTGATCTTGTCCTCGGTCGTGGCCAGTGCTGCTGCTGGAATTACTATGTCATCTCCTACTCCTGTCTCTGAGCATAGGCATGAAACTCCTAGTCCAGAACAGAGGGACGAGACTGATCAGAGAGAGGAGGCTGCAGAGCCTAGGGAGGATATTGTAGAGAAGGAGCATGAAGCTCCGCGATCTCCTTCACCGACGGTAGAAAATACTCAGCTTCCTGAGGATAGCACGAGCACTGAAGATACATCAACAGAGGCTATTGATGATACTTTGAATCAAGAAGAGAACATTGATGTTAATATATCTTCTGAGGCTGTTGACAACACACTAGCTCCTGAAAAGGATGTTGAAGTGGATGTGTGTCCTGAAGAGAATGAGGACGAGGAAATAGCGCCGGAGGAAGCTGCTACAGCTGATCCCAAAGGTATTAAATGAAATTATTAATCTTCTTTTTATAGATTAACAACTGACATCTTTATTTTTTGATCCATGTAGAAATCGAATCATCTCTGGTTCCTCCTTGCACTGATATAGTGCCGATAACAGCAATAACCAGTGGCAGCCGACATCTGTCATGCGGTTATGAGGCAGGCAGTAGCCAGGCAGTAATGTCTGAGGCTACTTCTGCTAGATTGGAATCTACGCCAGTAGACGACAGACTAGTTACTGGATCAGACCATGGTAAGATTGCCTTCACTTTTGATCCTTTTCAACAATTGTAAATGACAGGCCAAATGACAATATTTAATTTTTGCAGAGGAACAACCAGGAGGAGCGATCAGCTCTATTTTAGATCCTTTGTTTAAAGAGCCTTCTATTCAAGTGCAAGAGCGTCCATCTGCACAGACACATGCTGCTTCATCATCAACGAGAGTAGCTGCTACCCCTGGCGCTTTAGCAACTAACCAATTTATCATTAGTTCTTTCAGCAACCTGTTCTTTAATGCATTGGGACCCCTAGTAGATAGGGTACCAGAGAAAGAAGTTGTTGATTTTACTACTGTTAGAAGCCCAACCTCTCATTTGATAAATGCCATCCGAGGTCAAGGAGATGAAGCTCAAGCTGTTTTTCTTGAGCATATACTGGATGAGCTAGAAGCATCGGTTAAGATCTACAAAGACCTTAATCGAGGGGAAATAGAATCTTTGGTAGAAGCTGAATTTGAAAGGATGTCTCAAGAAGTCGCCATTGAGAAGGCTAATTTCCAGACTTTCATAGACACTTATACTGCCAAGGCTTCAGAATATGATTCTCAAATGGAGATAGCCACCTCTACTGTTGGAGAGAAGGAGGAGAAGGTTACTGAATTGAAAGCGAAATCTGTTCATCTTCAAGAGGAGATTGCCCGTCTGCAGGAAGAGTTGAAACTGGTTCAGCATACTCTAGAAGATGAAGTCACACAGCATCAAGCTGCCACTCAGCAACTGGATATTCTGACTCAGGAGCGCAATGAATATGTCAGAACTCATCAGGCCAAAATCTCTCGCCGCTTAGTGACCTTACCGACTTTTAATGAAAAGTCTGGAATAGAAGAAGCTAGGAGGCGCGTGATGGACTCCCGTAAGGAGCGACTGAAATCTTTGAAGCAGCAGATGGTTAACTTGATGGCACCACCGACTGAGTAGAAAGGTTTTATGCATCTTCTTATTTTGTAATATGTATCTTTGTAACGTCTTTCATCTTTGATCAATAAAAAGACATTTTTTTGTGGCTCTATTATTTATTGCATATCTTATTCAGATATAAATAATAGCGATAGAAAATATATTCAGAGGTGCAGGACATGATATATTTCTTGATTTTGGAAAATAATCATATTCAATTATATCTGCTCAGAGGTAATATGGACGTAGCAAATATAATTTATCGAATATTATTATTTCAATATACAACTTAATCAAAGATGACAAGTTGCTGATATGAACGAAATAGATGATTTGACAAAATGTGTGAACGAAATAAATGAACGAAATGAATCATCAAAAGGTGTAAACGAAATGAATCGTCGGGATGAACGGATGAACCATCGGGTGAATTGAATGAACGGGTGAACCGTCGGATGTATGGAATGAACGGGCGAACCGTCAGATGAATGTGATGAACGAACGAACCGTCAAATGAATGTGATGAATGGGTGAACCGTCGGATGTATGGAATGAACGGGCGAACCGTCAGATGAATGTGATGAACGGACGAACCGTCAAATGAATGTGATGAACGGGTGAACCGTCGGATGGATGGAATGAATGGGTGAACCGTCAAATGAATGTGTCGCTTTGTTGTCTTACAACTCTCTGTCTATAAATAGAACAGAAAATCAGATAGGATGGTCATTTTCACTTTTTAACATAAAAATGTCGTCTGGAGATGTATCCAGGAAGGCTGAGATTGCCCCAAAGTTTGAAGTAGGTACTGAGGAACATCTAGTTGAACCGGCTCAACCAAAGCAGATAGCAGCGGGCGAAGGTTCGTCTATCCCCAAACCGCCAAAGGACATCTTGGACTTCCTTCTTGAACCAAGGAAGTCTGAAGAAGAAGAAGCCATGAGGATGGCTGCTTGCAAATTCCTGGTGGGTTCCAACAAGAATGTTCTCGACTCTTTTGCTGATCATATTTTTGATAAGGACGGTAGTGGTCCGCGTCCCAATTTTGAGAAGGATGATAGTGACCTTCCTTGATATTATGTACTATCATTCAAAATGAAATAAAACTGAATTTTATTTATGAACTTGTCTGATGATTACAAGCAATGTCTGTTACATTTATAAATAATACTTTTTGAGGAACTTGCCATTGATAGGCATCATTGTAACTCGACCGTCTAGCTCTGTGAGTTGATAGGCTCCATTTGAGAAGACTTTGCTCACGATGTATGGCCCTTCCCACTTTGCATCGAACTTGCCCTTGCTCGAGTGAGTCATAGTCATAGGACGTCTGACTGTTAGAACGAGTTCTCCTTTCTGAAAGGCTCTGACTTTAACTTTGCGGTTGAAACTCTTCGAGATATGGGCTTAGTATAACTCAATATGTTGTTGAGCCAATAGCCGCTTCTCATCGAGTGCTTCCAATTCTTGCAGTCGGAAAAGATCATTGTTCTCTGTCGTGAGTTCGTTGGCGATAGCAATCCTCAAAGACGGAATTTGGAGTTCCAGAGGTAGAACTGCTTCACAGCCGTACACCAAAGAGAAGGGTGTACAGCCTGTAGGGTTGCGGACCGTAGTACGGTAGGCCCAAAGACATTCACCAAGATTTTCACTCCAATTTCGTTTGTTAGTGGATATAAACTTTTTGAGGAGCTTGATAATAGTCTTATTAAAAGCTTCAGCTAAGCCATTAGCAACATGATTGTAGGCTGTCGAAGTGACATTGTCAATCCGATGATCATCACAGAACCTTGTGAATTTTTGGCTAATAAATTGAGGTCCGTTATCATGGATGATTCGTCGAGGTACACCAAATTGATAGATGACATGGTGTTTGACAAAGTTGATGACGCTGCTGGTCTTGACTTCAGCCAATGGTATAGCTTCGGCCCATTTGGAGAAGTAATCGGTTATTGCCAGTATGAACCGATGTCCTCTAGAAGAAGAAGGATTGATGAGACCTATAATGTCCATGCTCCAAGCTTCGAAAGGCCAGGAAGCAGCAGTCGGATACAGAAATTCTGATAGTTGATGGATGAAATCTGCGTGGATTTGACAAGCTCGACATTTTCTTGCATATTCGATGGCATCTGATACCATAGAGGGCCAATAGTAACCCATGCGTCGGATATGATCCTGTAGCTTGGGACCGGGTTGATGTGCTCCGCAGACACCATCGTAAGTTTCACGTAATACTTGCTTTGCTTCATCACCAACAAGACAGCGCAAGAGTAGACCGTCATAAGTCCGCCGATAGAGAGTTTTGGTGGTCTGATTGTAGTAGAATCGTAGAGAGCGCCGACGTATACTCGTAGCCTCCTTCAGATCTTCAGGGAGTATGTCATGGACCACAAAGTCGATGAAAGGAGTTCTCCAATCTTCACTGATAACATTAACTTCAATAAGATTACTGAACTCAATATTACGATTGTTTTCGATGCAGAACAATTCTCGATTAGAGATAACCACCACCTGCTGTCTTTCGATAGGGATGGCTAAGACAGCTGTAAGATTGGCCAAAGCGTCACCTTCAGTATTGCAAGCTCGTCGGACATATTCGATGAAGAAGGCTTTGAATGATGTAGCCATGTTGATTGCTGCTTCAAAGTAAGGCACTAGATCTTGATGGAGAACTTCATAAGTCCCTCTAACCTGGTTAACAACCAGCTTGGAGTCACCATAGACTTCAAGATACTCGACGTCAAGTTGTTTGGCTAGCTGAAGGCCAATGAGTAGAGCATTGTATTCTGCCACGTTGTTGGAGCAAGGCTCATCTAGGGAGTATGCTCTTTGAATAGCTGACCCGTCTGAAGAAACAAGGACAACTCCAACTCCTGCGACAATGTCACCATTGGGTCCAATCCTGGGTGCACCGTCAAAGAATAAACGCCAAGTAGGAAATTCTTTAGAGATTGCATTAGATTCTAAAGTCTTGTCTGGAATTTTATCATAGAGTTTGGACGTCTCTGGAACAGGATGAGCTGCTAAGAAATCCGCCAATGCTTGACCTTTGATAGATTTTTGAGGAACATATACCATGTCATATTGGGCTAGCAGAATGGCCCATGTAGCCAGCCGAGAATTGAGTATGCTAGGCTTCTTCATCAGTACCCGAAAAGGATTAACTCGGGATATGACATGAATAGTTTGGCCAATGAGGTAATGCCGACTCTTCTGAACAGCAAACATAAGAGCTAGGCATTCCTTTTCGACCGGACTATAACGGTGTTCAGCACCAATCATAGTACGACTGAGGAAGTAAATGGCTTGTTCGTGGCCTTCTATGTTCTTTTGGAAAAGTAAAGCACCCAATGAATGATCCATAGCACGGACATACATTAAGAATGGTATGCCAGAGATTGGTGGTACCAAGACTGGTGGGTTCATGAGATATCGCTTTATGTCATCAAATGCTCGTTGACATTCTTCGGTCCAAACGAAAGATACACCCTTCTTCATGAGTTGCGTAAATGGTCTGCAGCATCCAGACAGATTCGAAATGAATCTCCTGATGTACGCAAGTCGACCTTGGAATCCTCGTGGCTTTGATATTCTCGAGATCCACGTGTATACCCTTAGAGGTAATGACGAAGCCAAGAAATTTGCCACTAGAGACACCTAAAAATGTTTTGGTGGGATTCATTTTGAGTTGATGTTGGCGCATGAGATTGAAGATATTTCTCAAGTCTTGGATGTGATCTTCCTTTAGACGACTTTTGACAACAATATCATCGACGTAGCATTCAACAGTCTTGCGCAGATGATCTCGAAATATGGTACTCATGGCTCGTTGGTATGTTGCACCAGCGTTCTTGAGACCAAACGACATTACTGTGTAACAATAGACTCCGCGAGGAGTACGGAAAGAAGTATGTTTTTCATCTTCAGGATTCATCCTAATCTGATTATATCCGGAGAATCCGTCCATGAAAGATATTCTTTCGAACCCACAGGTGTTGTCAATCATGATGTCCGTGATAGGTAGAGGAAATTCATCTTTTGGACAGGCTTCGTTAAGATCCCGAAAGTCGATGCAGACTCGAACTTTGCCGGTTTTATTTAGAACTAGGACGCCATTAGCTACCCAATCAGGATGCTGTTCTTCTCGGATAAAGCCACAAGCGATGAGCTTCTTGACTTCATTGTCGATTGCATCTATCATTTTTGGCTTGAAACGCCGTTGTTGCTGTTTGACCGGTTTTGCATTCGGTAAGATGTTCAATTTGTGAGTAGCAACTTTAGGATCTAGACCTGGCATGTCTTCATAGCTCCAGGCAAAGACGTCAATATATTCTTGAATAAGAAGAATTAATTTTTGCTTATCTGCCTCTGGAAGGTTCTTGCTGATGAATATTGGACGAGGTGACCCGCTCTCTCCTACATCAATTTGAACTAATTGATCTTCAGTAGGAGGTTCTCGTTGTTCGAATCGGAGTTCCCATTGGGTATCCATTCGTTGAGCCCAAGGATCTGTTTCGGGACTTTCTTCAACATCCTCGTCATAACCATCTGAAAGTTCGACGGAGACCATGTTTGAAGATACAGTCAATCGATGAACTTGACCGATGCTGGTATCAGAATCCCATGATCTGGAATCAGAAGAATTAGAGCGCTCTTCACTATCGAATTCAGAGGCTGCTGGGGATAATACTGGAGGTGAAGAATATCCAAGACCTCTTTTGTTTCTGCTGTAGTACATCTCTGACTTTTCTTTCGGCACAGCCGTACGGATAGGAGTTCTTCTTCCTTTACCGTAGTTGAGGCCATTCTTGAAGTCATAACCCATCTTTCGGATGATGTCTTTTGATTGTTGACTGTAACGACGGAGTTGAAGATGCCCCATATCATTACTTTTGCTATCATCCGTATAGCTGAATTGTTGTTTCGGTCCTTTACTAAAAAGTATTGGACTCTCGCCTTTCTTACGAGCGGGAACAATACGATATGAATCCTTTGGGTGTTCAAATAAGACTTCTGTTTGAAGAGATTGCATAACTCCCATCGTAAATGATTGAAAGCTATCTAACATATCCAAATAGTATTTAGCATGATAAATGACATCAGTATACTGGAAAGTAGATACTTTTTCATTGATTTCTACATTTGTATTTACAGCAGGACCTTTAGCTTTAGCAGGCTTGGTCAGATTGATTACAAGAGGGGGAGAAGAAGAACGTGGAGGAGGATTGGCTTTGTTACGACGGAGGTCGATAACAAGCGGCTCAGAGGAGGTGAGCTCCCTTTTTTCCTTGTTATGAGATAAATCATTAACAAGTGGCTCAGAAGAGGTGAGCTGCCTTTTTTTTCCTTATTACGATGTAAGTCTATAACAAGTGGCTCAGAAGAGGTGAGCTTTCTTTGATCCTGATCATCATCAGTTGGTTGCTTCTGGACTGGCAAGTGAATAGCCAGTGGCTTGGAGGACTGAGGACGAGAAACACACCCTTTGACAGGTATGATGAGGGTGTCATTAGGCACTATTTCTTGTTCTTCTTCAGTGTCCAGAGACAGGACAACCTTCATGAATTCATCCTTGTATATACGGGCATCGTTGCAGTATGCTTCGACGCCTTTGAAAGGATAGAGATTAGCAACCTTCTTTTGCACCTTTCCATTGTCATCGACATATTTAAAACATTGATGGAGAGTCGAAGGAAAAATGTTATGTTCATGTAGAAATGGTCTTCCCAACAGAGCATTATAAGAACAACCATGGTTGTCAATAGAACTGTCAAAACGGGCCAGGCCCGTTGGGCCGGTCCGCCCCGCCAATAAAAAAGGTTGGTTGGGCTATACATTTAGAGGCCCGTTTCGCAGCGGGCCTCGGTGGGTTGGCCCGTGCGGGCCGCGGGCTTGGGCGGGGCGGGATTGGGCGGGGCGGGCTAGCCCGCGGGCTTGCTGCTGTATTTAAGTAATACTTAATTACTTATATAGTTATATGATATAAATAATTTATATATAATATGAAGAGTTGTTGCTGCTGTATAATAACTTATTAAGGGAGAACGTTTCTATTTACTTTCATTCTTCAGTTCCAGGCTTCCAGCCAGCCCTAAGTGAGTAAGTTCCTAGCCCTAACCTAATTCATTCGGTTCCTCCGGCCTCCGCTCGTCCTCCTTCCTGACTTGAGTCCCGAACGGCGAGCACGGAGCGACTCCCCATCCCGACCCCGAAGGCCGACTCCCCGAGTCCGACTCCCCGAGCGACTCCCCGAGTCCGACTCCTCCGTCCCGACCCCGAGCGAGCATCCCGACTCCCCGTCCGACTCCGAGCGAGCATCCCGACCCCCCGAGTCCCGACTTCCGACCCCGAAGGCCGAAACCGAAAGGTCCTCTCTCTCTCTCTTTCCGAAAAATTATAGAAAAGTGAGATAGAATTTTGGGAATTTTATAATTTATTGCTGCAAATTAATATGTTAATTTTGTTAATTTTAAAGAAGTTATTTATATTTCCAATTGTATATTTGTCTGTATTGGAAATCTGGGATAGAATATTGGGAATTTTATTGTAGGCTATACCAATACTACATTTCTTTATATTATTGCAGATTTGAAAAACAAATGGAGTCTACTACTTTGAACGAAAGTATTAATTTAGAAAATATTGAAGAAGAAACTAAGTGTGATGACAACATTGACAAGGGGAAGCCTAGGGAAACATCTGATGTTTGGAATTATTTTACGAAGAAAATGATTAGTAAAAATGCTATTTGTGAATGCAAGGGATGTAAAAAAAATTTATAAAAGTGGAGGCAAGAAATATGGAACATCTACATTAAGGCGTCACATGGAAAATTGCAAAATGTTGAAGTATCATGATGTAGGACAAATGTTTGTTGATCAAGATGGGAAGTTAAAGTCTAAAAAGGTTAATCCAAAAATTGCACGTGAGTTACTAGCAGCTGCAGTTATTAAACATGATTTGCCTTTTTCCTTTATTGAATATGAAGGTGTTAGAACTTGGCAAAAGTATGTTAGTCCCATGCTTCCTTCTATTTTCAGAAATACGCTTATTTTTGATATAAACAAGTTATATTCGAAGGGGAAAGCCAAACTTAAGCAAGTTTTGTCTAATCTTCCTCATAGAGTGTGTTTAACTTCAGATTTGTGGACTGCTTGCACAAGTGAGGGTTATATTGTCTTGACAGCTCATTTTGTGGATGAAAATTGGAACTTGAATTGCAAAATACTTAACTTTGAACATATGCCTCCTCCACACTCCGGGGTTGAATTGGCTGCAACACTATTCAAATTTTTGAAGGAATGGGGAATTGAGAAGAAGGTTTTTTCTTTGACCTTGGATAATGCATCTAGCAATGTTCTCTGCAAAATATTTTAAGAAATCAACTTTCTTTACATGATAGTTTGTTGAGTGATGGTGAATTTTTTCATGTTCGTTGTTCGGCCCATATATTAAATCTCATTGTTCAAGATGGTTTGAAATTGTGTTCTGATGCTCTGCTGAAGATTAGAGAATCTGTGAAGTATGTGAAAGGTTCAGAAAGTAGGATGAAAAAGTTTGAAGAATGTGTGACGGCAGTTGGTGACATTGACACTAGTGTGGGCTTGAGATTGGATGTTTGTACTCGATGGAATTTAACATATTTGATGTTTGATAGTGCCATTAAGTACAAAAAAGCTTTCGTTTCTCTTCCATTAAATGATAGGAATTATAAGTGGTGTCCTTCAAATGAAGATTGGAAAAGAGGAGAAAAATTATGTGAGTTCCTTGAGCCATTTTATGAGACTACCAACTTGATTTTCGGTTCTTCTTATCCTACATCAAACTTATATTTTTTGCAAGTGTGGAAGATCGAAACTTTGTTAAAAGAGAACTTGTTAAATAAAGATGCAAAGATAAGTGGTATGTGTGGAATTATGATTCAGAAGTTCGACAAGTATTGGAGTGAATATAGCATTGTTCTTGCATTTGGGGCCATTCTTGATCCACGAATAAAACTTCAAATGTTGGAGTATTTCTATTCAAGGGTTGAGAGTGATTCTACTAAATGTCAAGAGAAGATGTCACTTGTGAAAAGTAAATTGTACAAGCTTTTTGAGGGTTATGTTAATGGAAGCAACACAAGTTCTTCTTCACAACATTTTTCTTCTTCTCACTTGTTGGCATCAAATCAAAGTGGAAGGACTAAAAGCAAGGGCAAAAGACTCTACGATGTGAGTAATCTTATGTATCTTTTCTTATTTCTATTTGTTTATGTGTCATAGTATATGTATGTATATGACATAACATATTTAACTAATGTAGGAAATTAAGACTTATGAAAGCCAATCTATTACAAGTGCTGGAAAGTCTCAATTGGATATATATTTGGAGGAGCCAAAACTTGAGTTCTCATATTTTGAAGATTTGGATGTTTTGGCATATTGGAAGGATAAGAAGAATCAATTTCCCGATCTTGCATTGATGGCATGTGATGTTTTGGCTATCCCAATAACTACAGTTGCATCGGAATCGATCTTTTCTATTGGTGCTCGTGTGCTCACCAAGTACAGAAGTTGCATGGTTCCTGAAAATTTTCAAGCTCTTATTTGTACTCGCAATTGGTTGCATGGTTTTGCATCTAGTGGTGGTAAGTAAGATTATTTTATAGGTTTTTAAATTATATCTTAGTTTGTGTTGCATGATTTTGAATTTAATTATTTTTAACTATTTTTTATGTATTTTGTATATAGATGATGATGCAGATGCAAGTATGAAGACAACCGAATCGAGTGAGGCTTCCAATGTTATGGAGGATATTGAAGAAGGAAATGAAGATGATTTTGATGATCTAATGGAGTAATGGTTCATGAAATATAACTTCAGATTTTGCTTCTGTAAGTTTAGCCTCTTTAATTTGTTATGAATGATAACTTGAGATTTTGCTACTGTATAAAATATGTTTGCATGGTTAAATTTGGTTTCTAACTTTCTTGTTTGTTTTTACATGGTTTCTAAATTTGGATTCTAATGTGATAAAGATGACTAATAGAATGCTATATTAGTATGATTCCCTCGATAGGAAACAGAGGGAGAACATGACCCATTTGCATCTGTATATGTGAATATGATTCCCATGATTTGAAACAAAGGGAGAACGTTATCCAGATTGAATCTGTATATGAACTAACTTAAGTGTTGCATTGGTAGCAAAATATTTCAGGAAACATGCAGGTTCCCATTTAACTGTTGCATTGGTAGCAAAATATTGATAATGTAAGCCCTCTGCACACATGTTTCAGGAGAGACCTATTTTTTTGAAACAAAGGGAGAACGTTATATGTAAGCCCTCTTCACACATGTTTTAGGAGAGACCTATTTTTTGACACTAGATTGATAATCCATAACCCACTTAACTGTTGCATTGGTAGCAAAATATTGAAACCATGCAAACATGTTCTTCTTTCTTTTAGGTTTCAATATTTTGCAAACATGCAACACAGGGCTAAATTTGGTTTCTAACTTTCTTGTTTGTTTTTTTTTTTTCAATAAGAAAAGGTGGTTAATTTTTGTATTTTATTTTACATGTTAGACTATTTGTTATTTGTATGGCACCACCAGGTGGTTCTCAATAACACCAGGTTGTCCTCTATGGCTCTATGCCATAAAATGTGCATACAAATTAATCGTTTCAAGTTTTGACTAATTCTGGAAACATGCAGGTTCCATCTCCTGGCTCTATTGCTTCCTAGCTACTAGCTAGCTGTGAAAATTTATCCCAGGGGACCGAACGTGTGTATATAACATGTCTAGTATTGACAGCCACAGGTTAGGAGCTTCCCAGGGGGCCGAAAATTTGTCTAAGCGGTCTAGCAATGCCTGTGGAATATTTTGTGAAGTTGGAAGCTGCATCTGTGAAGTGATTGCAATATTTTGTACTCTTCTTTAATATTTTGTAATGTGATTGGCCGATTGCAATATTTTGTACTCTTCTTTAATATTTTGTACTCTTCTTTTTTAAGAATTTGCTCCAAAGATGATCTCTGTAGAAATTTTGCAATATGATTGCAATATTTTGTACTCTTCTAAGTCTTCTTTAATATTTTGTACTCTTATTTAAGCATTTGCTAGAAAGTTTGTTTTAGTAATGGATGTTGCATTACAATGTGAATCACGTGATTGACAATCACTTATTGCATTCGAAATCAGTAGATTCAGCACTGTCATCATGTCATATTGTCATGTGAAATTGGAGATTGAAATTGGCAGCTGCAACTTGGCATTTGGCAGCTGCAATTTTAAATTTTTGATCCTGGCATTGGCATGCAATTTTGATCCTGATATTGGCATTTGGAGATTGAAATTTTGATCCTGGCATTGGCATTTGGCAGCTGCAATTTTGATGATCCTGGTATTCTTAATTTTTGTTTTTGTGATGGCATTGGTGAAGCGGGCTGGCCCGCCTGGCCCACGGACCGCCGGCGGGTTGGGCTGGGCTGGGATTTTCAGGCCCGTTCAAATGGTGGGTTGGCCCGCCCCGCCCCGTTAAATAGGGGGTTATGGTGGGTTACGGGCCGCCCCGCCCCGCCGGCCCGTCCTGACAGCTCTAGTTGTCAATGATGTAGAATGTTACCTTTGTGCGAAGATTGCCTATTTAGAGTTTTAGACGAATCTTGCCCATAGGCTCACTTCTTTCCTGGTTGAACCCGAGAATAGTGGTGATTGTACTGGAGAGACTATGCACTGGGATCTTTAGCGCATCTAACATTGTCTTCGGCATGATACTGAGAGCAGACGCTGGATCTATAAGAATACGATCGACTTTCATCGAGTCGACATATCCTGTACAGTAGAGAGGACGGTCGTGCCTATTATCTTCCATTAGCATGTCATCCTGTGTGAAAGTTATGTTTGAAATTAACTCCAACACACTATGACAATGGAGGCAAGAGACTGGTTCTGCTTTTGGCTTCTTCAAAAGGGTTAGACAAGTTTTAGCTTGCATGAGAGCCTCACTCAGAGTTTCCCGAGTCTCTTTGGAGAGGCACAAGAGCTCGAAGATTGACAGCCGGGTCGGTGTATTGGCTAGTTGAGCCAGGATATCAAAGTTGTATGGCTTTTCAAGTCCGGAAGGAGATGACTTCTTCAAAGGTTTGTCGAAGCGGACTTGTTGTTTGCCTTTGTTGGCTACCGTCGGCTTAGGAGGAGTAGACTCTACAACCGGTGAGGATACAGTAGGAATATCCTCAGTAGAAGCAGGCTGCACTGGAGCAGGCTCAGAAGAAGAAGCAGGATTCTCTTGAGCTTTGAGGTAATCCTTTAGATAGGCTTTCCCTGATCTGGTGCCTAGCAAGATTTCCTCATCAACTATGGGGTCAAAAGACACCATATTGCAAGTCTTTGTCTTGCCCTTGGAGCGGTCTTTCTTCTTGGAGGAAGAGGGAAGTTCGAACTCTAAAGCAAGATCCGGATGAATCCACATAATCTCGCCATTGTCAAGAGACAAGGGGACGAGACCTTCACTTCGTGGAGGAGGGAGATTCTCGATCTCAAGAGTGGCTTTAGGGATAGGAATGACACCGTGCTGTACCATCTGGGGCAGGAAGTCACCGAATTGAACTGAGACCATGTTCACAGTAACAGTCTTCTCGTCTTGCTGCAGAGTGACAACACCAACGTTGACCAGCTCTTGAATTTTGCCTTTGAGCACATAACATGCTCGAGTGGGATGCCCAATGAACCTGTGATAGACACAGTACTTTGGATGATCAGTCTTACCGACTTCATCAGGCTTCTTTGGATCTGGGAGCTGGAGCTTATTGCTTTTGATTAAGCAATCAAAGATGCTCGCGGTGTCATTCTCGTCAAAGGAGTATTCTATTTTTGGACGAGGTTCCCTTGGTGGAGGTGCTGGAGGAGTAGAAGTGGGCGTAGGGGGAGCTACGTTGACCGCCAGAGATTCCTTGCTCTTCAAGTTGATATTCAAAGTTTCTTTTCCCTTGCGATTGTTCTGGCGATTACCACCACCCGATGTCTGGTGTTCATCCCGGTCGGGATTAGACATTTGTACCCCTAGCTGCTTGAATTTGTCAGCGCTAACTTCAGCTGCTTTAGCGTTGACAATGAAGGATGGCCAATCTTGGAACTGAGTTGATCCCGTCCACATGCTGATGATAGGCAAAAGATTTGCCTTGCAGGTGTCTATGATCACAGCGGCCGGAGTTCCAGGAGGCATTTTCAAAGCTTCCCGACGGAACCTTTCAATAAAACTTTCAGCAGTTTTATTGTGTCTTTGTTTGATTTTATTGAGGGCTGACATGGTCATGTCGTTGATTCCCTCATAGAATCGTTCTAAGAAGATTTGTTTCAGACCTGAGAAGGAGGTGATACAACCATCGGGCAAGCTTCTGTACCAATCGTATGCTACGCCGGCTAAACAACCGACGAATACTCTGGTAAGAAGAGCGTCATTTGGTTGAAGTTGGACAGTCATAACCTCAAAGTGGTTAATGAACTGACTGGGAGAAGTGCTGCCATCAAACAGCAAGATTGTTGGGATTTTGTACTTAGGAGGAAATGGGACTTCCTTCCATTCAACTGGGTAAGGTTGCTTGATCTCCAACCTCTGTAAGTTGTCCTTCTCTTTGAAGGCCTCGAACTGAGTGCGCAGGAGCTTGACAGCTTCATTGGCATCTTCCGTAGAAGGAGCAGGCTGAATCACAGTGTTAGGGGGAGGAACAGCATGGTAAGCACTACCCCCAGCACCTGATTGACTGGGTGTAGGTTGGATCTGTACAGGAGGTACTGGAAGAGATGCTACCCCCAGCCCTGTATTGATAGGTACCGACGATGCTATGATTTCAGGATTTACAGGAGGTACGGTCGGTGGTACTGTATGCTGGGCCACAATGATAGAATGCATGCTTGCAACCATCTCGGCCATGGTCTTCAGTTTGTCTTCTAGTGCAGCGATTCTTTGTTCTTGATTTGTCGAAGTTGAAGCATCCGGATCTTCATTAACAACATAAGCTGTCACTTCTCTAGGTACAGTAGAAGATACTGTTTGTTCAGAGCTTTTGCTGTATGCATCGTAGTCGGAGAAAGAATCATCCCCTGAGTGAGAAAGAGGGAGATGACTGGAAGGATCTTGAAGATTCCTTTGACCGATTGTGTCTCGGCTTCGGGATTGGGTATGTTGGAATACTCCATCGGAAGATTCTTAGAGTAGATCCAAATACCGCTGGCTTGGATGACAAGGTCTGCCGTGCTTGGAGCACTTCCTACCTCCAGTGTCTCTGGAAGTCATGTTGACCGAAGCATACAAAACTTCGTCTTCGTCTTCTGACATAGGTTCAGAGTTTGTAAAGTTCAGACGATCGAAGAAAGATCGTCTTGTTGTCTGACAACAACACTTGATGACCACTTTGTGATTGCAATGGTGTCCAAGTGGTTGCACTGGAGATGTTAAAATGTTGTCCCATTTTTGCTTGAGGTATTCTCGAAGATCAGGAACAGTGACGGAACGAGAAGAAGTTCGAGGGATATGTTCTTTGACAATATTCGGAACATGATTCCGGTTCTTCAAATGTTTTGTCCCCTGAGTGTACAGGGAAGTACTCACTTCATTAACATAGGTGTCCGGATTTTTGATCCTGAAAGTTTGCTTCTGATACTGGTTGGTCTTCGGCATTGCCTGTTTGCGTTTCACCGAAGTTGGTCGATTGAGATAAGTTCTTAGATCAGCAAACTCACCTCCAGGGGTTTCAGTCTGAGACACCAGCAATTTTCCTTGTTTCGAACAAGATATTTGAAGAGTTGGGAGATCTTGGAACTCTGCTACCGGAGTAGGCAGAATACCTCTCTGATCAATATACTTTCCTTTAACAAGAAGGGAAGAAGGACCCTTATTGGAAAGAGTTCTTGTACTGACTGGTGCCGGAGCACGTTCAGATTGATCTTCTACGATAAAAATCGAAGAAGACTGAGAAAAGACCAAAGGGCCTTTTCCTTTGTTTTGTGAAGAAGGGTTAGCTAAAGAGCATTTTCCTCTGTTGTCTTCCAAGTCGTGGGACGAGGAAGTTTGAGAAAAGACCAACGGGCCTTTTTCTTTGTTCTGGGGAGGAGGAGGAATAGCCAAAAGACTACCCCCAGTGGATTGCGCAGGAGCAACAGGGTGCTTGAGAAGAGGGGTAGGGCTTTTCCCCTTGCTGTGAGAAGGAGGGAGAGTAGCCAAAGGGTTGTCTCTCTTGGATAGCTCAGGCATAGCTTGCGCATGGGGAGCCTTGACAATAGGCGCACTGGCAGGTTGCGCATGAGTAACTCTGGCAGAGAGTCTTCTGGCCTCAGTCACAGTGGCTTGCGCAGCAGGAGGCTTGTTGCCAGAGTGCTTGAGTTGCACTCTGGTTGCTGGAGTGATGGATTGCGCAGGCAGAGTGGCAGCCAATTGCGCCAGAGGAACAGGAGCCTTGCACTTTGACAGGGCAGCATATGAAGTAGTTTGTGTACTGGCAAGGGAAGTAGCATACTGCACATGAGCAGTAGTAGTAGGCTGCGCAACAGAGACAACAGTCTTAGGAACAGAGGTAGTGGACTGCGCTGCAGGCTGAGCAGCAAAAGTAGTGGTCTGCACAACAGTCTTGGGGACCCACACCGGGTGAACTTTGCTTGTGGCAGAAGTTGTTGCAGTACGACGGGTGGTCCTGGAGTTGATCATCGCCTCGTAGGCCGTTTGGTTGA
Organism: Iris pallida; assembly: GCA_029216955.1. NCBI lineage: Eukaryota > Viridiplantae > Streptophyta > Magnoliopsida > Asparagales > Iridaceae > Iris > Iris pallida. The sequence continues at coordinate 8,290,613 of JANAVB010010794.1, read as the reverse complement.
CCTTTACAAGCAGCGTCTGCTGCGTCTTTCCGATAGACGCAACGTCATATTGAGTTGTCACTTCCTCGTTGGAGGAAAAAGTCATCCCCAACAGAGTCGCCATTTTGTTTGCAAAAACAAAAGTTGATCTTTATTTCAACAAACTTTGTAAGAAGATTACAAGAATTCTGGAAAGTACAACTGTAGGAATCTGATCTGAATGACGATCGCTTTATCCCTTGTACGATGTAAACTTTAAAGATGATAGCCTCTGAAGATTGCAGCAGCACTTTGACAAGAACTCCTGATCTCTGATGATGATCTCTGATTTCTCTGTATGTGTGTATGATCCCCTCTAGGAAGGACTTGAAACTCTATTTATAGAGTTCTGGAAATAACTACTTTTTAGTTATTCTGGACTGCGCAAGATGGATTGTGCTGCATTGGACCGCACAGACATCAGACTGCGCTGGCAGTTATTTGATCGTAGGCCAACTGTATTGGACACATGGCATTATTTGATTGAAATACGCATGATCGTGTACAGACGGTTACCACGTAATGAGTCATTGATGGCATGAAGGCCACGTGTACTTTATCAGTTGTATTGATGGAGTGCGCCACCTGAATTGTGCTGGCTTCGGATTGTGCTAAGATGGACCGCGCTGGGCTGTATTACGCTGCAGGCAGATTGTACTGTATGTACAGCTGTCCTCGAGCGCTGTGCTGCACAATAAATGAACAGTTTCCTCGTTCTCCGTGCTGTCAGCTGTCAGAAGATCTGATTCTCTGTCAGGTAATGATGACGAGGCCACGTCAGCTCGCACACTTGGATGAGTGCGCAGTTCAGCCTACGCAATCGAATTGTTGCGCAATCTGTCTTCTACGCAGTTCACTTGAAGGATGTATAATTTGATTTTTATGACTTTGTTGATGGGTGCAACTTGATTTTTAGGACCTACAAATACAAACTCGCTTGTACAAAGAAAGCCTAGGGACGAAAGCCTAGGTACATCAATCTAAGTACAATTATTTAATTTAGATTCTAGGGGGTGACGATAGAGGCTCGGGAAAGCGACGGCAGCTCTGCCTTACTCCTTGGACGATCGGGTGCAGCCTTGGCTCTGTAGAAGAACTGCTTAGCGTTGATGAAGAAATGCTCTCCTTTTGATCTCTGTGTATTCTCTCTCTGGCTCTCTTGATCTCTGTCTCTTTTTTTGTAGAAATCAGGTAAACTCCTCCTTTTTTTTCTCTCTTTTCTTGTCACTGTTGCAAGGGAATGACACCTTGCTATTTATAGGAATGGGGTCATCCTTAGGGTTTGCAATGATTGTCCCTTTTTAAAATGGTGGGGTCCTGTTGATTGATCAATCTGGGCTATTAATGTCGAGTGTGATGAATCTGGGCCATTAATGTAGATTAAGCCAAATCCTATCAGTAATTAATGCTGATTGCAACAAATCTCCATCATGATGATTTTTTGATGTCTGCAAATCTGAATGAATAAATTTAATTCATTCTTTTGCCACGTGTCCCAGATCATTGGGATTTGACCCAATCTTTGATTGCATTAAATATGGGTTATTGAGATTGATTGGCTTTATGACATGTGTCCTGCCATGTGGCTCAACCGCGAGCCACTGAGGAAATCTGAGCCGCATGAGGAATGAGCCGCATAAGACTGGCCACGTGTCAAGGCGGCTTGGGGTGAATATTTGAACCGCCGCATGAGTGTAGGCAGCCGTATAATAGGTAGCTTCTTCATGAGCCGCATGGAGATAGTCCTCGTGAGCCGCATGGGGGAGCCTCTGCTTGAGCCGCATGGGATAGCTTCGACCTGAGCCGCATGGGACAGCTTCGGCCTGAGCCGCATGGAGAGTCTCTTCTCGAGCCGCATGCGACTGTCCACGTGTCAAGGCCGCGTGACACTTTCTGGATCTCGGAAGATTTGTGTCAGAGATTTCCTTCGTTTCCCTAGTAGTCTGCCTATTATGACAGTCATAATTACATCTTTGTGTCAAAACTGTCATCTTGTCAGGGCTGTCAGCCGTCAAGACAATTAATGCAGTATAGGACGAAGGGAAGAACTGTTTGCGAGCCACGTGGCTTCTCTCCTGAGCCGCATGGACCTTATCGAGCCGCATAAACACTTGAGCTGCATGGATCCCTGAGCCGTATGGGACTCCCTGGCCGCATGGATCTTTCTTTATTCTTTTCCATGCTTCTACAGTTTCAACTTGTGATCGGCTTGGCACTAGAACAAATATGGCCTACAATAGCATGCGCAGAACGCTATAGAAAGCCTTCTATAGCATATTCTGTCTGCTATGATCGCCCACGCTATAGTATGTCCAGACATGTGAATGCTATAACATTATAACGTTCATGAATGCGGTGGAAGGTTTATAGCGTTCGTGTATGCTGTTGATGGTTTATAGCGTTTATGAATGCTGTAATACTTTATAGCATTCTAGAACGCTGTAGATAGTTTATAGCGTTCGTGAGTGCTGTGGATTACTTATAGCGTTTATGAATGCTGTGGATTATTTATAGCGTTTGTGAATGCTGTGGATGATTTATAGCGTTTGATGAATGGTTTGATTTATTATAGCGTTCATCATATGCTATCGTGGTAGCAGCAATTTAGACGCTTTCAGTGCTATAAACCTGCTATAGAATTTCATATTATTTCATATCTGCTACAGAATTTCATATTTTATAATCTGTTTTGTATCACATATAAATAACAATAATCGCAAACAATTTCAATCGCAACTTGCATTTCGATCAATCAAGATATAGTAAAGATTTGCCAAAATATAAAATGTTTCATTAGAACATTCAAGATGTACAAAAAGTAGTAGTCATTAAAACATTCAAGATGTAGAAAAAGTAGTTGTACGCCAAAATAAACCATTCCATTTACAAAGTATCTGTAGTCCAAAATAAACCATTCCATTTACAAATATCTGTAGGCCAAAAAATAGCTCGATCGCCTCTTTCCTTCTAGCAGCTATCCACAACCATCAAAAACATATATGCCAACCTACACAAAATTGAGAAGAAAACACATTATGATAAAAAAAAATAAGATAGAAATATTTGAAGTGTGCACTGCACGGCAGGGTAGCTTAGCATCTGTATCATAACAGACTACAGGTAGATATCTGCAGGTAGAGGTAAAACCTGTTAGCAGTCCTGTCTCCTGTGTTCAAGAGTATGTAGTAATATGTAGGCCTATATGTGTGAGTGTCATGGGGTAGAATGTTCTGAAGGCATGTGTGTGCAAGGGGGGTTTTCCTGTGTGTGTTGAGTAGTATTGTGCATACATGTAGGAAGATGCAGCTAAGAGAAACTTACATTACCAAAACAGTTTCACAAGGTAATTAAGGAAAAATGGAAAAGATAATCATATGACGAAGAAATTCAAAGAATAAATTAGCATAATACCAAACTCATTTTATGATGAAACATTTATCGGAGTTTCTGAATGGGTGTATCACAGCAGCAGTAAGATTTACTAGTGCTCAAGTTTACAATTATAATGTAATCTGATGTATGTAAATTATAGGCCAAGAAAAGGGAACATTTTTTTCTTTCTTCCAAAATGATCAGATCGACATGAGACCTCAATAATGGCTTTGGTGCCTGCCATATGACTTTCTTATTTTTAAAACATATATTAAGTAACATTACAATGCTAGAAAGGTAATACTAAAAATGGCTAATGTATATGTAACATTACATTGACAACCTGTAATGGTGGTTGTGTAACATATACAAATTTTAAGAATTCTATGTGACATTATTTTGACTAGGAGGACAAGCCCCAATTGCTGCCCTCATTCTCACACACACAACCCCCTCATCTTGAAGACATATTCGCTATCCAACATTATTAAATTGTAAAAAAGATGATAAATGTTCCTAATGGGTTCTGAACAAAATTGTATACGAATTAATTTATTACCAAATATAATCTTCACTCTTACATAAAGATTTTGGTTGTTTTGCACCATGATTTAATTTTACATCTAAGATTTAAATAATATATAAAGTATACTCCAATCTAATATGAGTGTGACAATATATTATGATGGGACCCAGAATTTGGGATCTTACTATGTTTGTATTAAATTTAGATAACATATTAAATTATGGAGGTACTATGGATACACTTCTCTGTTTTGAACTCTGAACACAAATAACTCCTATATTCATATAAATGGGATTTAACCCCAATACAAAATGGCCAACATGCCGAGAAAAACTCCCCCAAGGCAGAATGTTACACGAAAATAAGTAATTCTACAAGTACCTCTTCAAATAAATAATACATGCATTCATAACTCACATACCTAAGAAAGAGTGGTATGTGCACTTCTCCTACGTTATCCTGTTATTGAACATAAACAAGTATTAGATATGTCTGATTGAAATCAAAAGCTTCACAACGCCATGGATGAAGTGGCTCACCTGAAACACTAGATGCCCAGAGCTGCAATAATCTCATCAACATGCATACTAGTCCTAATACTGGAATAAATATGAGTATTTTCTTCGATTCCAATAGAAGTTAGTTTGAAGTTATTTTGAAGCAAAAGCTACTATAGGTAGCTGATTGAACGAAGCTTAGAGTCCAGCTACTTTCAACAATTTAATCCGAACAAAAAGAACAGAAAAAAATTTAGAACATGTAAATAATTTAATATAAACATAGCAGAAAAACTAGTGCCTGAAAAAAAAATATTTGTTCTGTAAAATAGAAAAACTCAATGCTTGCCAGACACTAACCAATCGATGCCTTATTAACCTTATAACACCATCTCATTGCAGTAAAGTGCAAGGCCAGATGAAAGTGTTACGTAAAAATCATTTACCACTTCAACATTAATTTTTCTATCCAGTGGATATGCTGGTTTTCTCAACATCAATCAAAGGGGCCAATCATTTTTTCTTGTACTACAAGTTCGTCAAATTCTTGAGCAGTCAGGACGCGAAGTTTCAACGCATATTCCTGAGGAAAAAAAATACCAGATAGATTTAATTATGTTGCAGCATTTTGTTGGCAAATTTACTGTTTACCAACTTGGAGTCTTTAAATAGCTTCATTACAACAGGTCACAAGGCTAGGGGACTGGAGTCACATGTGAAGAGGCACAAACTGCAAATCTTGACCAACATTGGTAAATTTTGTCCTTGTATTAAATGCCTATCATAGGGTCCTTGTTGAAGACTTCAAAGAAAACTCTTAGTTCTACTGTTAGTGCTCATCAAAGCCTTGAACCCAAGTGTGATCATCTTAAGTTCCACAATGAACAATCTACATGATGAATGTTGCCAATGACTTCATTCAAACTTTAAGACATAGGTCTCATGAATATCTTGGTTTAAATTCGATTGTCTGTCTTCCTATGCTTAACATCTTTACGATTGTAAACAGCCTGAGCAGTACAAATGCTCATCACAGCCTTCCAAACTCAAAGCATAATCACCTTAGTTCACAACAGAAAATCGATCGATGCTTATAGATTCTTATGAACTTATAACAGTAGGCTACTTCACATTCTAAGCTGTGTGCCCTCCCATGCTAACATCTTTATGACAATTGTGGACAAGCTTGAGCCTTCTAAAATTATGCGGACATCACATTCTAAAATTGTTGTTTAAGCCAAAAGTGAAAAAACTAATCCAGATGTGAAGTGACCATAATTTTCAAACAACAATATAAGTCTTCAAAAGTGTATAAACTCGTTTATTATGCAGCTAACCTCTTTTTTACATATAGGATGGAAAGGTGTCGAGAATGCCAGAACAAATAGCTCTATTACAATATCCAAGAATTATGTGTGTTTACCTTCAGAGTTGTCCCTTCTTTGTGCGCCTTCTTAGCAACACCAGCAGCCTTATCATAACCAATTTTCTATTTCATTTGTCATGAACATGTCACAACCTTATCTAAAACAACAATCAAATTGATAGCCATAAAAATGAAGAATATACACAAGAAAAACTTACCGAGTCCAATGATGTAACAAGCATCAGGAACTGATTCATATTGAATAACACAAGAAATGATATGCTAGTTTAAAATTACCACACATGGGATGGAATGACATGAAATTCTAGGGTATCACAGCTAACCTCATGCAGCAATTTTGAAAATTTTCATCTCACTTAGTTGTTCTCAAAAGAAAGAGACACATCCCTGAGTAGTCTCAAAGACTGACACGAGAAATGAAATAACTTAGGGTTGTTTGGAATAATATTGAATATATAAAAGAAATCCAAAACATCCAATTAAAATAATCCAAGTAGATCTCCACGAACCAAACCAATTACCAATGGGTGCACGTATTGGATACTCCAAACACACTAGAATAACCACACTACAACAATTATACATTTCCTCAAGTCTGCATTAACAAATGTTACACTCATAATATCAACTATAAATTTAAATAGAAGACAAGATTGGTTGAATTTTTTCCAGAAAAAATTGAAACAAAAAGCCAGTGTTAGCCTCTAATACAATTCATGAACAACCACATTTACTACTTTCACTATGAAAACCAAAGCAACTAACCTAGCAGGAGCTTTTTATCAAAGCAATAGATGATATTTTTGCGAGAAAATTAGGAACCGTTATAACTAGAAATTGAGACAAAAGGAATCATATTTTCACTTTAGGTCTGCAATGATGCTTGTTTGATAAGTATTGCACTTTTGACATGAGCATCACTAGAATAGTTTTAGGGTCCCAAGCCAAGTTCCTTTGAACTAGCAGTGAAAAATCAGTTCTCAGCAACTTGTATGACAAAAATCAAAGTCTTCGGTAAGCTTACTTGTATGACAAAAATCAGTTCTCAGCAACTTTTATTTTGACAAAAGAGCTAACCCGAGTTTCCAATACAAAGTCTTTGGTAAGCATCATGTACATTAAAAATGAAGCTAGA
>JANAVB010010794.1:8266178-8278678 GCA_029216955.1 Iris pallida | reverse complement strand
AGCCTCGAAAGGTGACATCTCTATACTGGCTTGGTAGCTATTGTTGTAAGCAAACTCTACCAAGTGAAGGTGATCCTCCCAAGATCCTCCGAAGTCTAAGACACAGGTACGCAGCATATCCTCGAGGGTCTGAATCGTCCTCTCCGACTGCCCGTCTGTCTGGGGGTGGTATGCAGTACTAAACTTGAGCGATGTGCCCAAGCTAAGCTGTAAACTCCTCCAGAAGTGGGAAGTGAATCGGCTGTCCCGATCTGAGACTATACTCACTGGAATCCCGTGCAATCGGACTATCTGTCGTACGTACATCTCGGCCAACCTCTTCGTAGACAAACCCACCTTGAAAGGCAAAAAGTGGGCCAATTTGGTCAATGATCAACAATGACCCAAATCGCATCCTTCCCTCCTGGAGAGCGCGGAAGCCCAGATACAAAGTCCATAGTGATATGCTCCCACTTCCACTCAGGAATGGGTAGTGGCTGGAGCAATCCACCGGGTCTCTGCCTCTCGGCCTTCACCTGCTGGCACACCAAGCATCTAGAAACGAACTGAGTCACCTCGCGTTTCATGCCATACCACCAAACATGCTGTCTCAAGTCTCTATACATCTTGTTGGCTCCTGGATGCATAGAGTACTGAGAACGGTGCGCCTCTTGAAGAACCTCCTCCCGAAGTCCTCTGTTCGGCACGCACAATCTGGTACCATGCCTCAACGACCCATCCCCCGCTATAGAGAACTCATCCAACAGCCCTGCCTGGACCTGCTCCCTGATGACTCTCAGAGCCTCATCCTCAAACTGAGCTGCCCTGACTCTGTCTATCAGCTCTGACTGCACCTGGAGACCCCACATCTGCGTCTCGAACCCTGGAACTATCACCTCTATGCCCAAACTCTCCAGATCTGCCGGAAGGTGACGATCCATCGTCAAACACATGGCCACAGAATACCTGTTCAAAGCATCCGCGACCACGTTGGCCTTCCCCGGATGGTACTGTAAGGATATATCAAAATCCTTCATCAGCTCTAATCATCGCCTCTGCCTCATATTAAGCTCCTTCTGGGTAAACACGTACTTCAAGCTCTTGTGATCTGTATAGATCTCAACTCGCTCTCCGTACAGATAGTGTTTCCACAGCTTCAAAGCAAAGATGACCGTTGCCAGCTCCAGATCGTGGGTAGGGTAGTTCCTCTCATGAGGACGTAACTGCCTAGATGCATAGGCAATCACCTTCCCGTGCTGCTGAAGCACACAACCCAAACCCCGTCCTGAAGCATCACTGTAGATCGTATAACCACCAGATCCAGATGGCAGCGTCAAGATAGGAGCTGTAGTCAATTTCGTCGTCAGCTCCTCGAAGGTGGCCTGGCACTCCTCGGACCAAACAAACTCCTCGTCCTTCCTGATAAGGCGGGTCATCGGCTAGACAATCCTGGAAAAGTCCTGCACGAACCTCCGGTAGTAACCTGCCAGACCCAAAAAACTCTGAACCTTTGCTACTGAGCTCAGCGTAGACCAGGACTCCACTGCAGAAATCTTCTTCGGATCCATTGAAATCCCCTCGCCAGAGACAACATGGCCTAGGAACTCTACGCGATCCAAGAAGAACTCGTACTTGGACAGCTTTCCATACAGCTGCTCCCTCCTGAGAGTGTCCAACACAATCCTCAGGTGTTCCTCGTGCTCCTCTGGTGTCTCCGAATAGATGAGAATGTCATCAATAAAGACCACCACGAACTTGTCAAGGTACTGATGAAATACCTTGTTCATCAAGTTCATGAATACCGTCGGGGCGTTGGTCAACCCAAACGGTATGACGGTATACTCATACTGGCCATAGCGAGTCCGAAAGACAGTCTTCGGAATGTCATCCTACTTCACCTTCAGCTGATGGTACCCGGTACGCAAGTCGATCTTCGAGAACACCCTCGCCCCGCTCAACTGGTCGAACAAGTCATCAATCCTTGGCAAAGGATACTTGTTCTTGATGGTAAGGTTGTTGAACGCCCAGTAATCAATGCACAGACGTACCGTACCATCCTTCTTGGGGACGAAAAGAACTGGCACGCCCCAAGGTGAAGAACTAGATCGAATAAAGCCCTTGTCCTCCAGCTCGTCGACCTGTCTCTTCAGCTCCGCTAACTCACTGTTGTTGATTCTATAGACGTGCTGGGAGATAGGCTCAGCGCCCAGCACTAGGTCTATAGAAAACTAAACATCACGATCTGGCGGCATCTCGGGCAGCTCCTCGGGAAAGACATCCAAGAATTCAGTAATAAGTGGATGTGGCAACACCGGCCCCGCCAACAACGCTTCGCAGGATCCATCTCCTGGCTCCATTGCACCCTTGGTGAACTCATACTCTGGCTCTCCCGGCGGCCTAAACAGAATCCTGCCCCCTCTGCAGTCGATGCTAGCGTGGTGCATGCTCAACCAGTCTATACCGAGTACCACATCGTAACTCGAAAGTGGCATTATGAGCAAACACGCACTCAGCTCCCGGCTTCTCAAAGAAACTCTCTGCCCCTTGCAAACATTATTAACTAGGATGATGCTATTTCCAGTCATAATCTTGCAAGTCCTACCAAGATACTCAGCAATAATATTATGCCAAAGAGCAAAAGAAACAGACACAAAACTGTACGTAGCACCAGAATCAAACAAGGCTAAAGCTGGAAAAGAATCGAGCAGAATAGAACCTGCGACAACATCCGCAATAGGCTCTATCTTCTCGGCTGTAAGAGTAAAGGCTCTACCCGGACAGCCCTTATGCTGGCGGTGCTGAACAAACTGCTGCTGCTGGGTCGGAAAGGGACCCCGCTGCTGAACTACCGGCACACTAGCTGGTGTCCTCTGAACAGGTGCTCTCTGAGCTGCTCCAGCTGTACGGGAGTTCTTGGGACACTCCCGTATCTGATGCCCAGCGGCACCGTAAAAGAGACACAGCCCCAACCTCCTCCTGCAGAACTCAAAGAGGTGACCGGGCTTCTTGCAGAAGTAGCACGGTGGATCATCCTGCCCCGGATGCTGCTGAACCCTCTGGACAGTTGTTCTGGCCTGCACCTGCTGCTGATGATGCTGGAACGACTGATGCTGAAGCTGAGGGCGCTTAGCAGCCCCCGCGCTGCTACTGGCCCCCGAAAACAAATTACGATCCCTTTTCGGCTTCAAGCCCTACTCTCTCTCCACCTTCCGAGCCTCCGCATAAACCTCTGCATATGTCGCATAGAAGGAAGGGATCAGGATCTTGATATCCCATGTCAATCCCTCCCGGAAGTGCTCTGTTTGGATCACCGGGTCGCTCATCATGTACTTGGCGTATCGGCTCAGCCGGCCGAACTCCGCCGCATACTCCTCCTCAGTCATACTGCCCTGCTGCAGGGTCTGAAACTGCCGTACTAGGTCGATCTTGTCTGTGGGGGGAAAGAACTTCTCTCTGAACAGGGCCCAAAACTCAGCCCAAGTGTAGGCAGCTGCATGGTGATGATCGGAGCAGCATGAGTGTAGGCAGCCGCATAATAGGTAGCTTCTTCGTGAGCCGCATGGAGATAGTCCTCGTGAGCTACATGGGGGAGCCTCTGCTTGAGCCGTATGAGACAGCTTTGACCTGAGCCGCATGGGACAGCTTCGGCCTGAGCCGTATGAGGAGTCTCTACTTGAGCCGCATACGACTGTCCACGTGTCAAGGCCGCGTGACACTTTCTGGATCTCGGGAGATTTGTGTCAGAGATTTCCTTCGTTTCCCTAGGAGTCTGCCTATTATGACAGAGTCATAATTACATCTTTGTGTCAGAACTGTCATCTTGTCATGGCTTTCAGCCGTCAAGGCAATTAATGCTGTATAGGACGAAGGGAAAAATAGTTTGCGAGCCACGTGGCTTCTCTCCTGAGCCGCATGGACCTTATCGAGCCACATAAACACTTGAGCCGCATGGATCCCTGAGCCGTATGAGCTCTCTCAGCCGCATGGGACTCCCTGGCCGCATGGATCTTTCTTTATTCTTTTCCATGCTTCTACAGTTTCAACTTGTGATCGGCTTAGGTACCTGTCGAGAACTGGCCTGGCAAGTCATAAGTGCGGTATATGACTCACACTGTTCAAGAATACAAGGGAATATGATCACAGGTATACGCTACTACTCCCCCTACCCCAACTGGTAGAATGGATCCAAACAGGACACGTCACTGCATGGGATTCTAATGAGAAGGTAGCGAACCTTCTCTAGAATCAGTGACCATATATTGTGCAAGAGCTACAAGGGAGCTTGCACAATACATCCCAACCTAAGAAGGAGAAACATCTCTCGTCGGGATCCAGGAATACCAATTCGTGAGAACCATGTGTCAGGATAAGCATATCTACACTAAGTACATGAATCATAACAGTTATCATAAATTGGGAAAAAGTTATCAGAGAATGTACTCGCCTGTAAGATGATAAAATATGTCAACCGGATCCACTACAGTGTCTCGAGGACCTATAGAGAACAAAACGTATCAATACTATGTTTAGGAAGTAAAGTCAAATCAATTTAAATCCAATTAAGTCATTCTAGGTCAAGACAAGCCTAGTTAGGTCAACCTTGGTCATGGGAGAACATTGGAAGTCAATCCGAATCAAACTAGGTCGAAAGTTGACTTACAGTTGACTTTTGGTCAACGGGTCAACTCTGGTCAACTCTAGGTCAACCCTAGGTTACTGGTGACTAACAGTTGACTTTTGGTCAACTGTCCAAGTTTAATGGAATTTGGGACTAAATTGGGTAAAGTGTTGACCCCTAGTTGACTTTTGGTCTAAAAAGTCAACCGTGGTCAACCGAGGTCAAGAGTAGGTCTAGGTGACTATTTCTAATCATTACCAACCCTTACAACCCATATCCAAGTCTATCTTGGACTTCGAAACTCAAATCTTGGCCGTAGGCCAATATCCTATTTTACCATTTTACAAAGGTAAATTCTAACCAAGACAATTACCAAGTTAGCCTACCTACGCTTGTATTTTGACCCGTGCTCCCTAGGATAGTATGATACTAGCCTATACGTTCATTACCTACCAAAATACCTAGGTAGAGTGGACGTCTAGTCCATCTTACGGCCTATTGCCGATATCTTGAATATCTCAAGATACGCAATGGTACGGCGCGATACCGTCGCCCTACAACCCCGATTTCAACTCGGGAGCCTACCCGCAAAGTCTAATTCACGTATTCTAGGTCTCTCCAAGTTTTATCGCGTTCCGAGCACTCGGAGCTTGATTTCGCCCTCTAACTCAACTCCTCTAAATCCTATTCTTCTAATTCTTTTTCCTTCTCTTAATTCTAATTCTTCTTCTTAATCTTCTTCTTCTAATTTTCCTATTCTCCTTATCCTTCTCCTCTCCTTCTTCTTATTATCCTTCTTCCTATTTTCTAATCTCATTTCTCTCCTTCTTTCCTTCTAATTTCCTCTTCTTCTCCTAATCTCTTCTTTCCTTCTAATCTTCCAATTCTACTTCTTCTAAACTTCTTCTTACTCTTCTCATCATTTCCTCCTCTATATATATCTATCTATATCTATATATATACATATATATATATATATAGATGGGGGGTTATATAGGGGTTAATTGTTGGCCCATTGGTCATATGGTCAACCTGATTTTAATAATTGATCAAACTCTGTCTGGATATACGAAGCTAGTCAGGATATCTCGGATTCTTGGACATGATCAAGATTGTCATGACATCTCGGATTTTTGGACATGATCAAGATTGGCTATCCACTCCATTCAAGACCGAAGATCTGTTTGCCTACTCGAGTCTGTAATTTCTTATTCAATGTATTTTTTATTTTATTTGAGTCTAGGAATATGTTGTACACCGAGTCGTACTGGCAAATAGGCTATCCCTAAATCCGTTCAAAATGTTTTTAAAATGACCTCTCAAAAAGGTTTACAAAAAGGTTTTCAAAAAGGTTTTCAAAAATCACCAAAAGCTTTTTCAAAAACCCTAACTAAACCCTGACTTAACCCTGACAGAACTCGGACCGAGTTCGGCCAGAGTTCGGTTGGTGGCCGTTGTGATTTTGAATCTTTGGAACTTGGTCCTCCTGCAGTTGCAAATTTGACCGAGATTTGCTCAAAGAGTTCTACCCGAATTCTGACAGAAGTCTGCCTTTGGAACTCCTATAAATAGAGAAGGATTTCGATCATTTCAATTCACTCATTCACTTTCAATCTTCTCTCTATCTAAAGCTTTCAGTCTTTCAAAGAGTTTTCTAGAGCTTTCAATTTCAGATCCCAAGCCAGTTACAATCCTCTAGTCAATTTGCCAGTGCGGTACGGTCTAGAAGTTTCTGAGAGATTGTAATCAGAAGGCTTGATTGAAGAATACCTCTTCACATTTGAAGTTGGACGAGTTCTTCGTATCAAAGCTCGTGTTGTAGAAGTTGCAAGGACTTCGTAAGAAAACTTGCAGTTTTTTCAATAGTGGATTCAACTGGTAGCAAGAGTTCTACCGACTGGATTAGTCCTCAACAGAGGGATACCAATATACATCGCTGTCTTTGCGTTTGCTCTCTTAACTCTGTCTTTACTTTATTTCAGTTGTGATTAATATTCTGTGATTGTGCTGCTAATATTTTTTAATTAGCATTATTCCGCTGCCAACTCTATTCACCCCCCTCTAGAGTGTTACGCTTTACTATTTCGTTCCTACAATTGGTATCAGAGCGGGTGTTACAGGTAAAGCAAAGGTAACAGTGCAATTATTTATTCATTTTATTTAACTGTTATATAGATCACAGCACAACACATGACAACTGTAAAATTCACAAGTGAAGGCCAGGCCACAAACAGACCCCCACTGTTTGATGGTACGAATTATACATATTGGAAAACACGGATGAGTTTCTTCTTGAAATCTCTTGACTTTGATTTATGGTCCATTGTTCTTGATGGCTATCAGAAGCCACCTCGTATAAATGTTGATGGAGTTTTAGTTAAAAAACACCATAGCAGATATACAGAGGAAGAAAAGAAAAGGGCCAGTCTTGACGCACGTGCCATTAATGCTCTTTTTTGTGCTTTAGACAGAACTGAATTTAACAGGGTGTCTATCTGCACAACGGCTAATGAAGTATGGAAGCTACTTGAAGTCACACATGAAGGCACGACTCAAGTCAAGGAATCTAAAGTCAGCAGACTTACTCAAGAGTACGAGGCGTTCAAAATGAAGTCCAACGAAACAGTTACACAAATGTTCGAGAGGTTCTTGGATATTGTAAATCCTTTATCTTCCCTAAGCAAAGATTACAGTAACTATGAAAAGATTCGCAAACTCCTGCGAGCTCTCACCAAGAACTGGATTCCAAAGGCTACTGCAATCATTGAAGGGAACGACTTCACAACAATGACCCTAGAGGTACTCATGGGTAAGCTACTCACTCATGAACTAGAGCTACAAGATTTTGAAGAGCCTGCACCAAAGGAGAAGACTATCGCCCTCAAGGCTCAGCACAAAAAAGCTGCTGAAGATGACTCAGACAGCAGTGGATCTGACGCTGAAGATCAAGCACTCCTAGCAAGGAAGTTCAAAAGATTCATGAGACATGATAAGAGAGTCAAAGAAAACAACAACAACAACTAGTACCAAGAAGATGCTGTCTGCTATGGTTGCAAGAAGAAGGGACACATGAAGAAGGATTGTCCCACAAACTCATCATCAAGCAAGAAGAGCAACAGGTATGAAAAAGGGAACCTGAAGAGATCAACATCACGGAAATATGCCAATACCAGCATATAGCATGAAAGTGAAGCCAGTGACTCAGAAGACGAACAATCAGAAGACGCTGCAAACGTATGCTTTATGGCATCCGATCAGGTACCTACTGAACCTGTAGTTGATACTTATGATGACTTCACCTTTGAGCAATTAGGAGATGCCTTCAGTGACCTGATGACTGATTACAGGAAACTGCGTAGTAAGTATCAGACCTCTAAAAAGGTACTCAAAGAGTACAAAGGTAAAATAGGTAGACTTACCGACCTACTAGCTGAGGTTAGAAATAATGTTAGTGAGTCTGGTGAGCTTTCTTCAATAAAGCTCTTATTACACGAGACTACCAAGTCATCTGAAGAGAAAGACAAAATTATTGACCAACTCAAGGAAGAACTTTCTATAGAGAAGAAAAGTCTTCAATGTGCACAAATCAGAATGGAATCACTTACTTCTGATTATACTAAATTGTATGACACTTCCAAAAGATTGGAAATTAGGTTAGGAAAACAGCCTGAGCCTGCTGCTTCCTTCCCTAACACGTGTCACTTACCGAAAAATCGGAACATTCCCAAGCCAAACACTGTCAGACCTAACCCTATAAAACCTTTACCCCAAAAGGTTAAGCCCAAACAAGATTATAGGTATGCTTTCTTCTATACTAGAAAACCCAAACCTACCAGCCATGCACACCACTCAGCTTTCAACACTCGACATACACAATGTCATTATTGTGGCCTTATTGGTCATATATCATCTGCATGTAGAATGAGAAAGCTTGTTGATTTAAATGTTTATGCTTGGATACCTAAAGCTAACAATTCAGGACCCTACAAGAAATAGGTACCAAAGGTTTCATCTGCAAACTATTTTGTAGGTAGAACACCCTTCACATGCTAGAAGCAAATGGATCCTCGACAGCGGGTGCTCATGGCATATGACCGGTGACGCTACCCTATTTGCAACACTGTCGAAGAAGAAGAAGAAGGAAGGCTATGTCTCCTTCGGTAATAACTTGAAAGGGTATATTATTGGTATCGATGATGTTGGTAAGTCTTCCTATCCTGTGATTAAGGATGTCTGTCTGGTTACCGAGTTGAAACATAACCTACTCAGCATAAGTCATCTAGCTGATCATGGTTATGGCATCAACTTTGGCAAAGACAAATGTACTATAGTTGATAGCTCAACTGGTAGTACTATCTTTGAAGGTATCAGGGAAGACAATATATATGTTTTCTATTTGTTAGAAGAAACTAACATTTCAGGTAGATGCTTAATGGCCAAAAGTGATGAGAGTCATTTATGGCATATGAGACTCGGTCACGCTAATATGGATACAATATCAAGATTATCCACAAAGAAGCTAGTATGCGGTTTACCGGACATTACATTCAAGAAGGATTCGGTATGCAGCCAATGTGAAAGAAACAAAACTACCAGATCTATATTTAAGTCAGTAAACGCAGTATGTACTACTAGACCTCTACAATTGCTTCATATGGACTTATTTGGTCCTAGCAGAGTTGCTAGCCTCGGAGGTAAACTTTATGCTTTTGTAATTGTAGATGATTTCTCTAGATACACGTAGGTATATTTCTTGACACGCAAGAATGATGCATTATCCGAATTTGTCGCCTTTTGCAAGAAAGTTCAGAATAAAAAAGGTTACATGATCACTCGCATTAGAAACGATCATGGTGGCGAATTCGAGAATGCTGATTTTGAGCAATTTTGTGACACACACGGTTTTATACACGAGTTCTCCTGTCCTAGGACTCCACAACAAAATGGAGTTGTGGAACGTAAGAACAGAACTCTAACCGAAATGGCCAGAGTGATGTTAAACCAGTTTAGTCTACTCAAATATTTCTGGGCTGAAGCTATCAACACAGCTTGCTTTGTTCTTAATAGAGTTCTAATTCGACCCAAATCGAAGAAGACTCCATTTGAGTTATGGTTTGATAGAATTCCTTCAGTTTCATACTTTAGAATTTTTGGTTGTAAATGTTTTATTCTTAATACAAAAGACAATTTGGGAAAATTTGATAAAAAGGCCGATGAAGGTATATTTTTAGGTTATGCGGCCAAGAGCAAAGGATACAGAGTCTTCAACAAACGTACCATGATCATCTAAGAGTCAATCAATGTCACTTTTGATGAATTGAATCAAATGACAATTGATGACAATGACGAAGATACATCTGTACAAGCTCAACTCCAGCTGATTCTCAACCAAACTCTGTACTAGCTGAACCTCCTAGAGAAGATCCAGGAACCAGCTACCTTCAGAATCAAGCAAAAAGGTTAAAATTTACAGCTAATCATCCAAAGGATTTGGTAATTGGTGATATTACCAAGGGAGTAAGTACTCGTACATCCTGTAGAGATATTGTTTCTAGTGTTGCATTTATTTTACAGCTAGAACCCAAAACTATTGATGAAGCATGTAGTGATAGTTTTTGGATAGATGCTATGCAAGAGAAATTAAACCAATTTGAACGGAATCAAGTTTGGGAACTTGTTTTCAGGCCTGTTGATCATCCAATCATTGGCACCCGTTGGGTATTCCGAAACAAACTGAATGAGAATGGTTTAGTGACTCGTAATAAGGCTCGACTCGTAGCTCAAGGATACAATCAAGAAGAAGGTATCGACTACGATGAGACTTATGCCCCAGTTACGAGATTAGAATCCATTCGCATGTTATGTGCATTTGCATGTTTTCATGATTTCAAACTTTTTCAAATGGATATGAAGAGTGCTTTTTTAAATGGCTTTATAAAAGAAGAAGTTTTTGTAGCACAACCTCCGGGTTTCACGAATTTTAAAAACCCAGATCATGTTTTCAAGTTGAAGAAAGCTCTATACGGTTTAAAACAAGCCCCTCGTGCTTGGTATAATCGTCTAAGTTCTTTTCTACTTGACAACGGTTTTTCAAAAGGGAAGGTTGACACTACACTGTTTATTAAGTCTTTTAATGGCAAACTTCTTTTAATTCAAATCTATGTTGATGATATTATATTTGGATCTACTGATGAATCTCTGTGTCAAGAATTTTCTAAGTGTATGCAGAATGAGTTTGAGATGAGCATGATGAGAGAGCTGAAATTCTTTCTCGGATTGCAAATCAAACAAACTGATAATGGGACATGCATAAATCAAGCCAAGTACACAAAAGACCTGCTAAAGAAGTTCGATCTGGACAATGTCAAACCTATTGGCACTCCAATGGCAACTTCAATAAAGCTTGATTCAGATGAACAAGGCAAGCCAGTCGACACACGTAAGTATCGAGGTATGATTGGTAGTTTACTTTATTTAACTGCTCGTCCAGATATAATGTTTAGTGTTTGTCTGTGTGCACATTTTCAAGCTAACCCAAAGGAATCATATCTGTCCGCAGTTAAGCATATCTTTCGATACCTTAAAGGCACTTCTTCTGTTGGCTTGTGGTATCCCAAAACTAAGTCCTTTGACCTTATTGGTTATTCGTATGCAGATTTTGCTGGATGCAAAGTTGATAAAAAAAGTACAAGTGGCACATGTCATTTCTTAGGCAAAGTTTTAGTCTCTTTGTTTAGTAAAAAGCAAAATTCTGTAGCCCTATCAACAACAGAGGCTGAGTACATCACCGCAGGACGTTGTTGTGCTCAGATTTTATGGATGAAACAAACCCTAGAAGACTATGATTTATTTTACACACATATTCCCATTTTTTGTGATAACACGAGCACTATTAATTTGACTAAGAATCCAGTATGTCACTCTCGTACTAAACATATCGAGATTAGACATCATTTTCTTAAAGATCATCATCAAAATGGAGATATAAACCTTGTGTACGTAGATACTAAAAATCAACTAGCTGACATCTTCACTAAACCTCTAGCGGAAGATCGTTTCAATTATTTACGTCGAGAATTAGGAATTTTGGACGTCAATAATATTAATTGATTTTGTTTTATGATTGTATATTATTATGCAAAAACTGTGTTAGAGACAAGCCAATAAAGAGTCTGTCTGTCACCACAACTACGGTTGAAGCGAAGCGGTACTTAAGAGTTTCCCGGTAAACCTCCGCCAGCTGGGACAGTACTCCTACAGCTAATCTGAGACAGTTGCTGTGTAACGACATTTAATTCATAAAATAATATTAATTATGTTAATTGAAGGCTAAAATAACTAATCTTTGAATTAAATATTTGAAATGAGACAATAAAAAAGAATGGCAAAAATCAACTTTGAAGAACCCTAGGCGAATTCGGCCAGAGCTCTGACCGAATTCGGCCCGAGTTCGGTTGAGGGTGTCTGGTTATATATACAGAACCCGAGCAGCCCTTCTCCTTCATTGCTTCCAAACTATTTCAAACAGCAGCAGCAGCCGACCCGAGCATCAAAACCCTAGTTCTTCACCATCCTATTCTTTCCAATCCAAGTGGTAAAATCTCTCCAAAATTTGGAATCGTGCAGAGATCGTTGTTCTCTACGACATATCTTGATTTCGTGAGGTATAACTCCATCTCTCTCCACCTTTCAATTAGTACATTTTTATTCCAATTTGCACATATGGTACCTAAATTCAATCCATCTAAGAGGAAGAAGACGACCCCTAGTGAGGAAGGGTCATCTTCGCATCCACATACGGATTCACTCTTTTTGTCGGTCCAAACGAGTGACGGTACGTTCGACGGGTTTTTCTTTCAAACCCTCGACCAAGCCCTACTGTGGTATGGTGATATTTCTATGC
>JANAVB010010794.1:8218678-8261178 GCA_029216955.1 Iris pallida | reverse complement strand
GTTCTTGTCTCTGCCACCACTTGGACCCCTGCTTTTTTCTCTTCTGCGGCTCTCTGAAACCAATGCCTCTGAGTGGTGGGATGTGGATGAAGTGCCCTGAGAACGTCTCCGCATCTCTTCATTCAGCACCCTGCTCTTGGCAAACTCCAGATTGACCACGCCCTCTGGAGTAGAAGCGATCATAGATACTCGTACGGTCTTCCACGAGTCTGGCAATGTACACAACATCCATAGTCCCTGAACCTCGTCGTCGAACTTGACTCCCATCGAAGACAGCTGGTCAACCACGCCCTGGAAATCACTCAAGTAATCTGTAATAGACATCCCATCTTTGTACCGCAGACCCATCATCGTCTGGATCAGGAACAGCTTGTTTAGCCCGGTCTTCTTCGCGTACAAAGATTACAGCTTATCCCATAACGTCTTTGCGTGCTCAATATTGGCAACGTGGTTGTACACATTTTCGTCAACGAACTGCCTGATATATCCGTACACCTGTATATGCTAGAATTTTCAGTCCTCCTCGGATTTATCACTGGGCTTCTCGGATGCAAATACGGACAGATGCAGCTTCTTGACAAACCGCAAATCTTTCATCTGGCTCTGTCAATAGTGATAGTGTTAGCCCAATGATTATATCATGTTTTTGAATATGGCTAATCAATTAAGTTTAATATATCGACGTCACTAATATTCATGTAATCATTATCATGTTGCTACTTAAACTTAGTATTGTCCTAAATGTTCTATATAATATTGCTATGCTTGTATCATATTTGTTTTGTTCGTCTAACATGTTCTTATAGACATGCAGTAAGCATGACCAAGCTTTGTCAAAGAAGGACATATGCAATAGAGAATTATTGATGGGGCAAAGACAGTGTTACACAAGAAGATTTCTCTGAACCGCCTAACGACCTATTCGGGGCCTCGCATCGGGGGTTCCTCTGTTTATCTTTGGACGACCGCCGTCAAGTGAAAAAGGCGTCTTCAAGTCTGCTCAAATATTTGAAGAAATGCGTCATCAAAGGGCTATTAGTTTTCCTATTTCTTCAATGTATTTTGCATATTTATTGAGTCTAGGAATACGATGTACACTGCATCGTACTGGCAAATAGGCTACCCAAGAAACGTTTTCAAAATACCCTTTCATTTTGAAAACAAGCCCACTTACAAAAGTCCAAACTACTTCCTAACTGTTTGACTTTTTCAAAAAGCCCAAAACCAATTTGCTAAAACCCTGACAGAACTCCAACAAAACTCGGACAGAATTCGGCCAGAGTTTGGCCCGAATTCGGCCAGAGTTCGGTTAGTGAACGTTGCTTTTTGAACTTGGTCTTCCTGCAGTTACGGATTCCAACGAGATTTTCTTATCTAGTTCTGTCCGAATTCTGCCCGAATTCTGTCAGAATTCTGTCTTTGGAAAAACTATAAATAGAGAAGGATTTTGATCATTTCAACTCGCTCCTTCACTTTCATATCTCTTCTCTATAAGCCTACTACTTCTTCCAAAGTATTCTGAGCTATTTATTTTCAAATCCCAAGCCAGTTACAATCCTCTAGTCGATTTGCCAGTACGGTACGGTCTAGAAGTTTTAGAGTGGTTGTAATCAGAGGCTTGATTGAAGTTAGACACTTCACAATTGAAGTTGGTCGAGTACTTCGGATCAAAGCTCGCGTTGTAGAAGTTGCAAGAACTTCGGATGAAAACTTGTGGTGATTTTCCATAGTGGATTCAACTGGAAGCTAGAGTTCTTCCGACTGGACTAGTCCTCACAAGAGGAAAACCAGTATACATCCTTGTGTTTGTGTTTGCTCTCTACTCTCTACTTTTTATTTACATATCTGTGATATATTATCTGTGATCTTGTTACTAACATTTTTAAATAGTTAATTTTTACTGCCTACTCTATTCACCCCTCCTCTAGAGTATTGCGCTTTACAACTCGTTCCTACAATCGGTCCTACAGATAGTTGGTGCCGTTCAGGTTCACCATGCGCATCGGCTTCGTGTCCATCTCTGCTTTCTGGTTTGACTATCAACTGCTGACACTTCTTTGAACCCAAAGCTCTGATACCACTCTGTTGGAAACGAAGCGCGGAAACCATTTTTCCAAACCAGAAAGTCCTGCGAGAGAACCGAGCAAAAGCACACAAACCAAAAATGCCAAACACAATCGCAGACACAAAGATTTTTGACGTAAAAAAATTTTACGGGAAAAATCACGGGACGATCGGAGTCCAACCCTGAAGAACCTCCACTAATGGAATAAAGAGAATACACCCTCTACAAGCTCCTCCCGATCCAACACGGATCACCACAACTCACTTGAAAGAAGAAATTTTTGATTGCAGACTCCGAAGAACAAGAGATGCCAAAAAATTATTCGAAGCATTCTCTCATTCACAATAGTCCTTAATCCTCTCTCTCTCTCAAAGATTGTAAAGCACTCTTGTTTTGAGATGATTTTACAACTAGCATGCATCACCCTTTTATAAGCCCTTGGTAATCCATACATGGAAGGCCAATATATATGGAAACTTCCAATATGCATCAATCATATATTTTAAAAAAATCCAATCATAACTGGCTTGCCATAATTGAAAACCCAATTATATGAAAAGCTAATATATGAAGGGTCCAATCATAAATATATGATCAAAGTAAATATGGAAATCCAATCATATATTTTCTTACCATATATGTTCCAAAATAAAATCCATGCACTCCCCGAGCTTCTCCGACACACGGATGACACTCGTCGCTCTCCAGGATATTCTCCACATAGGTTGAGAATCCCACCCACTCCAACAATTTAGTCCCACATCGGTTAGGAGGTGGGATCATGTGGTATAGATAATTGGAATTTGGTTCAGACCTTATATGAGAATTCTCTTTTAAGACATGTTGACCCAATTCAATATCGTACCTTATGTGTCAACTCCGATTTGAGTCACACCGCATGTCCAACATCTTGCTTACATAAACATTCAGTATATCTGATCCCAACAGAGTTCGATTTTCTAGTATGCCATATATTAAAAAGCAGAGACCCTACCAAGGTCGGTCAGGTCAGGTCAGAAATGATCCGTTAGTTCTGGTCCCAACCCAATATGACTTTCCTGTCTGCCATTAAGCATTGAAAAGCAGAACTTACCCATCAAAACCTTCGAGTCACAACCACATATCAAAAAGGAATGTAAAAGATGCAAGCCAAGAATTCATGCAAAGAAGCTATGAACAAGAACACAAGCCAGAAAGCCCAAAAAAAATAAAAAATCATAGGATAACTGAGCTATGTTGTACAAATACGAACATGAATACGAATATGGGCAGAAAAAAGATATGGGTTACATACATTTTTCTGTTCATGTGCAACATAAATAAATAGTAACTTAACATTAAGCTAATTTATGAGATAAACAAATCACAAACACTTAGCATTATGCTTGTGAGATAAAGTAATCACACACACACATACATACAAGAAGGGACCGGGATTTCCATACTTAAGCATCCCCGGATGTTATCCAGAATAGCAACACTTGGATTATCTTTATGGACCGTTCAGGTTAGTCAAAATCTCTTGAGAAATTAGATAGTTTAAGAATTTAATCTGACGGTCCATAAAGACAATTCCACAGCTGCTATTCCGAGAATTGTGCATGGATGCTTAAGTGCGGAGATGCCTTATAATATGCTTTCCATCAAACTCTGTTAAACAGAAAGGAAATGAATCAATGAACGTACAATACAAAATGACAAGGCCAGATACGTCGAGTTTGGTTAAGTTTGCTATAAAACATAGACCATGCTTGAATAACTAGTTTAGTATAGCACAATCATAGACAACTTGAATACAAGGGCGTTTGTTTCTTCGAACGGTAACCCGAGGCCACAAGATTACTTCGGCCTAGGAGAAACACGGTATAGCCGACCTGGGTTTAAGCAACGGATAATTCGGGGACTTGCAACGGAGCTCGCTACTTGCATTGAAAGGACCTTGTCTAACTAGACTATGTCCAGGATGGCTAGTTAATGCCAGTGACCTCCACATCATACACTTAATATGAATTGATATCAAAATGACAGTGAAGGCATTGGTAAGTTTTATGTGCACGACACGCTCTGCCGTGGGTAAGTTTTAGCATTAATTTATCTTGTTTATGTTTCGTCAAGCTGTTTGCATGAAAGTGACTATGATGGCTAGAAAGATTACTAAATCTACTGTATGATTCACCTAAATTCTTGAACCAACTGAGAGCATGGAAATAATTAGCCACTTGCCAGTACATGTTGATTGTACTGATCCTTGCCCTCTACAGGTGCTATAAATCAGGAGGAGCATGCCGCGTGACTGAAGGCAGTGCTCGTGCATTTTAAAGCTTTGTCTGTGCGTGCGAAGCCTTGAGGCAATCTCTTTTGAAGACTCTGTGACTGTCCAAGCCGAGATGTCTCGACTCTTCCCTATCCCAGGTGTCTGCATACTTTGGTTGTATAAAGAGGTATAATGTATGGAACGGCTATCTCATCGACATTTATTTTATAATGGAGTCAGTTTGTGAGCCCGTACGACACCGTTGTATCGAGTCTGTAATATGATATTCATTATCAATAAAGCTCAAGTTTCTCTATATATAATTTGTTCAATTTACTCTTTGCCCTCTTCTTCTTGTTGTGTTTCAGATAACCTTATGACTATGCCTTGTGCGATCGCAACTTAGGTTCGTACGACATCACGTCCGGGGGACGATTATCTATTCTACGGAATCGGGGCGTGACACTTGCCACAGTTAAAGCAAGTTACGGGGACTTGAACTTCTGTTGCTTGAACGAAGGACCCTTCACTTTCAGATTAGTGGTCCCATTATTCTTGTGATGAGAAGCCGCCTGCTTCCCTTTGAACTCCCTTGTTTGCACCAAGTTGGCCTTAGCCAGTTGTTTGGACAAAGTGTCCATCCTATGTTGAGATCATATCTCGTCCTCAACGTGGATCTCTTGTAGAAATTTTTTTATGCTTATGTCTAGTTTTTTCGATGCATTCTTGCGTAGAAGTTGCTCCATCCAGCAGAAAGTTTTGAGACAATTCCTCCAACGACAAACTTGTCGACGAGGGGCATTTTTTCGTCATCTAGCTTCTGGCGCAACTTCAAAAATTCCTTCACCAGAGGTAGCATCGTCTTTTCATTTTCGAAGAGCCACTTGTGGTACTTCTTGACATAAAAATTTTGGACCTGTTATCGTCGTCTTCATAAAGCTTTTCCAAAGACTCCTAGATCTCTTTGGCCTTCACCTTCTTGGAATATGACTCTGCCAGAGAGACTTTCGTAGAATTGAGAATCAGCAATTTGCAGATGCTGTTTTCTCTCTTCCACTTGCTCTGCTTAACTTGTGCAGCAGCAATAGCACGTGCAGTACCACCTTCTGGAACCGTCGGTTCATCCTTAATCTACACATGATCGACGTCCACGAGTTGAAGATTAAGGGTGATCTTACTCTTCCAGATTTGAAAGTGTTCTCCGTCGAATTTCTCCAACTTGTTAAAGCTGGTATCGAGGAGAGAGGCACGAGAGATTTCCATCTTCTGTTATTCCCTGGGCATAGTTTTTCGATGTAAAACTGAGAAATGAAACGATTGTAAAAATAATGTTTCATTGCAACACTTCAAGGAAGGTGCAAGTCAGCGTTCTCGGAGGATCCTGAGAAATGAATTCAAATGTAGAGCTTCTAAAAAGAAGTTTACAAGTGAATTGTTAACAGCAGCAGCAGGATGGAGGCACTTTTAAATTTTTAATAACAACAGATCACGTTCTTCCTCGCAAACCAGTTGCGATTTATAACTTTTACAGAAGATGAAGAAGAGAAGAAGTAGAAAGCCTACTGGGGTGTTTAGAACACCGACGCTCAAAGCTAGATCCGTCCACACGGTTAGCTTCCAGTAACCAGCAAGTTCGAAAGAACTCTGAAACGCTCTGCCAATCTGCTCACGGACTCCTCGAAAAGTTAGAACTCACGAATGGCGCCGACACATAAGCTCTCTCTTCTCTCTTCCTAAAATCGTATCTACCTGAGAGAGAAGAGAGACACTATAAATAGGGTCTCACTGAGTGCACTATGTGCCTAGCGACGATGCTGTCGTGCTAAGTGCAAAGTGTGGCAACAAGACGTCACATTATGTTGGGTTTGTAGCCTTTTGTTTTGGTTTTTAGTCCCACATCGGCTAGAAATGAATGTGTATCTCCATATATATGAGTCTTTTCTCTTTTTGGAGATGCACATGTAGTGCACATGGGTGTGTGCCATGTGGGATTAATTATTAATGGTATAAAGGCTTAATCAACAATTAAGAAGCTGTAAGCTTTTTGCTCTTGGAAATTTATTTCCATGGAGCTAGACTCGGACTCAGACTCGGGCTCGGACTCGGGCTCAAGGGCTCATGAGGCGTAATGTGGCATTTTGTTGGCGCACTTTGCACTTAGCACGTCAGCATCGTCGCTAGGCGTATAGTACGCTTAAGTTGCGCTCGTTGTGCGAGCCACTTGTGCGACCACGTTGCGCGGCCCGTTACGCGAGCCCAGTTACGCTGGCCCAGTTACGCAGCCCAGTACGCCCAGTGTGCGCAGCGTATGCAGCGTGCATAGAGTGCGCAGTGTGCGCAGCGTACGCAGTGTGCGTAGTGTGCGTATGGCAGGCTGCATATTAGAGCAGGAACGGTTGCAGCAGTTGCTGCACGTTCAGGAGTGGTTCTGCCACTACCCTGAAGTTCAGGCAACTGCTTGGCAACCGCTCCGTGGGCTATATATGCAGGTTCTCTCCTCTCTCTGAGTGTAGAAGTAATTAGAATTCCAGGGAGAAAAACTCTAAGTGTTCTTTAACACAACAGAGTAGTGAGCGTGTTCTTTAACACAAACACTAGTACTTTTTAGTACGCATGGGTTCTGTTACTTCAAACAGAGAGAGAAGAGTAGAGCCATTGCCAGAGGAGTTCGCCGTCTTCCGAGGAGTCAGAAGAGCAGGAGTGTTCCAAGGTTTTTCGTCAACCTTGCTGGTTCCTGGAAGCTGTTCGCAGAGGGCGAATAAAGCTTTGAGCAACGGTGATCATTCACCCCAGCATTTTCATCTCTCGTCTGTCATCCTTCTGTTGTCTTGAGTAGTTCTGTCAGTATCTTCTTTTTAGAAGGCACTACTGCCAGTTTGCTACGATCACGAAAATCTCTTTAGATTATTCGTGTATTACGATATCTTTTTAGATCTCGTAATTTGCAGAATCCTTCTGGATCTCTGTTGCAAAACCTTCTTTAAGGAATTGCATTTGAAACGTTGTCTTTACAACTGTTTCAGTTTCTGTATTTTCCATCGCAAAGCGTGCCCCGACGTTCCCGGCAATAACAATCTCAAAGCTTTATTGCTACGATGGAAAATATTAATTCTTCTCTCCTAAACACTGACTTCTGTAAGTTAGAGAAGTTTGATGGAGAGCATTATCAAGTCTGGAAGAGGAAGGTTTATCTCACTCTTCAACTTAGAGACGTTGATCACGTACTGCTTGAAGAGGATCCTACTGTTCCAGATACTGGGTCTACTGCCGCAATCACTGCGGCTACTAAACTTCAGGCCAAGTGGAGAAGGGAGAATAGCATTTGCAGGTTGCTTATCCTGAATGCTATGGAGGATTCTCTAGCAGAATCCTACAGTAAGAAACCAATTGCCAGAGACATAGGGAGTCTCTGGAAAAACTGTACGAAGAAGACAAGAACAGGAGCAAAATATTTGTGGTTGAAAAATATCACAAATGGCTCTTTGAGGACGAAAAGTCCATGCTACCGCAGGTCAAAGAATTTCTGAAGCTGCGACAGAAGCTGGAAGACGAGGCGATGCCCTTCCCCGACAAGTTTGTTGTTGGAGGGATTGTCTCAAAGCTCCCCGCTGGGTGGAGCAAGTTCTATGCAAACATGCATAGGAAGAAGTTGGAGATCACCCTTGAAGATCTTCTACAGGAAATCTATGTTGAGGACCAGATGCGGGCTCAACTGAAGGTGGACACACTGTCCAAGCAATTGGCTAACGCCAATCTGGTTCAGTCCAAGGAACCAAAGGAAAAGCTGGCGGCTTTCCACACCAAGAAGAAGAACCCTGACAATCTAAAAGTCAAGGGAACTTCTACCAAGAAAAAGAAGCCGAAGTCTGAAATGCATTGCTTAAAGTGTGGCAAGAAGGGCCACTTTAAGAATGAGTGTAAAGCAAAGACCAAGCAATCAGAGCAAGGTGAGCCTAACAAAGTCTCAATGATTACTAATGTAATTGCTATGATTGGACAGGTTGATGCTGTAGGATCTGATTCAGACTGGTGGGTAGATACTGGAGCCACCTGCCATGTCTGCTCCAGTAAGGAGTGGTTCACCACCTACACACCCACTTCTGAAGCGGTTGTGATGGCGAACCAAGCACAAGCTGAAGTGCTCGGGATCGGGACGGTGGTGTTGAAGCTGACTTCGGAGAAGTCTCTGACACTTCAAAGCGTAAAGCACGTACCTGCTATCGCCAAGAACCTAGTCTCGGGAGGCCTACTCTGCAATGCAGGCCTCAGGATGGACATCAATGCTGGCCAGATGGTGATGTCTATCAAAGGAACATATTTCGGGAAAGCTTTTTATACCGAAGGAATGTTTAAGATTCAGCTTGTAAATCAGTCCAATGTAATTAATGTAATTAATGAAGTCACTCATTCTGCTCATACTCTTGAGTTGTGGCATAATAGGTTAGGACATGTTCATTGTAAACGAATAAACAGAATGTCTAGTCTAGGACTTATCTCCAAATGTGGGGGTAAGGTAGAGAAATGTGAAGTTTGTGCTCAAACGAAAATCACAAGAAAACCCTTTCCTCGGGTTAATCGAAGTACAGATCTTCTGGAGTTGGTTCACTCCGATATCTGTGACTTCAAACAGTTCTCTACAAAGGCCGGGATGAAGTATTTCATAACCTTCATCGATGACTTCTCAAAGTATGCGTTCGTCTACTTGCTGAAGGCTAAAGACGAAGCATTCGAGAAGTTCAAGGAGTTCAGAGCCGAAGCTGAGCGGCAGACTGGACAACAACTCAAAAGGATAAGAAGTGATCGAGGTGGGGAGTACAGGTCTCATTAATTCGCATCGTTCTGTAAGAAACATGGAATTGTCAATGAGACTACGGCTCCGTACTCTCCTCAATCAAACAGAGTAGTTGAGAGGAAGAACAGGACGTTGACAGAAATAATAAATTCAATGTTGTTGACTGCTGGCCTTCCTAAGTGCTACTGGGGAGAAGCTGCATTGAAGGCCACTTTTATTCTAAATAGAGTGCCTCATGCAACTTCAGACGTTACTCCTCATGAACTCTGGTTCAAGGTCAGACCTAACTTGAATGTCATTCGAGTGTGGGGGTGTCTGGCATATGTCAAGCTTCCAGATCTAAAGATTCAGAAGCTTGGGACAAGGACTACAAAGACGATCTTCTTGGGGTATGCCGAGAAGAGTGATGCTCAGAGATTTCTTGCTATTGAGTCAAATCATATCATTGAATCTCGCGATGCAGAATATTTGAAGACAAGTTTGCAAGACACAAGAATATTGTTCTTCCGGATGTTCCGAAGAATAATGAGGGTGCACAAGAGACTGAAGTCTTCAGTGAAGATGTAGTCCAAGAAGATGTTGTTGTTGATACAACGGTTGAACCAGAACAAGCTGAGCCGTCAGCTAAGCGTGTGAGGAGGCCGAAGGACTTCGGAAGTGACTTTGTCACCTATCATGTGGAAGCAGATCCGCTTACCTATGATGAGGCGATGAAGACCAGAGACGCAGTTTTCTGGAAGGAGGCGATTGACAATGAGATTGATTCTATCACCTCAAATAACACTTGGGTGTTGGTTGATCTTCCTGAAGGAGCGAAACCCATCGGATGCAAATGGATCTTCAAGAAGAAGATGAAAGCAGACGGAACTATTGAAAAGTTCAAGGCTAGGTTGGTAGACAAGGGGTTTTCTCAGAAGCAGGGGATTGACTATTTTGACACGTATGCTCCAGTAGCCCAGATGACCACCATCAGAATGTTGATTGCTCTCGCAGCAATACATAAGATGGTGATACATCAGATGGATGTGAATATGGTTTTCCTAAATGGCGAGCTGACCGAAGAGATTTATATGCAACAGCTAGAGGGATTTGTCATCAGGGGTCTTGAAGACAAAGTCTGCAAGTTGGTAAAATCTTTGTACGGTCTTAAACAGGCTCCCAAGATGTGGCATGAGAAATTTGACAAAGTTATAAAGTCAAATGGCTACATGGTCAGCGATACGGACAAGTGTGTTTACACGAAGTTCGCTGATGGAAGAGGTGTGACCGTTTGTCTGTACGTAGACGACATGCTTATCCTAGGTACGAATATTAGCTGTGTCACGGAGACAAAGAAATTTATCTCAAGCAAGTTCAGTATGAAGGACTTGGGGAAAGCTGATGTGACCTTAGGGATCAAGATCATCCGGACAGACATTGGACTAGCGCTGTCACAGTCTCATTATATTGAGAAAATGATCACTCGTTATGGGTATCGGGATCTTCCAGGGATCGATACGCCGTACAGGTGTGATCTGAAGCTGAAGCCTAATTCAGGGGAAAGCGTCAGACAGCTGGAGTATGCAAGCGTAATCGGGAGTTTGATGTATGCTACTACTGCCACAAGGCCTGACATAACTTTCGTCGTAGGAATGCTGAGTCGTTTCACGAGCAACCCAGGTGCTGAACACTGGAAAGCTGTGAAACGGGTTATGAGATATCTCAAGAAGACTCAGACATATGCACTGTACTACAGCGGAGATCCGCAGGTAGTGGAAGGCTTCAGTGATGCCAGTTGGTGCTCAGAGGTGGAGAGCGAGAGGTCCACAGGTGGATATATTTTCACAATGGATGGAGCTGCTATATCGTGGAAGTCGAAGAAGCAGACTATGCTCTCGCGGTCATCTATGGAATCTGAGTTCTTTGTACTAGATACCGCAGCCGAGGAAGCAGAATGGCTTCGGGAGCTCATGTATGATATTCCATTGGTTGGAGCGCAAATACCGGCGATACCGATATACTGCGACAACCAGGCGACTGCGGCGGTGGCATCAAATGACCTCTTCAACGGGAAGAAGAGGACTGTGCGGTTGAAGCACAGGGCAGTACACGATCTTATCAAGAGAGATGTTATTGCAGTAATTGATGTTCGGAGTCAGGAGAACCTGGCGGATCCGTTCACCAAGGGCCTCAAGCGCCAGCTGGTCAATGACACAGCTTGTAAAATGGGCTTGAAGGCATTCTGATATTGGATTATTGTATTCCTACCATAAAGTTTTATGCTATTAGTTCAAAGATTTATCTACTAGGCATCTAGCTTTTGGTTCAAGGGAGGACCACTAATCGGAAGAATATCAGGAACGGTGGGTACATGTTCTATTGGGCATGGAGAGGTTACGGACCTATAACCACTGTTGTCTACTGTTGTTTTCTGCAGAAAACAGTTCCTGTGGGAAGGTTGGCTTAATTGCCTTAATGAGTTCTCAAGCAGAGTGAATGCCTGGTATGCTTTACAGGAAGCATGGTAGAGCAGCACTACAAGGAGTAAAACTTCATGCTACAGTAGGGTGACTCCACAATGAGGTTCCTATATGTGGGGTGATGCCCAGGAATAGGATAAAGCCTCGGCTTTGCAGGCCAAGTCACAGCGGCGTAGCACCGCAAATAGGCAGTTAGCCTAATGCTGTATATTAAATATAAAGAGGGGTGTAGTCAGCACTACAAAGAGTAGGAGTTCCTCATGTTACAGTGGCACGACACCACCATGAGGTACCCGGTTAGGGATAAAGTCTCGGCCTTGCAAGCCATGTCGTTGCGGCGTAACACCGCAAGGGAGCCTAAGGCTTCATGCTGGGTAGTTTGGCACTACAAAGAGGCGGTTGCCTCATGCTACTGTAGTATGACACTACGATGAGGTTCCCGGTACGGGGTAAGGCCTCGGCTTTAAGCTATGTCATAGCGGCGTAGCACCGCAAGGGAAGCGCAAAGCGCTTCATGCCATGTCTCTTTATAATGAACTCACCTATAGTGTATGACAGAGATATCAGGCCGTTTCTTGAGGGTAAACTTGTAGACACCCAAAATTATACACTGAAACTAGGCTGGCACAGGGTCTTTAATGTGTAGCCAGAAGCACATGTAACTACATTATGTGAGTGGAAAGAATTTCAGCTATGATGCAGAATTCAAGGCTTAGTCCATTCTTGTATTATAGTTTGATTTTTGACTCACGTGGAAAGATTCAAGTCTTAAGTGGCATCTATCCTAAAAGCATAATGGACAGTTACTGTGGGGAACACTCGTACTCATATATATAGAGATATGTGGGGGATTATTGGGTTTGTAGCCTTTTGTTTTAGTTTTTAGTCCCACATCGGCTAGAAAGGAATGTGTATCTCCATATATATGAGTCTTTTCTCTTTATGGAGATGCACATGTAGTGCACATGGGTGTGTGCCATGTGGGATTAATTATTAATGGTATAAAGGCTTAATCAACAATTAAGAAGCTGTAAGCTTTTTGCTCTTGGAAATTTATTTCCATGGAGCTAGACTCGGACTCGGACTCGGACTCGGGCTCGGACTCGGGCTCAAGGGCTTATGAGGCATAATATGGCATTTTGTTGGCGCACTTTGCACTTAGCACGTCAGCATCGTCGCTAGGCGCATAGTGCGCTTAAGTTGCGCTCGTTGCGCGAGCCACTTGCGCGACCACGTTGCGCGGCCCGTTACGCGAGCCCAGTTATGCTGGCCCAGTTACGCAGCCCAGTACGCAGCCCAGTACGCCCAGTGTGCGCAGCGTACGCAGCGTGCGTAGAGTGCGCAGTGTGCGCAGCGTACACAGTGTGCGTAGAGTGCGTAGCGTGCGTATGGCTGGCTGTATATTAGAGCGGGAACGGTTGCAGCAGTTGCTGCACGTTCAGGAGTGGTTCTGCCACTACCCTGAAGTTCAGGCAACTGCTTGGCAACCGCTCCGTGGGCTATATATGCAGGTTCTCTCCTCTCTCTGAGTGTAGAAGTAATTAGAATTCCAGGGAGAAAAACTCTAAGTGTTCTTTAACACAACAGAGTAGTGAGCGTGTTCTTTAACACAAACACTAGTACTTTTTAGTACGCGTGGGTTCTGTTACTTCAAACAGAGAGAGAAGAGTAGAGCCATTGCCAGAGGAGTTCGCCGTCTTCCGAGGAGTCAGAAGAGCAGGAGTGTTCCAAGGTTTTCCGTCAACCTTGCTGGTTCCTGGAAGCTGTTCGCAGAGGGCGAATAAAGCTTTGAGCAACGGTGATCATTCACCCCAGTATTTCCATCTCTCGTCTGTCATCCTTCTGTTGTCTTGAGTAGTTCTGTCAATATCTTCTTTTTAGAAGGCACTACTGCCAGTTTGCTATGATCACGAAAATCTCTTTAGATTATTCGTGTATTACGATATCTTTTTAGATCTCGTAATTTGCAGAATCCTTCTGGATCTCTGTTGCAAAACCTTCTTTAAGGAATTGCATTTGAAACGTTGTCTTTATAACTTTTTCAGTTTCTGTATTTTCCATCGTAAAGCGTGCCCCGGCGTTCCCGACAATAACACATTACGTCCCATGAGCCCATGAGCCCGAGTCCGAGACGCTAAGCCCCTTCGGAGCTTAGCTACTAGGGAATTAAATTGAGCTTGGTCAAAAAGCATGAATGCTTTAAAGGGCGTCTTAACCTTACCTCCATATAAAATCACCCACATGGTTCCCTCCTTAGGGTCACCACCTCATGTGCATCTCTCTACTCCCCATGAGAAGTTATGTTGAGATACCCATGAGTTTTTCTAGCCAACGTTGGACTAAACTTACATGACTTGTGGAGAGCAAGCTCTCTACAAGTTAAGGAAAAACTCTAACATATCATTGCGAGCAATTTTTAGTTAGCTTTTAAACCCTGAAAACTTATTTCCGTTACTAAAATTACTCCATGGTTTTGTATAATTTTAATTTTTTAATTTATATCACTGCCTAATTTGTGTTTAATTACCCATTCAATTCACACTTGTCGAAAGATTCAGTTCATTTTCCATATTTAAACTCTAACTGTTCTCTTTGATATTACTATTTTCTTTTTCTATTTTTTCAAGTCCATTTCTAATTTTGCTTTGATTATATGTGGCATAGCATGTCCAAGACCACCTTAATTCTCTGAACTACGTCCATTTCGATGATCCAAAAATCTGGTTAAGTTGGAGGATGCGACGAAATTAAA
Organism: Iris pallida; assembly: GCA_029216955.1. NCBI lineage: Eukaryota > Viridiplantae > Streptophyta > Magnoliopsida > Asparagales > Iridaceae > Iris > Iris pallida. The sequence continues at coordinate 8,246,856 of JANAVB010010794.1, read as the reverse complement.
AGCATTTACCAAAATTGTTTGAAGAAGAACCTGGTTTGCATGAATTGGCAAGTTAACCTTTGTCTTATTTCTATGCCTAATTGGTAACAAATTTGATTGCATCTATTTTTTAATTATACTTCAGTACATAAGAAAATATTGTTAGTACCTTGACGAACAATCGATGGAAAAAACACGAATTCAGAAACAATTGTAAAGACAATGTTTCTGGCAACAACACCCTAAAGAAGGTGATGTTGTATTACGAGAATCTAAAAAGATTATTTCGTAATATTTCTAGAAGGCAACAGAACCGTATAACTTCTAAAGAGAAACGACGGTATTCTCGAAGGCAACCAAACCGTGTAACTTCTAAAGAGAAGCGACGGTATTCTCGAAGGCAACAAGAGAAGATCAACAACAGTTGAGTCTCAGATTCTCGAAGGCAACAGAAAGAGGGAGGAAGAAGAAGAACGGATCTCGCTGGGGTGTAGAACACCGGCGCTCAAAGCTATACCCGCAGTACGGATAAGCTCCCAGGAACCAGCAAGTTCAGGAGAACTTCTGGAACGCTCGTAAGTCAATATTTGAGACTTGAACGGGCTTCCTGGACTTAACAGACTCCCTTTTCTCTCTTCTTGGTGCATCTTTCAAAGGAGGCCAAGGGGCTCTATTTATAGAGTGGAGTTGAGACTTCACCTCTTCTCCTATCCGATGTGGGACTAAAATACCAATACTCAAAAATAGAGTTTGATATTTTAGATCATCCCACAATCAGCATAGAAGTGTGCTAGTCCACGCCTACCCCCCGAACACTCCCGTGCATGCACGAGACATCCTGGAGTCCGTGTCCGAGTCCGAGTCCGCACAACAAAAATTAACTTTCATCCTTGTTGGATTTAATCCTTTTTCCTTCTAGAGAAATACTTCCACATGGCACAAACTTGTGCCCCACTACACCTCATGTGCACACCTCAACACAAGCAATGCATTATATTGAGATACTCACCATTTGGTGTAGCCGATGTGGGACTATCTTTTCTAGTCTAAAGGCAAAAATACCAACAATCCCCCACATATCTCAATATATGGGTTGAGCGTTCCCCACAGTGATTGTCCATCATGCATTAGGAGAGATGTCGCTACGACTTGAATCTTCCCGCATAGGTTAAATAACAGCATGATACAAGAATGGACTAAGCCTTGAATTCTGCACCATAACTGCAATTCTTCCTACTCACATAATGACATCAACTGTGCTTCTGGCTGCACATTGAAGGCCTTGTGCCATCCTGGTTTCAGTGTATAATTTTGGGCGTCTACAAGCTTACCCTCAAGAGACGGCCTGATATCTCTTTCCATACACTATAGGTGAGTTCTTTATAAAGAGTCATGGCATGAAGCATTGCGCTTCTTTGCGGTGCTACGCCGCTATGACATGGCTTAAAGCCGAGGCTTTACCCCACCTGGGTACCTCATCGTAGTGTCATACTACTGTAGCATGAGGTCACAAGCCCCTTTGTAGTGCCAAACTACCCAACATGAAGCCTTGCGCTTCCGTGCGGTGTTACGCCGCTATGACATGGCTTGCGAAGTCGAGGCTTTACCCTACCTGGTACCTCTTCGTGGTGTCATGCCACTGTAACATGAGGACATCGTCCTCTTTGTAGTGCTGTCTACCTCTCTTTATTACGATTATCATACAGCATTAGGCTACCTGCCTATTTGCGGTGCTACTCCGCTGTGACTTAGCTTGCAAAGCCGAGGCATTATCCCTACCTGGGAACCTCATGGTGGAGTCACCCCACTGTAGCATGGAGTTTCACTCCTTGTAGTGCTGCTCTACCGTGCTTCCTGTAAAGCACACCAGGCATTCACTCTGCCTGAGAACTCACTAAGGCGTTTAAGCCAACCTTCCCACAGGATCCGTTTTCCGTAGAAAACAATAGTAGACAACAGTGGTTGTAGGTCCGTAACCTCTCCATGTCACATAGGACAAGTACCCACCGTTCCTGATATTCTTCTGGTTAATAGTCCTCCCTTGAACCAAAAGCTAGATGCCTAGTAGATTTCTCTTTGAACTAATAGCATAAAACTTTATGGTAGGAATGTAATAACACAATATCAGAATGCCTTCAAGCCCATTTTACAAGCTGTGTCATCGACCAGCTGGCGCTTGAGGCCCTTGGTGAACGGATCCGCCAGGTTCTCCTGACTCCGAACATCAATCACTGCAATGACGTCCCTTTTGATGAGATCGTTCACTGCTCTGTGCTTCAACCGCACAGTCCTCTTCTTCCCGTTGAAGAGTTCATTTGATGCCACTGCTGCTGCCGCCTGGTTGTCACAGTATATCGGTATTGTCGGTATCTGAGCCCCAACCACCGGAAGATCATACATGAGCTCCCGAAGCCACTCTGCTTCATCTGTAGCAGCATCCAATACAAAGAATTCAGATTCCATGGAGGAGCGAGATAACATAGTCTGCTTCTTCGACTTCCACGATATAGCAGCTCTGCCCATGGCGAATACGAATCCACCTGTGGAATACTTGCTCTCCATATCTGAACACCAGCTAGCATCACTGAAGCCTTCCACTACTAACGGATCTCCGCTGTAGAAAAGTGCATATGTCTGAGTTTTCTTGAGATATCTCATAACATGCTTCACAGCTTTCCAGTGCTCAACGCCTGGATTGCTAGTGAACCGACTCAGCATTTTCACTGCAAAAGCTATGTCAGGCCTTGTGGCAGTAGTAGCGTACATCAAGCTTCCAATGATGCTAGCGTACTCCAACTGCCTGACGCTTTCCCTCAAATCTGGCTCCAGCTTCTGATCACTCCGGTACGGTGTATCAATAAAAGGAAGATCTTGATACCCGTAGCGAGTGAGCATTTTCTCAATATAATGAGATTGTGACAGCGCTATTCCAGTGCTTGTCCGGATGATCTTGAGCCCCAAGATTACGTCGGCATCCCCCAAGTCCTTCATACTGAACTTGGTCGAGAGGAATTTCTTTGTCTCTGTGACGCAACTTAAATCCGTACCTAGGATTAGCATGTCGTCCACGTAAAGACAAACGATTACTCCTCTTCCGTCAGCAAACTTCGTATAGACACACTTGTCTGTTTCACTGACCCTGTAGCTATTTGACCTTATCACCTTGTCAAACTTCTCATGCCACATTTTGGGAGCTTATTTCAAACCATACAGAGACTTCATCAACTTGCAGACTTTGTCTTCCAGACCTCTGACGACAAAACCTTCTGGTTGTTGCATGTAGATCTCTTCGGTCAGCTCGCCATTAAGGAATGCCGTTTTCACATCCATCTGATGTATCACCAGCTTGTGTATTGCTGCTAAAGCAATTAACAATCTGATTGTTGTCATCGAGCTACTGGAGCATAAGTGTCAAAGTAGTCGATCCCCTGCTTCTGAGCAAACCCCTTGGCCACTAGCCTGGCCTTAAACTTGACAATGGTTCCATCTGCTTTCATCTTCTTCTTGAAGATCCATTCGCATCCGATGGGTCTTACTCCTTCTGGCAGGTCAACCAATACCCATGTGTTGTTGGAGGTGATTGAGTCAATCTCGTTGTCTATCGCCTCCTTCCAGAATACAGCATCTCTGGTCTTCATTGCCTCATCATAGGTAAGCGGATCTGCTTCCACATGATAGGTGACGAAGTCATCTCCGAAGTCTTTTGACCTCCTCATTCGTTTAGTTGACGGCTCAGCGAGTTCTGGTTCAGCTGGTGTCTCCTTGACGACAGCTTCATCTTGGACTACTAGTTCATTAAAGACTTATGTCTGCTTTGTACCCTCATCATTCTCCGGAAGATCCGCGAGAACAATATTCTTGTATTTTGCAAACTTGTCTTCAAAGTATTCAGCATCGCGAGATTCGATGATATGGTTTGACCCGATATCAAGGAATCTCCGAGCATCACTCTTCTCGGCATACCCCAAGAAGATCGCCTTCGTAGTCCTTGTCCCCAGCTTCTGAATCTTCAGATCCGGGAGCTTCACATAAGCCAGACACCCCCACACTCGAATGACATTCAAGTTAGGTCTGACTTTGAACCAGAGTTCATGAGGAGTTATGTCGGAAGTTGCATATGGCACTCTGTTCAGAATGAACGTTGCCGTTAGTGCAGCTTCTCCCCAGTAACACTTTGGAAGACCCGCAGTCAACAGCATGGAGTTCATCATCTCTGTCAACGTTCTGTTCTTCCTTTCTGCTACTCCGTTGGATTGTGGAGAATACGGAGCCGTCGTCTCATTGATGATTCCATGTTCTTTGCAGAATGATAAGAATTCATGAGACCGATACTCCCCGCCTCGATCACTCCTTAACCTCTTGAGTTGTTGTCCAGTTTGCCGCTCAGCCTCGGCCCTGAACTCCTTGAACTTCTCGAATGCTTCGTCTTTAGACTTTAGCAAGTAGACGAAAGCATACTTTGAGAAGTCATCGATGAAAGTAATGAAATACTTCATCCCGGCCTTTGTAGAGAATTGTTTGAAGTCACAGATATCTGAGTGAACCAACTCCAGAAGATCTGTGCTTCGATGGACCCTGTGGAAGGGTTTCCTAGTGATCTTCGTCTGAGCACATACTTCGCATTTCTCTACCTTACCCCCACACTTGGAGATAAGTCCTAGACTAGACATTCTGTTAATTCTTTTACAATGAACATGTCCTAGCCTATTATGCCACAACTCAAGAGAATAATCAGAAAAAGTGATAGCATTTATATTATCATGCTGGGTTACAACAAGCTGAATCTTGTACATTCCTTCAGTTTGGAAAGCTTTCCCGAAGAATGTACCCTTCTTGGACATCACCAACTGGCCAGCATTGATGTCCATACTCAAGCCTGCGTTGCAGAGCAGGCTCCCAGAGATCAGGTTCTTTGCGATTGCAGGAACATGCTTCACACCTTGAAGCGTCAGAATGTTCCCCGAAGTAAGCTTCAGCTCCACCGTCCCGATCTCCAGTACTTCAGCTTGTGCCTGGTTCGCCATCATGACTTTCTCGGAAGTAGGCTCATAGGAGACGAACCAGTCCTTGTCTGAACAGACATGACATGTCGCGCCAGTGTCTATCCACCAGTCCAAGTCTGCCCCCACAGTTGTAACCTGTGCTATCATGGCAACCTGATTAGTAACCAAAGAAACCTTGTTAGGCTCACCTTGCTCTTTGGGCTTGGACTTGCATTCACTTTTATAGTGACCCTTCTTGCCACAGTTGAAGCAAGTCACATGGGACTTGGACTTCTGTTGCTTGAATCCTGGACCCTTCACTTTCAGATTCGAGAAGTCCTTCTTCTTGTGGTGAGAAGCCGCCTGCTTCCCTTTGTTCTCTCTGGTGGCTTGAACCAGATTCGCCGTTGCTAGTTGCTTGGACAGGGCGTCCAACTTCTGTTGAGAGCGCATTTCGTCCTCAACATGAATCTCACTGAGGAGATTATCCAGGCTAATCTCCATCTTCTTCCTATGCATCCTTGCATAGATGTTGCTCCATCCTGGAGGAAGTTTTGCCACGATCCCTCCAACGACGAACTTGTCGACGAGGGGCATGCTATCGTCCTCCAGTTTCTGGCGCAGCTTCAGGAACTCTTTCACTTGGGGCAGCATGGTCTTCTCGTCTTCAAAGACCCATTTGTGGTATTTTTCAACCATGAACATCTTCGACCGGGCCTCGTCGTCGTCATACAGCTTCCCCACAGACTCCCAGATCTCTTTGGCAGAAGTCTTCTTTGTGTAGGACTCGGCCAGAGAGTCTTCCATGGAATTCAGGATCAGCAGCCTGCATATGCTGTTATCCTTTTTCCACTTCGTCTGCTTGCTCGTAGCAGCGGCTAGAACAGCAGCAGATCCTGTTGCTGGAACGATTGGTTCTTCCTCATCCAACACATGATCAACATCCACGAGTTGAAGGTTCAGAGTCACCTTTCGCTTCCAGATCTGGAAGTGTTCACCGTCGAATTTTCTCCAACTTGTTAAAGCCGGTATCGACAAGCGAAGCACGAGTGTTTTCCATCGAATCGTATAGCTTTGAGATTGTTAGTACCTTGACGAACAATCGATGGAAAAAACACGAATTCAGAAACAATTGTAAAGACAATGTTTCTGGCAACAATACCCTAAAGAAGGTGATGTTGTATTACGAGAATCTAAAAAGATTATTTCGTAATATTTCTAGAAGGCAACAGAACCGTATAACTTCTAAAGAGAAACGACGGTATTCTCGAAGGCAACCGAACCGTGTAACTTCTAAAGAGAAGCGACGGTATTCTCGAAGGCAACAAGAGAAGATCAACAACAGTTGAGTCTCAGATTCTCGAAGGCAACAGAAAGAGGGAGGAAGAAGAAGAACGGATCTCGCTGGGGTGTAGAACACCGGCGCTCAAAGCTATACCCGCAGTACGGATAAGCTCCCAGGAACCAGCAAGTTCAGGAGAACTTCTGGAACGCTCGTAAGTCAATATTTGAGACTTGAACGGGCTTCCTGGACTTAACAGACTCCCTTTTCTCTCTTCTTGGTGCATCTTTCAAAGGAGGCCAAGGGGCTCTATTTATAGAGTGGAGTTGAGACTTCACCTCTTCTCCTATCCGATGTGGGACTAAAATACCAATACTCAAAAATAGAGTTTGATATTTTAGATCATCCCACAATCAGCATAGAAGTGTGCTAGTCCACGCCTACCCCCCGAACACTCCCGTGCATGCACGAGACATCCTGGAGTCCGTGTCCGAGTCCGAGTCCGCACAACAAAAATTAACTTTCATCCTTGTTGGATTTAATCCTTTTTCCTTCTAGAGAAATACTTCCACATGGCACAAACTTGTGCCCCACTACACCTCATGTGCACACCTCAACACAAGCAATGCATTATATTGAGATACTCACCATTTGGTGTAGTCGATGTGGGACTATCTTTTCTAGTCCAAAGGCAAAAACACCAACAAATATTTCTTCATAAAAGGTTGGTGCATGGTTATGATCTTAAACTTATAATGTGTACTATCTTGAAGTTGTATGGTTTCTTGTACATGAAATGAATATCTACACATTTACTATTCTGTCTTATATATTACATACCAATCACTCTTTCTTATGAATTATGTTGGCCTTGATGTTTCCATTTTCAATGTTTCTTGTGCGTTTGTGTGTACTTAACTATATAATAGTGGATTCATTGGGTTTAAAGCCTCGTTTGGTACATTGTAATGTAATTCTAATCGCAATGTTTTAATTTTTTTTTCATTTAATTATATTGTGATTACGATTACATTACATTGAACCAAAAGGGGTCTTAATTTTAAATGGACTCTCTGAACCAACGAATCTTCTTGATTCTTATTATTCAGGTAAGAGTGCTAATTTTTTGTAATGATATTAGTTCCAGATAGTTAATAATCTGATATCGAAGTTTGTGTTTTTCTTTGGTCTCTTTTACCTAGAAAGTAGAAAGTGATTGAGGTAGGATATCAGGTTTTATTGTGATTACTGAATCTGCTACTGAAACTTTTGGGAATGACAAATTCCTAAATTAAGACTTAGACGCTGTATTTGGGAACTTTTGTAGGGAGGGAAAAGAAAATTTGAGGGAAAGAAAAATGAAGGAGGGTAAAATGAAGGTAAAGTTAATTTTTTTTTTCTTTGTTTGGATGGACAAAAAGTAGGGGAAGGAAAAGTTTAAAAATAATTTTTTTATTTGTTTAGGGATAGAGACACAATTACTATTTAGCCATTGGTATTCTCAAATGATAATTTATTATTACCTTTATGAGGGGTGATGGAGTAAATTCACTCAAATTCCTCTCTCTCCATTTTCTTCCATTTTTGGGAGAAATTTTTTTTAGTGGGACCCACCTACTTTTTCTCCTCAAATTTTCCTCCCCCATTTTTCCTCCTCCTTTCCAAACACTATCACTTTTAATTTTTCTCCCACTTTTTCTTCAACTTTTTCCTTCCTCCCATTTTCCCCCTTACCAAACAGTACCTTAAGGAACTTGAATCTGTACTACTGTAGATTTTGGACAAGGTTTGCAGTATCATAATGGTTTGAGACCCTTCATATGAGTATTTGTATTGGCGGTTCCGGCAATTTGGTTTCGGTAGTTTCGGATCAGAGTATCGGACATGAAGCCAAAAATAACTAAAAATAGTTTTAAAAGCTGGAAATATTATTTAATACATTTTGACATAATTTTTATATTATATATTGTTTCTCGTAACTTTTAAATAGAATTATATTCAAAATTACTGAATTGTTCACTTGCAATAGGTAGTATTGTTTATTTACTTGTATTTAGACATATTGTAAACACAATAAATAATTTTGAATGAAATAATATAATATTAATATGGATATGAATATTATTAATTTATAGATTATAACTTCGGGAAGTGTTGACACTCATAGACTTATAGTATGTCGATAAGGAATCTTATGGACACAATGACAATGTAACATTTTCGATTTTTGGCACAACCAAATTAATGTATTACACTATTTTTCTATACTTTTTTGTCCTGTTTTGTCTTGCTAAATTGACTAGAAAAGAGACACTCAAGGTTGTACCAGTTAGTTTCGTTAGCGGCCGGTATAAGATCTGGACATGACAAAATCGGTAGGACAAGGCCGATACGTAGCCGATACTAGTGTAAACGTAAGAAGCATGGACGCTCCAAAATTTACATCGTGTTTGTGTCATTTCAGACACGTATCAGACACGCCAAGGAGACTCCGAAGTATACTAGGACACACCAAAATAGATCATGTTGAATCCGTGTCTAGAACATGTCGTGTCGAACCCGTATCCATGCAAGATAGCTGGAAACGATGATTTAGAATCATTGCATGATTCTATAAGTTAATCTCTGCTGATAAAGAGTTTCATTGTAATGCCATTATGATCATCATTGAGCTTCTTCACCGACTCGATTTTGTGTCTGTGTTCAATCTGGTAACCCAAGAGCATATCATTCCGGTTTCAGTTGTGCAGAAGCTATATATTTGCCGAAAGGAAGGAGTAGATACTAATTAAGTTGAACTAATCTTGCTTTTCTTTCAAAAGTCTAGTGATGCAATCTGAACATGAAGTTGAACCATGAATCAACTAAATTTCAATAGCTCTCACAGGTTACAGATACTTGTGACAGTAGGGGTTTTTAATGGTCATTTGTCAGGTTTTAGCATGTAAGTAAACATGAATTTGGATAGTACCACAAACCATGATCTCAAAATTGCCAAACCTTTTTGCAGTTAGCATTATGAATTCTTTTTCCATATCATCTGTATTACTGTGCGTTTATGGTCTCTTCGTCTAGACTCTTAATTTATAGTCTAGCTAGGAGAACTTGGAGGGTATTCCTTGGTTGCATGAACTTAAACAACATAAAAAAATATTAGGTTTATTTATCCGTCTACTGGCCACCTAAGTTTTATGGTATATGACATGCCCATACCATGGTTACCTTGGCTAGAAATTTGCTACCAACATAGAGGGTTGATGTCACGACTACGGTCGATCGTAAAATCTTTGTCAACCCTCTACGGAGCATTCTTATGCTCTACAGCTAACTCAATTTTGATGTGAGAATGCTTGGATGACAATGAAAACATTTGTGCTACCTTCGGCACCAAGAGTTAAAACAAATTATTTGAGTTCATTTCTATAACTCTAATCCACATTATAGTTCACTACAACAAATATGACCTGCAATAGCATCCGCCGAACGCTATAAAAAGCCTTCTATAGCATATTTTGTCCGCTATAATTGTCCCCGCTTTAGTATGTGAACGCTGTAACATTATAGCGTTCTTGAATGCTGTAGATGGATTATAGCATTCATGAATGCTGTGGATGGTTTATAGCTAGCGTTCATGAATGTTGTAGATGGTGCATAGCGTTCTTGAATGCTGTTGATTTATTATAACGTTTTTGAACGCTGTCGATTCTTTATAGCGTTTTGACTGCCATAAATCTGTTACATAATTTCATATCTGAATAACCTGCTCTGTATCACATACAATTAACTTGTGCATCATAAAACTTAATGCTGAATTACAATTTTGATTTCAACAATTTCAATCTCAACTTCCATTTTGATCAATCAAGATATAGAAAAGGTTTGCCAAAATAAATAAATTCATACATTTTTCATTAAAACATTCAAGATATACAAAAAGTTGTTGTATGCCTAAAGTGATGGAAATAGTAGTCCAAAATAAAATTTTCATGCAAAGAGAATCCAAAATGTACAAAATGTTTGTAACATAACGGTAGTCCAAAATTCAACTAAACCATTCCATTTTCATACAAAATGTCTGTAGGCCAAAATGCAGCTTGATCGACTCTTTCCTTCTAGCTTATATCCACAACCATAAAAAATTTATACACCAACCTATACAAAATTGAGAAGAAAACACATTAGCATTATTATATAAAAAAAATAAGTTCACACAAGATCTGTTCACACAATATTTCTCGGTCCCTCATTGTAAATTGTTGTTTTGTGTTATTTTTGAAAGCATTTTGACAACCAGTAAAGAAGAAGAAGAAGAAGAAGACAGCTTATAATATCTTATAATTAAAACAAAGTTAGAAAAACTGAGTGTTTCTTTAAATGTTGAAACGAAGCATACTATATCAAATTTTGTTATTAGTTTATTCATCAAATAGTTTCTTGTTGTCAAGAGTGACTTACCACATATCCTGAGGAGCTCCTCAATCGAATCAGGAAGCACTAAAATAACTCAAATCCTTTTTTTACTGAAAATTGGACATAACAAAAATTAAGAGGAAAAAAAAGTCAATTGTAGTAAAATTTACTCATCGTCAAGTACTTGCAAATATTTACATAAATCTCAACTAGTCCTTGACTATGAGATTTCTTTTTCTTGCTTTTCAGTCTTGCCAAGAACAAAAACCACCTGACAGCACCAAGAGAACCCACACAAATGCACTCTGTAACGCTATAAAAAATTAGTCTATTTACGGATTTGGACCATGTATCTATTGTATGGATAAGTGATTTAAAAAAATCTGATCATAGCATTAGATAATGTTACGAAAAAGAGGTTGTTTACTACAGAAGCAGCAAATGTTATATCTAAAATAACCATTGTAAACATTAGCAGTCGAAGACGATGCATTATGTGCATGTAACGATTTCACCTTTTCCTATATTTAATTTTGCCTATTTGAGAGAGGGGGAGATGAATCCTACTATTGGTGTTATGACCGATACTCTTACAGGTAAAAAAAAAAACCTAGGTGGAGATCGGCTTCAGCTTCCACTGTGGCTATGATGCATGTAGCGACTCAATCTACTTGTTTCAGCAAGTTTTTCCTGTCTTTGACGTTCTTGTTCCCTCTTTTTTGCCAATCCAGCAGCAGAGTCTTTCCGAACTGTATAATGTGATCCACATGCCAATGTCAAAGACTCAAATCTATCAAAAGTTAAAGTCTTATGTATGACTAAGCTAATATTTGAAAAGAAGAAAAAGAGGCAATCTAAGATGACAAGCAACTTCAGTATAAATACATTGCTTCATGACCATTTCTCTCCTTGTGCTTATTATTACCTGACTCTCAACGTTACAAGGGATATGAAATAATCTGTATCATTTCCCTTCATGTTAATTAATAAAGTCTTCCTCTCCTCTTCTCTAAATCTTATATAATCCTTCAATATAAGTGTAAGCTCTTCACTTGCCTCCTCGACTGTTGATTTTTGTATGCCCATACCATTCAACTTCTCTGTCACCTTGGCTTGATTGGTGTAACTCCCACTCTTTGTTCTCTAGTAAGTTCTTCTATGGTAATCATACTTCTTGCTGATCACATTGGTAATATTTGTTGGCCCAGAAAATGGACTAGAAAGCACTCAACTAGAGAGAGGGAGAGAAAGCTTCTGGACTGTGATGCATTATTAAGCATGAATTGATGCTTTATATAGGAGGATACAATGGTGCTCATATGTAGCCGAGCTACTGAGCTTTAGGCTCCTAAATAATAGGTCAAGGCAAAATACTAGGAAATTACAAGTAAGAATGGGTTAGAGGGAAGAATGGGCAACAGGATTAATTCAACAATTCACCCCCAAGCCTGTTGTACGACATTTACCTCTACGACACCAACCTTCTATCTCATTGAGATGCACTTGACTCGCCCAAGCGCCTTGGTAAGGATGTCCGCAAGTTGTCCTTCAGTGTTGATGTACTCGATCTCAACCTTCCCTCTCTCACTACCAGAATAGGCTGAATTAGCGACGTCCAAAAACGTCGCTAATAAGTAAAAAAACGTCGCTACATATATTTAGCGACATAATTAGCGACAAAAAAAGCAGGTCGCCGAAAAGCTAGTCGCAGAACAAAAGTTCGTCGCCAATCGTCGCTGTTGTGACGAATTGTCTACGACGCTAAAACGTCGCAAACTTAGCGACGTTCGGTGACATTTACAGTACGTCGCCAACTTAGCGACGTATCTAGCGACGTCTATTCGTCGCATGTAGTGACATGGCAAGGTTTGCCACGTCAGCACGTTGAGCGACGTTTAGCGACGGGCCGTCGCAGTTGGCGACGTACCGATACATCTTTGCGACGTACTTTCGCGTCGTAAAACCGTCGCAAACCGTCGCTAATATGCTGAAAAATTAAAAAAAAAATATAATGCAGTTTTCAAATCCTGCACACTGCACTTTACATACAGTTTAAACACTAATCTGGAAATGGAAGATGATAAAAATGTATTCAAATCCTGCACGCTGCACACTGCACTTTACACTTTACACTGCACTTTATATCATCACAAACATAAATATATTCAAATCCTGTATACTGCACTTCACAGACACATATCATCACAAACATCCAATAGAGTCAAATAAAAATGGAAGATGATAAAAAGTCTCCCACCAAGTGTATAAACAAAAGTGTACCAATATATAATTTGTCCACAGGGCCAATACATACAACTCATAAAAAAATCAATGAAATCACTGAGGACCCCTGCTGCGCATCTGAGATAGCATGAACTCATACTACTCCTGTGTGAGCTGCACCATAGGGGAAGTAGGAGGCAGTGCAACGTCTGGAGTCGGCACCGTCGATAGACCGGGAGGACGTATCTGCTCCAGCTCTCGCAGTCGCTCAGTATGCGCAGCAAGGGTACTCACCATCCTCTGAGAACTCTCCTCAATCGAAGTATGTATCTGAGTGAGTGAGGCAGACATGGTCCTCTGCGATCCCTCCAGCTCGACCTGTCTACGCTCTGTGCGCTCCGTAGACTCGGTGAGCATGTGCAAGTTGGCAGCTATAGCCTGCTGCAGACTCATCAGCTCCTGTATACTGCGCTCGACCGCATCAAATCGTCCGGTGATCATCGGATCGTCGGATCGTCGCTCTATGGTATGGTGATCAGAAATCTGCAACTGCAACTTGCGACGTAGCTCGTCGATCTGACGACCAATATCCTGAGCTCGTGATGACGCCTGCGAAGCTGGAGACTGCGCACTGACAGAGGGGGCCCGGGATGACTCTGAAGCCAAATAGGCGCCGTAGGATCCCGTACCGTTGTACGTACCCTTCTGAAGACCACCAACGACGGTCATCTACAGGTCGTCCGGCGATGGAGCTGTAGGCGACTGGAAGGAAGTACCAGCCCCTCCTTCTGCTGGCGCACTAGCAGCAGCGGCCGCCTCCTCTTATAGCCGAAGAAACTCGGCCAAGAACAATGTTTGCTAACGTCTAAGTGTTTGCTAAAGTCTATATTGATATCTATTTTTCTATTTTCTAAATTATAGTAAATTAATATAAAGAATAGAACATACATATGTCTGCGTTGCCCTCTCGTCAATAAACTCCCCAGCCCTCCGATGGGTGACCAGGAAGACGGTCACCATGTTGGGGTCCTCACCCTTTTTACCTGTTAAAATATATTATCTATTATTATAATTAAATATTCTATCCAACTATATATAAAATGATGTCCGTCATAGGAAACGTACCAGACGATGAAAATGCTCTGTCATAGGAATCGAGCTACCACACCACTTACTGGCGCTCGACCGTGCCACCTTGGCCTTGTCAGACCGCTCCTGGTACCTGGCCTCACCGAATCTAGCCTTCATCGCTGTCCACTGCTCTGGCATGATCCAACCATGGATCGGCTTTTCGGAGCGATCACGAGACTTCTAGTCGTGGATCGCATCACGGATGAGCTTGCCTGCGACGGCAGAAAATTGGGCCTCGATCTTCGCCGCCCGGTGTGGTGGATAGAAATAGGTCCTCTAGAAGAAGTAAAATAGAAAGAGTTGTATAATATACACAAATAATTATTAAAATTTAAAATTAAATAATTTTTTTACCTTGAAGTGGGCTAACCAAAAGACCTTCCTATCTGCGGGAGCATCTGAGTAGTTAATCCAAGGCCCACCATAGTTCTGCCTCAGAAATAACCCCAGCTGTCTCTGTACTGCAGGAGGCCGATATCTATACAATAATAAATTTCATGAATATATATATGTATATATAATCATTTGAGAAATATATATTAACTAATTAACTTACTTCGTAGGCCCGTCCGTCCAAATCTTCATACGTGTCTCGTCCGGGGGAGCGCATGAAGGGTCGCTCGCACCTCCTGCCTGACCAGGATCAGTCTGATCGCCGTCCTCCATATGCTCGACGTCGGCTCTCCCCATGGAGCTGTCGGCAGGAGGAATGCTGGACGCGAGAGGAATGCTGGACGCGGAAGAAATGCTGGACGCGGGAGGAATGCTGAACGACGAGGGAGGAGTCGCCAACCTGCTGGAACTGCCCTGTCCCGGTAATGGACCGGGAACAGAATGGTACACTGGCGATTACTCGGAGATGAGGATGAGGGTACGGAATCTGCATCCCCAACCTGACGCACACGGGACTGCCTAACATAATATCCTCCGCGTCGTCCGGGTCTAGTCATACCTGATAATAACATATGACAATAAAACAAATATACATATTTATATGATAGACATCACAGATTTTTAAAAAATATCATAGTCACAAAAGTGTCACTAAAGTGTCAAATATGATGATAAAACAAACGTACAGATTTAATCCTCTTCTGAAAATTCATCTAGTTCGTTTAGCTCATCTTCTTCTTCTTCTTCTTCCTCCTCTACATCTTCACTTTCATCTGCATCTTCTTCTTCAGATAATTCTAGTTCTTCTACACAATTAGATGTGTAATGAGGAACTTCCGTCGTGTCCACTTTTATAATATTTGTTACAAAAGGTAGTTCATCCTCTTGATAAGCTATATCGTCAACCTCAAAGGTATTTCTAGCTTTGGACTTGCATACTGCCCACCAGTCCGACCTTGTTGTTTGCCGTTTAGGATAACTTATAAAGTACACGAGCTGAGCCTGACTTGATAGGACAAATCGTTCATAGGCTTGATATCGACGCCGATAGTTTATATCCACAAGACCGTGCTTGTCTACTTTCCAATCTTGACCTTCAATCTGATCGAACCAATCACACCTGAATAACACAATCTTAGCAGGCTCTATTCTATAACTATATGTCAGCTCCACAATCTTCCGTAGGACGCCATAGAAATCGTTGTCCGCATCAACATCTTTGTAGTTCGAAGATCTGATACACAAACAACTGTTTTTGGTGGAATCGAGATCCACAAAGTTGTCTTTGATCGGACAAGTTGTTGACTTGAACCTAAACCCATTCACACAGTAGCTTGGCTATATTTTTGCGGCATAAATTGATCCCTTGGCTAGCGTTCTAATAGACTCATTCTTAAGTCTTGCGTATGGACGATCGACCTAAATACCATAAAAAAAAAATTAAGCTAATTCTCAAGTGCATATATAGAAAGGTAATTACAGAGTTCTTAAGTCTTATATATGTACTCAACCATGATGGGAAATAATGCCTCATTTCTTGTTATAGTTCTTCTTCTGTTATGTGTGGCCTACCTGACCTCACATCATCATTAAATATGTTGAAAATAACATCGTTCAATTAATATAATAGTATAATAATCAACACTATTAAAATAATGTAGACATATTAATTACTTATCCCTCCAGCTTCTCTACTTCATCATCGTCGCAGTTGAGTAATACATACACCTGAGCAGCCCTTAGCTCATCATCGTTCAGATATCTCTTCTTCATTTTATCCGATGGCTTTCCTGGAGCATTGAATACTTTCAGTATTGTATCATTACGTTCATGATCTCCGTCGTCGTTTCTGGAAGCTCTCGTTCTATTAGTTGCAACATGAGGCTTGAAATACATCGAACAAAAGTTTGTAATCTCTTCGAGAACATAAGCTTCACAAATAGAACCCTCGACCTGTGCCTTATTTTTCACCTTTCTTTTTAGGTGATTCAAATGTCACTCGAACGGGTACATCCATCAATATTCGACGGGTCCACCAACACGTGCCTCATAGAAAAGATGAATCGGCAAATGCTTCATAGAGTCGAAGAATCCAGGAGGAAACACCCTCTCTAGCTTGCACAGTGTTACCGCAATGTCCTTCTCTTGCTTTTCTAGACGATCAACGAGCAATTTCTTAGAACAAAGATCCTTAAAGAATATGCTAAGCTCCGTCAATGGATCTCAAACTGCCTGCGGTAAGAATTCCCGAAATACAATCGAAATTAACCTCTTCATGAATACGTGACAATCGTGGCTCTTCATACCCGTCAATTTATTTTCCTTCGGATTGACACATCTTCTCATATTTGACACATATCCGTCTGAAAATTTTAGGCCCTGGATCCACCGATAAAGTCTCACTCTATCCTCCTTGTCCAGTGAGAAAATTGACTTCGGCAGGAACTGTTTTCTATTCTCCTCTATCAAATGCAACGCAGGGCGTTTGCATATTTCTTCTAAGTCCAACCTGGCCTTGGGATTGTCTTTCGTTTTTCCCTTTACGTCCATCACAGTATTAATTATATTATCAAACACATTTTTCTCAATATGCATCACATCAAGATTATGTCTGATCAGATTGGTACTCCAATATGGCAGATCCCAGAATATGCTCCTCTTTGTCCAGTTATGATCTCTACCAAATCCATCGTACTTGTACCCAGTTGTAGGATCTTCGATAGCACTTGGAAAATCTCTAACCTCCTTCAATATCGTGGCTCCGTACCACCTTGGCGGTAGATCACCCTTCCCTACAACGCCGGCACGGAATGCATTCTTGTTCCTTCTGAACGGATGATCTTTTGGCAGAAATTGCCGATGACAATCAAAGAAGCACGATTTTCCTCCGTATTTCAAGCGAAAAGCCTTAGTACGGTCCATGCAATACAGACATGAGAGACGGCCATGAGTGCTCCATCCAGATAACATTCCTTAGGCCAGAAAGTCGTTGATGGTCCACATAAGGGTTGCCTTCATCTGAAAATTTTGCTTCCTGGAAAGATCGTACGTGTTAGCGCCTACTTCCCATAACTGATTCAACTCATCTATCAAAGGCTGTAAGTACACATCAATGTTCCTCTTGGGATTGTTCGGACCAGGAATTATAACTGTTAGAAACATGTACTGAGTCTTCATGCACATCCAAGGCGGTAGATTATACGGAGTGCCAATCACAGGCCAGCACGAATACTGGGATCCCGAAAGACCAAAAGGAGTAAAACCGTCAGAAGATAGCCCCAACCTGATATTACGCGGATCTGAAGCAAAATCAGGATACACTCGATCAAAGTACTTCTACGTTTCTCCATCGGATGGATGATCCAACACTCCTTCAATCTGTTCTCGCATGTACCAACTCATATTTTCGGCCGTCTCTTTCACCATAAATAATCTTTGCAACCGCGACATTAAAGGCAAGTAGTGCATTGAATCGGTCGGTCTTCTTGCACCGGTAGCCCTTTCTGTACTAGTTGTCTTATAGCGATCAGTACCATAAAATCTGCACACATCTGCGTCCTTATCGTCTTTGTAGTACAGCATGCACCCATTGCGACAAGAATTGATTTTCTCGTATCCCATCCAGAGCGATCTCACCATCCTCTTAAATCGATAGAAGTCTTTAGGTAACTTAGCACCCACCGGCAAGATCTCTATAATCAACTCCAACACTCAGTTGTCGCATTCTTGCGACATGTTAAAATCTGACTTAATGCTCAACAGTCTTGTAACCACCTCCAACGATGAATGATCGTCACAACCAGGATACAATGGAGTCCTTGCATTCTCCAGCAACTCCATGAACTTTGTAGCATCGACATTCGGTGCCTCCTCAGCTGCATCATGAACGAAACTAGGTCCCGCAGCGTCGAAAACCATGTTCACGCACCCGTCGTCGTATGCATGATTATCTGAAACAAAATTAGGTCCCGCATACATATACGGCTCAACATAAGGCTCCGGCTCTGATGCTAAGGACACAAGTTCTCCGTGTGCGGTCCACTGATAGTAATTAGGCGTGAAACCCCTCGAGTACAAATGATATGTCACTTCCACTTCTGGATAATATTTTACGTTATAACATTTCACACATGGACACTTAATTTTGGTGTCGTCCATGTACTGAAGGAACGCCTTAGCAAACTGCAGGAACTGCTCTACTCCCGCTATGTATTCATCCCGCACACCACACATATCATTAGGACGACGATTGTACATCCATGAACAATTTCGCAAGTAGTAATTCATATCCATTTGGAAATAATTTTGTAAAGATGGACACACAATTATCCAATAGGCACAAATTTGTTTCATAAATACCTACACAAATTGGACACCTGGACACGAACCACTTGACACAGAGGTGGAGGCAACCACTGACAAACCCCCCTCAAGTTTCTTGTCGGCTGGATGCATGTCGGACACGAAATCGTACGTGCACGGGATTTGGACTATACGTACACAATCGTAAATTCGACTCTGATACGCCTTGGTATCTTGGACACACGACTTTTGGACCCAATTAAATTCAAGGGGATAGACACGAAGCCCTATCCCTACTCTCTGTCACGCTCCTATTCTGTAGAATCGATAGTCGTCCCCCGGACGTGATGCCGTACGAACCTAAATTGCGATCGTATAAGGCACATTCATAAGGCTATCCGAAACACAACATCAAGTTAGAGTACGCAGAGAAATTGATTGACACATTTGAAATAGAAGTAAACTTTTTCATTGATAATAAAACTTTATTTACATTTTCTTCATTATATTTATTGTTGCACGGGCTACAACATGACTCGACTTACAAAATGAACGCTGATGAGATAGTCGTTCCATATATTACATCCCTTTTTACAAGCAAAAACTATTACACATTTCCACCTGCGATCGAGGGAAGCCGAGCCGCCATTGGTCTTCTTTTGTACTGAATGCATAGTCTTCAAAAGGAATTCAGAAACAAGCCTTTACACGGACGAGGGTTCAAAAGTGTCCACGCCGCCTTGAGATTTTAGGTGGCACACCCTTCGTGGTTCGGGGTACATGCGTGGAGAGCGAGGATCAGTACATTACACTTTGTACTGGTGCGTGGCAAGTTAAGTTCCAAGCTCTCATTTGGTTGAATGAGTTTATATGACTTAGTTCATGAATGTTTCTAACCATCCTAATGAATTTCAAGCGAGAAATGACAAGCATAATGTAATTCACGTTGGAACTTACCCCCGGCGGACCGCGCCGCGCCTTATGAAACTTACCATATTTTTCCCTGTCAATTGTTAACATTTTTCATATTAAGTACAAAATGTACGTGTGATTGGTCACTGGCATCACAAGCCATCCTGGACGTATAGTTTTGTTAATCGAGATCCTTTCAACGCAAGTAGCTAGCTCCGTTGCAAGTCCCCGCTTAACCTGTGCTGAAACCTTATGCACGACTATACCATGTTTCCTCCTAGGCCGAAACGGTCCTGTGGCCTCGGGTTGCCGCTCGAGGAAACTATCGCCTTGTCGACAAGTTGTCCATAACCGTGTGAAGATATATTTTCCTTTTTAGTTATTAAGACATAGCCTACATTCTCTTTGAAAACTCAATCCTTTTTCCCGTGTTCGTGCCCTTGCATTTATCCTTTCATTCGTAACAACACTATCGATTTTGCCTAAGAAGAGGGTCGAGAAGAGAAGGGTCAGCCACTCACCTTGAGTTTACTTCTGGCGAAAGAACTTGTTGGTCGCGCTAGACGTCGCCTACGCGATTACCTGAAATCGCACAAGCAACCGATTAGAACACTGCATTATTCAAGGAGTTCGATAGAAAATACGAGTTCAAAATGCAAGCCATGAAAACCATCGAAAATATTCACGAAAATGCATTCAGAAAATAAAGCCAAAACCAACGCAAGCGGCGTGAAAAGCAGAGCAACGGGAGGTCTCTCCCGACTCAGCCGCAGAGTCAATCCTCGAGGCGCCACCCGCTGAATATGGGACTTAGTTCCGAAGAAGACATTCCATAACAAGGAATGGATCTTAATTCAACCATTCCCGTTCGATCGACTTGGTCGATCCCGACCTATCGGTCCCGACCGAATCGATAGCGACAGTGTTCCTTTCTCGCACACCCCGTGGACAAGTACAGGACACGATGTAGGGATGGGGCACTACACCATAACCAACTAAGAAAAAGTTTCGTCCTCGATACTTAAAATAGAACTTACCTCTATAAGAATACTGAAGGGAACTTTTCCTTCATTTCTGACTCAAGCTCCCACGTCGACTCTTCGACCGAGTGGTTCTTCCAGAGGACGCGGACGAGGGGAATAGCACGGTTGCGGAGAAGTTTATCCTTGTGCTCTAAGATTTGTACCGGCTCTTCGACATATGACAAGTTCGCCTTCAGGTCCAGCTTACCCAAATCCACAACATGGCTCGGATCATGCACGTACTTCCGTAATTACGATACGTGGAAGACGTCATGTACCTCTGATAATGCAGGCGGCAAGGCAATTTGGTAAGCTACCGGGGCGACTCGCTTCAATATTTCGAACGGGCCAACAAATCTCGGGCTCAATTTCCCCTTCGCACCGAACCTGGAAACTCCCCGCATGGGCATGACTTTCAAGACTACATGGTCGCCTTCCGAGAACTCGAGGGGGCGTCGGTGCGTGTCGGCATAGCTTTTATGTCGGCTTTGTGCTATCTTCAATCTCTCTCGTATTAACTTGACCTTCAGCACGGTCTGCTCCACCAGCTCTGGACCAAGTATCTGCCGTTTCCCGACTTCATCCCAGCAAATGGGCGATCTGCACTTCCGACCGTACAAAGTGTCATACGGTGCCATTTGGATGCTGGACTGATAGCTGTTGTTGTATGCAAACTCGGCCAGCGGTAGATGGACGTCCCAACTTGACTTCAAGTCGATCGCACAGAGTCGCAACATGTCTTCGAGAATTTGGTTCACCCGCTCTGTTTGGCCGTCTGTCTGAGGATGATAAGCTGAGCTGAACTTTAACTTGGTCCCCAATGCTGAATGTAGACTACTCCAGAAGCGCGCTACGAACCGTCCATCCCGATCAGAGACGATAGAAACTGGGACCCCGTACAGCCGAACTATCTCATCAAGGTATATCTGAGCAAGGCGGTCGACGTTCCAAGTAACTTTGATGGCGAGAAAGTGCGCTGACTTGGTTAGTCGATCGACGATGACCCAGACGATGTCATTTCCCCGCGGCGTCTTCGACAAGCCAACAACGAAGTCCATAGTGACATGATCCCATTTCCACTCTGGAATGGCAAGGTTCTGCATCTCCCCGTCCGGTCGCTGGTGCTCGGCTTTGACTTGCTGATAGGCCATATATTTTGACACAAAGAGCGCTACGTCCCTCTTCATGCCGTGCTACCAAAAGACAACGCGGAGGTCCTTATACATCTTGGTGCTGCCAGGATGCAAAGAATATTTTGTATAGTACGCCTCCGTCATTATCTCCTTTTTAAGTTCTGCGTCGCCCGGTACGCATAGCCGTCCCTTCACGTGCAACACTCCCGACTCGTCTTCTGTAAAGTCGGACGCTTTCCCTGTCGATATCAGCTTTCGCATCTTCTCCAGGTAGGGGTCGTCCTTCTGTGCAGACTTGATCCTCTCCAGTAGGCTCGGTTCCACCCGCAGTTGTGCCAGTTTCATGTCTCTGAAACGAACTCGGAGCTCGATGCCCATTCCTTCCAAGTCACGCAGCAGTCGGTCGTTGATGCATAACGAAGCTAAGTACTAACGGCTCAGCGCATCTGCTACCACATTTCCCTTGCCCGACGTGTAGTCGATTGATAAGTCATAGTCTTTGATTAGTTCGAGCCATCGCCTCTGCCGCAAATTCAGTTCTTTCTGGGTGAAGAGATACTTGAGGCTTTTGTGGTCCGTATAAATCCTGTACGCCACGCCATAGAGATAGTGATGCCACAGCTTCAACGCGAACACAATTGCCGCTAGTTCTAGGTCGTGCGCGTGATAGTTCTTCTCGTGCGGCTTCAACTGCCGGGAAGCAAAAGATATCACCTTATTCCGCTGCATGAGCACACACCCCAAGCCCTAGCCAGAAGCATCACTGAAGATTTAAAATCCCTCCGTCCCTTTAGGAAGAGCAAGTATCGGGGCCGAAACGAGCCGTTGTTTGAGCTCCTGGAAGGAAGCTTCACAATCGTCTGACCACTTGAATGCGACTCCTTTCTGGGTGAGGCGAGTCAACGGCGATGCGATCTTCGCGAAGTCATTCATGAAGCGTCGGTAGTATCCCGCCTAGCCTAGGAAGCTTCGAATTTTGCTAACTTATGCGGGCCGTTTCCAATCAGCAACTGCCTCGACTTTCTTCGGATCGACTGCGATGCCTGCGGCGGAGATGATGTGCCCAAGGAATGAGACACTGTTCAGCCAGAACTCGTACTTGCTCATCTTTGCATACAACTGATTCTGTCGAAGGGTTTGGAGTACCGTTCGCAGATGCTCTGTATGTTGCACTCAATCCTTCGAGTAGACGAGGATGTCGTCGATGAAGACTACTACGAACTTGTCAACGAACGGACGGAACACCCGATTCATTAGATCCATGAAGATGGCAGGGGCGTTCGTCAGACCGAACGGCATTACCAAGAACTCGTAGTGGCCATAACGAGTGCGGAAGGCAGACTTCGGCACGTCATCTGGCTTGACTTTGAGTTGGTGATAACCCGATCGTAGATCAATCTTCGAAAACACCGTTACACCTTGGAGCTGGTCGAATAAGTCGTCGATGCGGGGCAGGAGGTATTTGTTTCGGACGGTGGCTTTATTCAGTTCCCGATAGTCGATATAGAGCCGCATCGATCCATCCTTCTTCTTCACAAATAGCACGGGCGCACCCCACGGCGAGACACTCGGATGGATAAACCCTCTGTCGAGTAATTCCTGAAGTTGTGCCTTCAATTCTTTCAATTCTGCAGGGGCCATTCTGTACGGAGTCTTCGAGATCGGTCGGGTGTCGGGGAATGTGTCGATGGTGAACTCTATTTCTCGATCGGGCGGCATGCCGGGTAGCTCGTCCGGGAACACGTCTGGGAATTCTGCCACAATGTCGGTCTGATCCGCGTTTGCACCATCCTGTCGCATGTCTCGAACGGAAGCTAGATAGACTTCGCACCCGGAATACAGCATCCGTCGAGCAGATATTACGGAGATCACCATGCAGGTCGGCGATGCCTCACCACACGAGTAGCAGAATTTAGGCACTCCAGGTATGCAGAATATGACCTTCTTTTCAGCGCAGTCTATGGTTGCGTTGCACGGACCGAGCCAATCCATGCCCAGTATGATGTCAAAGTCCTTCATATCTAGAACTATCGCATCAAGACCGATCTTTTGACCCCCGATACATATGGTTCCTCTCTCGCAGGCTAAGTTTGTGAGTAGTGGCACGCCCGAAGGCATACTTACGCTAAGGTCAAGGTCTAATAACATTACAGAGAATTTGTGCTCGGCGGCAAAATCCGTCGATATAAAAGTATGCGAGGTGCCTGAATCAAATAACACACGAGCAGGTACATTATTGAAATTTAATATACCTGTCACAACAGTATCGGAAGCAAACGCCTCATATCGAGTCATGGCAAAGACACGCCCCTGTGCATTAGGGCGTCGATCTTGGTTGTTGGATTGATTGGGCTGAGGAGGTCGGGGCGCCTGTCCTCGATTCTCTTGACGGTGTTATTGTGGCAGGGCATTACGATTCCCTCTCCGGGGGCAATCTTGTTTATAATGGCCCTTCTGTCCGCAAAAGAAGCATCCCCCCTCGACGAAAAAGTACTTGCTCGCCTCATGCCCAAGGGAACCGCACTTGGCACATCGCGATGATGAGTTATGTCCCTGGTAACCGCCATGGTTCGGGCACTTTGATGCGTGATTGTTGCCTCCCGTATAGCTAGGACGTTTGTGATTGGAGTGGCGCACAACGTCGTCAGCACCGGAAGGATGCAGTTTCTCAAGGCGGAGAGCGTGATTCAGAGCCTCGCCCACGATCTTGTACTCCGGGACCCCGACATACGCACCAATAGAGTGTCGCAGACCCACTTCGAACCGTCGCACGTGGCACTTCTCTGTAGACAGAAATGCACTAGCAAACTTTGACAACTTGTTGAATTCTGCGGCGTATTGTTCTACTGTCCGATTTCCCTGCCTCAACTGCATGAATTCATTCTCCTTCGCTTGACAAATGGCTGACAAAAGGTACTCGACTTCAAAGGCTTTGCGGAACGTGGCCCAAGAGATCGGCGCTGAGTTGTTGTCGCGTCGGATCGCTCGCTTATGCACGGCCCACCAGTCGTGCGCATTCAACCGTAGCTGAAGTTGTGCGCAGGTGACTTGCTTGGATTCTTCAATGTCGAGCAGCTCGAAGTGATCTTCCAGCTCTTCCAACCAGTCGATTGCCATGGAGGGACCCTCGGTGCCGCTGAAGGAAGTGCGGCACGCCTTCTTGAATTCTGACACTTCAAAGTTGTACTTTTTCAGTGTCGCTGGTTGACGTTCGGGCTCCGCCGTGTCGACTTCAATGGGTTGGATCGTCGGCCCGGTGGCAGTAGGTACAGTGACGGTAGGCGCAGTCGCAGAATTTCCATTGGCCGTCATTGTTTGGACGATCTGCTGCAGGGTATCCAGCTGCTTTTGTTGAAGTTTTGTGTGTACGTCGAAGCGAGCTTCGAACTGGGCCTGTCGTTCCTCCGTCTGTTGATGCCAGTTCACGGACTGGTTTTGCTGCACCTCTATCATGCACAGCATCCTTTCGATGGTATCGTTAGAAGGTCCGCCCCGCGATTGATGCGAACTACTCGATCCGCTAGAAGCGCTCTGTTCTTGCTCGGCCGTGGGTTCCGTCACTTTTGTGATACGAAGGCAAACGTATCAGTCACAAATTATTACGGACTCATTGTATGGAATAATTTATCTCATCGATGCGAGGTCAAAGGATGTAAAACCGTGCTCTGATACCATTATGTCACACCCCGATTTCGTAGAATCGATAGTCGTCCCCCGGGCGTGATGCCGTGCGAACCTAAATTGCGATCGCACAAGGCATATTCATAAGGCTATCCGAAACACAACATCAAGTTAGAGTACGCAGAGAAATTGATTGACACATTTGAAATAGAAGTAAACTTTTTCATTGATAATAAAACTTTATTTACATTGACTTCATTACATTCATTGCCGCACGGGCTACGACATGACTCGACTTACAAATGAACGCTGATGAGATAGTCGTTCCATACATTACATCCCTTTTTACAAGCAAAAACCATTACACATTTTCACCTGCGATCGAGGGAAGCCGAGCCGCCATTGGTCTTCTTTTGTACTGAATGCGGAGTCTTCAAAAGGAATTCAGAAACAAGCCTTTACACGGATGAGGCTTCAAAAGTGTCCACGTCGCCTTGAGATTTTAGGTCGTACGTCCTTCGTGGTTCAGGGTACCTGCGTGGAGAGCGAAGATCAGTACATTACACTTTGTACTGGTGCGTGGCAAGTTAAGTTCCAAGCTCTCATTTGGTTGAATGAGTTTATATGACTTAGTTCATGAATGTTTCTAACCATCCTAATGAATTTCAAGCGAGAAATGACAAGCATAATGTAATTGACGTTGGAACTTACCCCCAGCGGACCGCGCCGTGCCTTATGAAACTTACCATATTTTTCCCTGTTAATTGTTAATATTTTTCATATTAAGTACAAAATGTACATGTGATTGGTCACTGGCATCACAAGCCATCCTGGACGTATAGTGTTGTTAATCGAAATTCTTTCAACGCAAGTAGCTAGCTCCGTTGCAAGTCCCCGCTTAACCTGTGCTGAAACCTTATTCACGACTATACCCTGTTTCCTCCTAGGCCGAAACGGTCCCGTGGCCTCGGTTTGCCGTTTGAGAAAACTATCGCCTTGTCGACAAGTTGTCCATAACCGTGTGAAGATATATTTTCCTTTTTAGTTATTAAGACATAGCCTACATTCTCTTTGAAAACTCAATCCTTTTTCCCGTGTTCGTGCCCTTGCATTTATCCTTTCATTTGCAACAACACTATCGATTTTGCCTAAGAAGAGGGTCGAGAAGAGAAGGGTCAGCCACTCACCTTGAGTTTACTTCTGGCAAAAGAACTTGTTGGTCGCGCTAGACGTCGCCTACGCGATTACCTGAAATCGCACAAGCAACCGATTAGAACTCTGCATTATTCAAGGAGTTCGATAGGAAATGCGAGTTTGAAATGAAAGCCATGAAAACCATCGAAAACATTCACGAAAACGCATTCAGAAAACAAAGCCAAAACCAACACAAGCGGCGTGAAAAGCAAAGCAACGGGAGGTCTCTCCCGACTCAGCCGCAGAGTCAATCCTCGAGGCACAACCCGCTGAATATGGGACTTGGTTCCGAAGAAGACATTCCATAACGAGGAATGGATCTTAATTCAACCGTTCCCGTTCGATCGACTCGATCGATCCCGACCTATCGGTCCCGACTGAATCGATAGCGACAGTGTTCCTTTCTCGCGCACCCCGTGGACAAGTACGGGGCACGATGTAGGGATGGGGCACTACACTCTCCACGTGGACACGAGCACGTGGCCAATGGCACACTATGTCATATCCAATTCGACCCGACCCCATTGCACGATACTGGTTTTCTGCTATGTACTGATATTTTGTTATTCTCTGTTTGGACACCTTCGTGTCCAATGTTTAGACACGCATACCCTCCTCTGACACGTACACATATGGGGAACACTTTTGTACAACTATTTTTAGGTTTTATTGAGTTTGGATTTCAATTTGGTATTTTTGAAATGAATTCACTAATACAGTCTGATACTCGAAGAACTGGTTTCAAGTTCAAATAGACTTTGGGTTTGATTTTTGAATTTGGTTGGGGTTGATTATGAAGATGTGGTTTTGTCTGATACTTGAGTTTTGTAGTATAATATGAACTGTTCGGGTCTTCATTTGATTTTTAGTTTTCAAATTCCTAAACTGTTTTCACTGATACTCGAGTATGTAATCTGAGTTGAGTAAAACTGTAACTGAGTTCATATGTGTTTGAGTATGTTCTTGAATTTCGATTTTAGTAGATATATGAAATTATTCACTGAGATACCATGTTAACCTGAGAACAAAATGTTTAACTGCCAAAACTGAGAACACTATGTTTATTCACTTCAATTTTCCTTTCACTCTTCACTGCTCACTGTCCCACACACACCTGTCCACACTCACACACACATTTCCCTGCTGCCCCCATGTTGCTTCCATTCATACTTCACAACAGTATGTTGACACTCACTATATGTTGACACTTCACTACTGTACACCCATCTTTATGCTGCCACATCTCTCTCTCTATCACACACTTATACATATGTTTGACACCACCCTAAACTGCCACTCTATACACACTCACCATATATACTTTACTGCACATGCTTGACACACCACACACACACATATATACATTTCTTTTTCCTTTCCATTATATATACATATGTGGTTGTGCCTATTATATGCTTTACCTCTCTATAATATGTATATGTTATATGTGAATGTATATATATTATATATATATATAATATTCTATATATATATATATATATATATATATATATATATAGATATATATATTTCCTTTACCTTTAGATATACATATGTGGGTTTTGCCTATATATATCTTTACCTCTCTAATATA